>CM056498.1:2074435-2543868 GCA_029783415.1 Anisodus acutangulus | reverse complement strand
TGTGGGGTTCAACTTGACACCTGATGTATCCCCTACATACTATTTACAATAGGTTATTCTGGAAAAGTTTTGCACCAGACAATCTTAGAACACACTTATGTTCCATTTCTGGTTCTTTCTTTTTTACTTAATTTGAATTTTTCTTGTGATATCTTTTTAGGCAGGTTACTGATCCATTCATTTGATGTCATGTTTTCTGTTAACTTGTTGGTTAGCTTTTCTCCTCCCAACGACAATCATTGTTAAAGCTAGCTCCACTCCAGTGTACAAAAGGTGAAAAAGCTAGCTATTGTTTGGCTTGTCTGTTTTCTCTCGTTGAGCAGGTACAAACATTAATTTGGCAAAGTTTAGTTGCATATATTCATTTTAATAGGCCTTTGTATCACTATTATCTCATATGTTTCCCTCTTTTCTTTTTCAAATTACACTTTAGGCACGGTATCTACATTTCCGGAAGTGGCCTGTTGAATGGGGCTGGTGCCGAGATCTCCAGTCATTTATTTTTGTCTTTGAAAGACATAACAGGTGTGTTGTTGGTGTCACATTGTAGTTGTAGAGTCTTCATAGTGTTTCAGGATCACCAAGATACTTATATTTACATACATGCAGGATTGTGCTTGAGCGCCCTGAATATGGCTATGCAACATACTTCTTTGAACTGGTGGATTCATCCCCCATTGATTGGCAAATCAGGCGATTGGTAACTGCTATGAAGCTTACTAGCTGTAGCAGAGTCACCCTAATCGAGAATAGAACACTGACGGTATTTACCTTAGTTGCTGCTATATTAGTTTTTCTTATGATGTTCCCATTTTCATGTTGATGATGCAGATTTGACCAAATTTATAATGGCCCTTTCTCCCCCTGGAGGATGGAGAATCTAGTTATCAACTTCCTTTATCGTCAATTGAAGTGAAATAGTTGCTTTTACTTACCTTTCCCGTAGTGGTCCCTTGTATTTTTCTTTTTTCTTTTTTTCGGATATGAATTTTAATATGAAATATATGGGTATATTTTATCTCTAAGGGCATCTTAAGTATGAAAAACTATTGGCTTCCCAGATCTGGCTCGTATTACGAGATCAAACTTGCTTGACTTGAACATTGTTTTTAGAGCATATGCTACTAGATTGACTAAAAACCATCTGTTGAGGAAAGTATTAAACGCAGATTGCTTTAAACAACAAATTTTTGCGATGTTTAAGTTAATCTCTCTTCTTGTTTCGCTTCCCTGATTCGTACTTCCCTCTGATGGCCTGTCTTAGGATCCTTTCGGATTGTTCAAATCTCGGACATGGGATGATCATTGTGGGAGTTTTGATGTACATTTATATGATTGCTTTAATCTAAAGAAATCTTAACAATACAAGTGTCTTGGCATGTCAAAATGTTCTCAAATGATCTCTCAACATTCAAAATTATTTCAGCTAAAAATGTTGAATCTAACATCTCTTGGAAAACTTTTTCATGCTTCCGTTGTCTGCACAGGTAGGAGAAGAGCTTAGTGAAGGAGAAGCAAGAGTATTAATGTCATACGGTTGGATACCTAACACCGGTCTGGGAACGATGCTCAACTATTGTGATAGAGTTTTTCATGACAGAAAGATGGAGAAAGATAGCTCGGAGTGGAGATCGAAAATTGGGAAGTTGCTTATGGCTGGATACAATGGTGGTTCAATAGTTGAAAAACTTGTGGAATACAATGTTGCTCAGAATTGCCCTCAAATCAAGTTAGAACTAGAGTAAAACCTAGCTTCCCTTGTCTAAAATCTTGTAAATGCCTATCCTTTGTGATCTTAGCCTAAAATGCTTTTTTTGTACAGATTTTTGGCTTTATCTTTTATGCAGGCTGTCTAATCTTAGTTTTTGTTATTGAATATGAAGTTAATTATGTCCTTCAGTGAATATAACAGGATAAATTTTGCAGGGCATATTGAGGTTCAACACCTTTTGCGGTAGTTCAAATGAGAAATTGTGAAACTGCTTTTGGTTTTAAAATATAATGCTATTTCAAAATGACTTTATGTTATTCTATTAAATATAATATTTCTCTTTGATATTGGCTCATGGCTGTGCTAATCTAAAATAATGTGCTTTACATATATATATATATATATATATATATTCCCAAACACTTGTTGAAATGCTTTCATAACATTTAACTACTTTTAGAAATAGGTTTAAGTTAATACACTGTCCAATATAAGGAATTTTCACATTATTAGGTCACTGCTACTTGTTGTAACAGGTACCCAGTTTTATTTTGAAAATTACATATCTTACATTATAAGGAAGCTTATGAATATTTTTTTTAATGACGGTGATAAAACTAAACTCTGTAGAAATATTTTTTTCCAAGGTTATAGAGTACCATCAAACGGTTTTGGGCATTTCAGATAGGTGTGGATTTTGGTATCGTGACAAGTTTTTTACTTGTAGCTTTGGCATAGCAATCCCTGTTTTATAATGCGTAAACTGATTTTCTTGATTAAATTAGTATGGAAAACAGTATTTCCTCTGTTTCAATGTGCATAGCTTGATTCGGAGTATGAAGATCAAACTAACTAATGTTTGGTGTGAATTTAAATACAAACTCTTCAATTTTTTCAAAATAAATTTTACAATGTAGAAACTACATGAGAAGTCCTATATGTCTCAATAGCTAACAATCAAAATATTTAGAAGGTATTTGAATTATCATCAAAATAATTTTTTTTTGACCGTCCAAATCGACAAATAGTAACTAATTAAGACAAATAAATTGAAATGGGGAGAGTAATAACTAATAACTACGTTTTAGTTCTAATTGCCATGGTTCCGCTACATCACAAGGAGCAATTGTGAGAAATAGCCATTCTAGAACAATTTTTTGGTCTGGTTCATTCTTTGACTGCTCTGCTCCCCCTAAAAAAAACAGAGGCACGCACAATTATATATGTAATATCCTAGTTGTCAGCAAGGCAGGTCCACTAGCCTACCGGCCAGAAAGTCCTTAAGAACGAGAAAGCTGCCACATTGAGACCAAGAATGGAGTCGTTCCCGTTTGATTAAAAAAGGTAGAAAGTAGCTCGGTGTCGGCTCTGCTGATTGGCAGAGTTGCTTATGAATCTTCACACTGATCATATTTTCAGTCTATATTCTGATGGATTCATCTTGAATTGATTAGTTTATCTTTTGTCATCTCCTAATCTTAATCTCCACCATTATTATATTTGACCAACTTTATATTTAACACAACACCAGTAAATAATTCAAGAACTTTTTTTTCAAAGAAAAAATAATTTTATGAAATTACTTTTATGTATAATTCTATGTAAAATAAATGGTATCCACTTCCAAAACGTCTATGAAGCTGCGTTGAGACACATTTTCGTTCCTGGGCTCCCTTTAGCCCAACTTCTGAGCTAGCTTCGAACGTGTTTAATTTGGATAAAGTTTTGAACAACCATTTTTAGAGTATGACTTTAAAATAACCGGATATTGAAAAGTATTTAAAAAATAGTTATATATTATGGAAATAAAATTTGGACAAAAATTACCCCAACAAAGGCAGAGATCAACTTTTTCAGCTTTTCTGCCTTTTTCAAATTATAGATTGTGGAGTTTCACTTGTTAACAAACATTTTTTTCATGAACTTCAACATTTTTTTTTCGTAAACTCTATTTAGGGTTAATTACCATGTACCGTTGTTGTTAAAAATATGGCGGGTGGTAAGTAATCTGCCTCTCATCTTTAAATAGAAGTTTTAGTTTTCAAGTGAAAAATAGAATTTGAAAATTGGCTCTTGTTGTTCAGATCTTATGTAACCATAATCAAACCACGATGACCTGCGAGTTTTGCTCTGCCTTTAGTGCCGAGGGATTGGATGCCTGCGCTTTCCAACGATATCTCACTTGGAGATGCTTGAGATTTCGGGTCACAATACTTCTTATAGTGTGTAACTCGTTTTATTTTGAAGATTATAAATTTCATAACAGATCTATGAATATTATTTAAGTGACGGTGATAGAACTTAAACTCTATAGAAATATTTGTTTTTCAGATTTTAGAAACGTTTTTTTTTAAAACTCTCTTCACGCAATTCAAAGGGTTAAATAAGTCAATAATATTTCACGATCAAGGACGTAATACTCGTTATAGTAGCAGTCCTTAGATATGAATTCCATCGAACCCAAAAATGACACATTAAAAGAATCTGTTGGATCTTCCTATATCAATAAATTGATACTTATTTCATTCATATTATCTAACGGTTTCTTGCATTTCATATAGGTTTAGAATTTGGTATTGTGAAAAGTTTTTTACTTGTAGCTTTTGCATATATCAAACCTTGTTTTATGGTGCGTAAATTGATTTTCTGGATTAATTTATTCTTGAAAATAATAATAACTATATTTTAGTTCCAAACAAGTTGGGATCGGCTTATATCAATCTTCACACTTACCATATTTTTCATTTTGTACTGATGATTCATCTTGAATTGATTACTTTATAGTAAATTTCTTGTACCACCACAAAAGCATTGTTTTCATTCATCGTTAGCTGAGGTTATTAGTTATTACTATATGAAACTCCCATCATCTCCAAATTTTAATCTCCACAACTATTATATTTGACTATTTTATATTTAACACAACACCATTAAATAATTCAGGAATCTTTTCCTTTTCTCAAAAAAAATTATTTTTATAAAATTACTTTTATGTAATTCCAGAACGTCTATGAAGCTGCTTTGACACATATTTTCGTTATTGGACCCAACTTCGGCCTTTAGCCCAAAGTCTGAGTTGGGCTTAGAATATTAGATAAAGTTTACGAATAGCCATTTTTAGAGCCTGTAGTTAGAAAATACCTGCATATTGATAAGTCGTTGAAAAAATAGTCATTTTTATATAAAAATAAAATTTAGATAAAATAATAGACGCTTAACAAACACAGATACAAACTTTTTCAGCTTTTCAGATTTTTTCAAACTCCAAAATATTGTTACGGGGTTTCACTTGTTAGAAGTTCAACATTTTTTCATAAATTCTAGCAGTTTTTCCTCAATTTCAACATTTTTTCGTTAATTGTATTTACGATTAATCACCATCTATGGTGGTTCTTAAAAAATATTGTGCTTGGTCAATTTAACCATTTGAACTAAGCCTCATGGGAGTCATTTTTAACTTTTTAACTTTCATAAAAAATGGTGATTTTAATTTTTTACCACCAAAAAGTTTGGTGGAGTGGTAAGTAACCCGTCGTCTTTAACAATAAAATTTGGGCTCAAGTCCTATTTATGTATATAATTAATAAATCTTTTAATGTAAATATAAAGTTTAAACTAAAGTTATTGGGTTCGAGTAAACTCGTACATCGGCTTCTAGCTCCGTACCTGATGAATATAGTAACCTTTAATAGATAACACTTTACTAGAAAAGTAAAAATATCGACGCGATTCTTGAAGCAGTATGAGACACCGTGTGAAACAAACCAATTTTTGTATCATTTGGCACGTTAGTGTTCTTGAAAATTAAAAGGCTTTAATATAAAAAAATTGTGATATGCATAGGTCACGTACGTGTCTTACACAGTTCATTTATTCCTTTTTTTTTATATATATATATTCAGTTTTACGGCTTACGCTAGACTATTCCTGGAGATAGTAGTCCAGTCCCTCAACATTACTACCAGTAAATCGCGGGATGTGCCTGAATGATCAGGGTTTGAGAACAGATCAACTGATATCACCTACAAGGTCCTACCCAGAAGAGAGCAAATTGCTCCCACCAGAGTTCGAACCCACGCTGCAGACCTCCAGCTATATTTTAAGTTCCGCTTCTTTGCCATTCAGCTATCACCGGTGACTATTCTCCCTTATTATTCCTCATATACAATTGGCAAAGAAAACAAAAAGTTCTTCTTAATTGTTTATAGTATAAAAGAATAAAAATTACGGGGGACAAATCATATTCATGAGAACTTTCTCGAATCAACTTGTTTGAATCTTTGGATCGAAAGATGATGTAAAAGACAATGTTTTCCCATGTTTTATTTTCAAACTGGTGTCCAATGAGATCAATCCTAGGTGCACCACCTTAAAGTAACTAACAAAATAACTCACTTTTTAGTTGTTGGAACTAATGGACTTGATAATGGAAAAAAAGTGTCAATTTCTTAAATTTACTCCTTCAATGATGTTGACAACTATTTTTTTTATAACTGTAGTGGTCTCAGTTAATTTTATAGGGTAATTGTTATTCCCACGAATATAAATATCAGATAGTTTTGCTCACTAAAAATTGGACAGTGAGAATAAATCACCTCGTATTTTTGCCTCCGCTGATATATGAACATGAGACCTCTCATAATCCTGTGATCGATACGCCGGATATGCTACTAACATAGCTCTCGTATGAGAGAAGTAGCGGCTTCATCCTTAGTCTCCATGTTGCCTCAATTGTTTTTTGCTAATACCGTCTGACATATTATTTTTCAAGTAACTCTCTAGCTCACCGATAGGTAAATATTCTCAACCCACGTTATTGACCACTAGATTATATCCTTGAATGCTTAACAATTGTTTTTTCGGGCATCTTTGGCATGACTAATTCGGATTTTGGCAAATAAGTAAGAGCATACTTCTTACCGAGAGAATTTTCATTCTTAAAACTAGGATTCGAGATCTTTAATTAAAGGAGAAATCTCAATTATTTCCATGACTAATTGAGGCTGCGCCGGGAAAGTAAGAGGACACTTTATATGGAGAAAATTTTTCATTCTCAAAACTCCATTCCTAAATCTTTAACTAAAGAAGGGGAATCTCAATTATTCCATCACACTCCTTAACAACGTCGGTTGTTACCCTATTTGTCCTTTTATCTTGTTTCATACATTTATACAACAAATTCCATTTTTTTTAAAGTGACATACATTCTTCTTTGTTTGGCCAACTTTAAATTGAAACAATATGTGAAAGAAGGTAATGCAATGAGAGAATGCCCACTTAAGTCTACATCATAACAAATCCAAGGTTGTAATCCTACCAAACTCCAAAAAAAAAGTGCAACAAACCCCCCTAAAGCAAATGCGTTAAAAATTGATTGAGACAAGTAAACCATTTATCCAATCAAATTGATGGTCATAAAGACTAATAATGAAAATGGAAGGGGGTATGTGTCTTATTTCCAATCAATTATCCATTTATTATATAACACAAAGGGAAAGATCATGAATGAGTAACCATTCCATAACAAAGTGTCTCTCCAATCCCCATTTCACTTATAAGGTCCCCAAATCCAAAAATGGTTAGTACATATTTGGCACCAAATATTGAAGAACAATGTAGAGACATGTAGTGTGGTATCATAGGATAAGACTTCACATATAAAATATTAAACAAACATACATTTAACTTATATATACTGATAGTTTAAATAATTTTTATATTATCAACATATTTTAATAGGTTATATTAGGTTATTTATTGGACTTTTACGTTATGAAATTAAAACATACTATAGACAATTAGTCAGTCGTCATTTAAAATAATCTTAATCTGATTATATACGAGTTGTATATCAGTATACAGAAATTAAACTCAAGAAACATGATCATGAATAAATAGTTTATTAAACCTCCTATACCCTCACCATACCCCACCACCCCACATCAACCAATAAAAAGAAAACAACATCATCTTACATCATCGTTATCATCATGCTACTACACGAAATTATAAAATTAGAAAGATGATAACGAGAGTATACTAGTAGATCATTGGCTACACTATACTTTTTTTTGGTGGGGTTGTAATGATTTGTTTCCTCTTATTTATGGTGATGTGTTGGCAAACTAGTATATATGTTCCACTCTTTTTGGGGTCCCTTTAAATGGCTTCTAATTTTTTAAAAAATAATCGGAAGTCTTATAGACCAATCTTTGAACCGCGTATATTGATGTGATTAAAGAGTGTGCTTAGTGCCTAAAGGGAGAGAAAAAAACAAGAAAAGAAAAAAGTTCTTTAAATTGTGTAAGACTATGAAAAAGGCAGCTCGATGCATCTGCTAATATAAGAAAATATAAGAATTAACGACGAATAACTTATGTTACTAAATAATAAATATTCGTTATTAATTCTATTTAACGATGAATTAACAAGAATTATCGAAAAATGTTATTATCTACGAACTATTTAGCAACAAATTAACGTCCAGTTTCTCAATTATTTTCCTTGTAGTATAAATATAAGGGTCGGACCATAATTCGATTATACATGATCTTATATTGCAGAATTGATACACAAAAATAATTCATATTGTTATGCAAATGCTCCATTACGCAAGGCTATGAAACGAGCAACTCGAATGCGCACATGATTTAGCACACAAGCAACTCGGTGCACTGAGTTTCATTGTATATACGATGGTCTAGAGAAGTGCTAAATCACATTAGGTCTATTAATATACATAATTTTATAGTTTTAATTATGTGGTAATAACTCTTATCGTTGCGCCAATATTTCCTTATTGTTTTGGGACAATGAGAGAAAAATTCACATGCTAGAGCCTGTAGGTTCATTCCAAGTGTCAACTAAAATGAAGAAATTAAATCCAGAGGGGTCAGCTTGCTGGCAGGGAGTCAACTTTGCGGCCTTAGGGTCGCAAGTTCGATTCTCCCCTCCGGATATCGTCCTCCGGGGCACATACATGTGGTAAAGCCTGGGAGCTAAAAGCCGCGCGGGCATGTTGCAGTGTGGGTTCGGTCTCCGCCAAGCCTTGTGGATGGGGCCTGCGGGGGGGTCAACCTTGTAGCATTGATTCGTTGGGCCTTGGCGGACACAGACCATGTGTGCACATCCCGCGATTTACCTGGTGGTGGGGTGCTGAAGGACCGGTCCCATCATCTCCAGGACGTCTGGGTAATACCAGTGAAGTAGTCAGGCGCAAGCCTGAAAACCTGAATTATCAAAAAAAAAATGAAGAAATAAAAGTTTGAACTGTTTAGTCACGCCTGGCTTATATGTTAGCCTTACATCATCTTTATCTTTACATTTTCTTTTCTTCAATTAATAACTCCCTTTCGTTTTGCTTTTTCTTCCATTTCTTCAGGGAAAACATGAAATGGGAGACTTACTAAAATTAAAGTATACTAAGAGTAATTATGTACACTAATGGAAAAATCACAGTCAATACCATTCAGTCACATAGTATATAAAATATGTATATATAGTGTATACTTTATATTAAATATACATATATTATACATACCTATACATAACATATACAACCGAAGTGTATACTTTATACTAAATATACATATACTATACATAACTATATACACAACATATACAACTAAAGTATATACTTTATATATATATATATATATATATATATATATATATATATATATATATAGTCGAAGTGTATAGATAGTGTGTATTTCGATAATATTGATAAACTAATTGGTCAAAAATGATACATTTACGTAAGTTTCCCTTCTTTAGTGGTTTAATATCTAATATATCTCTGTTAAAGTAAATCTATTTTCACTCTCATTATATTATAATTTGTCCGTAATAATTGAAGGAAAATAAAACTTCATATATATCGTATTCGCTTAGGTCATTCGAGGAAGCAACTCATAATTAGGTTCAACAAATCCTTAGAAAATTTTCTTAGTAAAATCAAGGTGATAGTGCTATTTTAGGATGTTGACATGTTGGGGGATGATTGGTTCATTTGAAAAGATAATACTATATTGTTGAGTTTAAATTTTGTGCGCTATCGGACATAATTTTTTTACTTCATCAAATTAAATTGACATATAATAAAAAGTATAGAGTAATAATCTACTATAGGTCTATAGCTAATTAAAAACGCATTTATACTGTAAAAATTCTTGACACTTAATTTGACACTATAAAAATTGAATTAGCTTAAGAAGTTTGTCGAAGATCTGTCGCTATAAACATACTTTTTCTAATACTTCATTGTTAAATAGGATTAGTCACAGATTTTTTTTATTTAATTATTGAAATTAAAAGAATCGATCATTTTTTACTATAATAAAATGGTTATTTACTAGCGGTGTTTTCTTTTTGTGATAATCCTTTTTTCGTGGCTAATTTTTGTATTTTAGTAATGTAAAATGACACTATTACAATTGAAAGTCAAAACAAACTTTTAATTAAAAAATGTTAAACATTTTTTATAGAATTTTTTTATTTACTTCTTTATGGAAATATGCAAACTCCATTCGAAAATTGAAGAATTGTTGTTTAAAAAATTAATTATTTAATTCTTAATTTTGTTATTCTTTTCATCCTTAACAAGGGGTTCATGTATAAACCCTAGATATGAAAATTGCCTTTTTTGTTGTGTGGTACTTCTCGACGCGAACTCAGTTAGTTGAGCCTCGAAGCTGATACAAACACCAAGAGGAAAAAGAAGAAGTATATTTTAGTCTTGCATGGAGATACTTATGTGCAGATTTAAGAGTTCTTGAGGTGATTCATAATGAATTATTACTTACTTTGAATTTTCAACCATATATTATATATTCCATGTTATCTATTTAGCTTTTTATCGAAAAAAGGCCACGTTAAAGGGAAATAATTGGGACCCAATACCCACTAAATGAACCAATAACATATAGGCGTGGGGCGGCAGGTCCTATAAAATTTGGCAACCGCCCCATAACGGTCGAGCCCTTTGCCCTAATAATATTCCTCTGTATTTATAGAATAAATTTTTTTAATTTGAGAAGTCAAATAATTTGAATTAATGCTATTATGTAATTTCTAGTTATATAAAATGTATGTAAAAATATATACCATCAATATACGAAATCTGCACAAAGTATGTTGATTCGAGAAATAGCGTTTATTGTCCACTTTTGACAATATAATTGAAAAATAGCTACTATCATAATAACAACAACAATAACGTACACAGTGTAATCCCACAAGTGTAGTTTGAGGAGGGTAGAAAGTACGCAGACCTTAGCCCTACATTTGTGAAGTAAAGAAGTTGTTTCTAATAATTCTTCCGCTCAAAAGATAGCCACTATCATAAAATTTCAAATTTTACGAGTGAAATTTCATGAAATTACTTTAAAGTTTCACCTGTGCTGGCATTGACTATTTTTCAATTGCAAGGACTAAATAATGGCTCATATTCGACTAGTGACAATCCACGTTATTCTTTTTGGCACGAAGCATAGTGACAGATCCAACAATGAGCTTGTAGGTTTGGCACAATATAATATTTCGGGCATATCAAACCATATATCCATGTGTGTGGAAAAATAAATATAAATTTAGATATATATTATATAGTATATTATCTTAATTCAGAACTCATAACTTTTAAATTCTGGACCAATAAAAAGAGAACTAAATTCGCCAGCTTCTTCTTGAATGATAGATCATCATCATTTCCAAAATTGGGAGAATGGTATATTTGCCTACCACTTCCAACTGTCTGTTTCATTTTTTTTTTACCGTAAAAAATGATATCTTTATGTTATCACACTAGCCATGTTACTCTTCCACTATTCTTTTCTTTTTCATAAATAAATACTTTCTTTAAAAAAAATCAAATTAATAATTTCTTTTTGGATATAAGATTGTATAGCGTTGGTAAGGGCAATGATAGACAAGAGACAAGTTAGCTCCTTTTTTAGCATATTTAAATTATTTTATTTGTAGCCTTTTTATACCCTGGCATAAAATAATGGTAAAATACGAGCCCTTTTTACCCTACATAAAATAATGGTAAAAAGTGTTATCTTGCAAATGATATTGCATGCATGAATCTTTAAAGTGCGAGAAATTTCCTTTTCCTCTTTAACACCTAATTTAATTTAGTGATTTTTTTTCTTCAGAGAAAGATAGGTCTTTGCTCAGTATGACGTAATATAAACTCTCTCCAATTACATTTTAAAATTTTTGATCTAAGAATAATAATTCAAACTATACATGTTAAATTTCATTCAGAACACCGATTTCTTATGGTGTAAAGCCAAAATTCTTAAGTAAATTAATGGATATTTATTTTTCACTTAATATTATATATCGACATTGTCATCTTTAAGTCTTTGCTATCCTAATGAAGAACTTATATTATCACAAGCTTTTGGTAATTCTAAAAGTATTCTTAATTTCTAACTTAAGCATTGGTAAAACCATTTGGTTTAATTGTTACACTCCGTAGTTCGCATCCCGACGTGTCACTAATGGATACCGATGTTCCGGGAAGATGTACGACTTTACGAAAGGGCGATGGAGGTTTACGTCTTGTTAATGGAAGTTTCGGAGTGTTTGAAGTCAAACGGATCGAAGAAACTACGTTTCGACGAAATCAGAAAATTGGGTAGTTTGACGGCCGAGGTGACAGACCTCCCTAAATCCTCTCTAAAGTTCTTAATCATTCCAAGATCAATCTCAAGGCCAATCACGTAAGATTAACGTGATAATCCCCGCGAAAATCATAGAAACGATCTTCTCCGGATCGATTCAATTTTGGAAACCCTTGCTATTAGAATTACTTGCTATTTTGAGAAGGTTTTGATGTGTCGAGGTAATATTTACCCTCCTATATCTATATTTGTGATTAATTAATGATTCGGAGTAAGTCATAAAAGAATTCTCGTAGCCAAAACCCATAAACTTAATAAATCAGTGTAATTATGATTTGGGAGCTGGTTGTTTGAGATACGAATTGGAATTTGATAAGTATATTGATGGTTGATGTTGATATTGATATTATAAGGAAGTATGTTTCGGAGAATTAAATTACCTAGGTACCCTTTGTTAAGGAATCCAATAACCGTTTGTGTTAAGATTTTTGATAAGATACCTAAATGATGTTCCTTTATGAAATATGTATTTGATATTGATATCGAGCCTTTGGTTGCTATAGATAACTATCCATAAAGAGTACGAGAACTTGTAAAGCGATTGTAACTTCAAGGACGAGGTATGTAATGACTATCCCTTCTTTCAATTGACATGACTCAATAGGAAGCGTATTTTTCTAAGCAGAGTTATGAAGCGTAATTGTCATAGGTATTCTACTCTTTTAGTTGAAGTTAGTTTTACTATCGGTTGTATGGTATATAGTTGGATTGAGAATGCGAGTTGTTCTTAAGTTCCATAACCTTCTATTTGATCCATTGAGCAAGTGTATATTTATAGTTGAAGTAGATGACTCGGCTCATTGGTAGGTGTGTCATTGAACGGAATCTACTCTAAACTATTAGATCTCTAATAGACGTTGTAGCATACGAGGTGACCATAAGGTATTTGGCATCGTTAGTATTTTCCTTAAAATAAGAATCGAGTTTTATACTTATTCGTTGTACAGTTTCTATGTTAGTGCATTCTTAGAAAGATCGCCATAATCGTACACCTAGGTACTTGGTTGAAGATTCGAGGGGCAAACTAACCGCAGTTGCATCAATGATGTTACTTGTGTCTTGAAATCTCAATAGTAAGTAATAGTTGTTGGTAGTGATAAGAGTCGAGAACCCGTAAGAATCTAATCTAAATGCTAGCTGATAGTTGCCCTCGTCCGTTACACTTATAGCCCAGTCGAATACATATGCCTTCATATAGTTGTCTGCAGTGATGGCAGTAGTAGTTGCTACCCTCTAGTTGGATGCTCGTGCATTTGGTTGGACTTAGAAGGTAAATGAATCCTTAGTTGCATAATTGAAAGGTAATTGTCGGTAAGAATCCAATCTAGATATTTGTTGATAGTTTGACGTGTTGAATTAGACCCATTCTAGTTTAGTAAGCTTTCATTAGATGTTATGCTATTTGATGTGCCCATATACAATAGTTGGAGTTATTAGTTGTTTTCCTGAAATGAAAGTCCTCAAAGGTCGTGTGTAGTAGGCGTCGGGTTGCGTACTTCCTAGTTGTATAGTTTCCCCCTGTTAGTTGCACTAGTTTCTCGACTTCCCTAGTTGAAGATCTATGCACTTGTGTAGTTGTCAACGTTGGTTTCCTTAGTAGTTGTTACTCCTTCGACTGAAAGGTTGTGTACTTGGTTCAACTCCGAGGATAAGTGAGTCTTTAATTGCATTTCTAAAAAATAATTATGGATAACAGGTTGTGACGCCTTAGAAGAGGAACTGTAGTTGAACGAGTTGATGTGTCAAGAACTTAGTTGAGTTATGTGATACGATTTGTTGGCCCTTGCGGCCTATTTGCCAGCTTGAGCTTATTTCTAGCCTTCGGACTTATTTGCTAGCCATTAAGGCTTATTTGACAGCCACCGAAGCCTATTTGAGGGTCTACCGGGCCTATTTATCGCCCTAAGCAAAACATATTTGCGAGACAAAGATTGACTAAATAAGTAGACAACACTTAGGCCTGTTGTGATATGTTCAATGGTATAGTTGATAATCGTTCTAGTAGAGTGTCACATATAGGTAAGTGACAGTCATCTTATACTTGTTACTTATTTACTTGTTTTACTTTAAGTTCCAGTACTGATCATTTGTCTTATCTGCCTTACATACTCGGTGCATTATTCGTAATGTCCCTTTTGTCGGGGGCGCTACATGTCATGCTGCAGGTCCAGGTTCGCAAGTGACAGATTTGTTGTAGATGCTCCAGCTGATCATCAAAATTTTGGTGAGCTCCACTTCCTCCTGGAGTAGCCGAGTCGCTTCATTTGCGGTATAGTTGTACATGCTAGTTGGGTAGGCCGGGGTCCTGTCCCGACCAAGTTATTTTGTCAAACACTCTTAGAGGCTTTTATAAACAAATTGACACTTGTGGTCAGTAATGTTATGTGATGCTGGGTTGTATAGTTGAGGCCTTGTAGGCCCACATATCTATATACTTATTTTGGGCTCTTCTGGTTGTAGGTAATTGAACATAGTAAATTATTTGTATTGAGGAGTATACTACTTATATAGAGGTGACCCTAGGCGCCCGTCCACCCCATCAAAGTTGGGGTGTGACATTAATGATCCAACTTCAGCTTTGTTTAATTATGATAACCTTATCCCTTTTCCAAAATAATTTTTGGGTGTTTGATAACCTAAAATACATTATCCATTAATGAACCAAAAGTATGTGAAAAGTTTTACACGCATATTTTACTAAACGAATGAATCAATATAAGACACTTGTTGATTATATGAACTTTTATCACTAACAATGTTTTACTTAAAATTGTGATTTTTAAAGTTAAACGGCTTGATTTGTTGTAAATAATGAGTGCAACTAAATATTTTTCGAATGCACTTAATGGTATAGTCTGATGATCAAATTGATCAAGAATCGTGAATTTTCAATTTCAAATCTCATCAGAAGTAAAAATATTAGATATTTTTTTCATTTGTGTAATTAATAGAGTTACTTGATATCTATAGTTCTATACTAATGAGAGATAGTAGATAGTCATATATAATATAAAATTAATAACAATACTAGAAATATTTCCGGATATGACCTAAGAAAACAAGTCATGTGCTAAGTTCACTATGAACAATAAATATTAATAGTGAATTTGTCAACGTGTCAAATCAATATTTCTTTGTCTTGAAAGTGTTTGTCACTTGAGCGGGACCATCATCTAGTGACATCATGTTTAAGAATGTTGACATCACAATGACCTAATAATATGTTAAATCTTCTTAATTTTAATTGTACTTTTGTTTTCATATTTGGGAGTTGAGGGGACATCATTTTCTTGCCTATCAATTATCATTATTATACAAACTATTTTAGATTTCAATAGTTAATGAATGTTTTGAGTAATCCTCAATCAATTTACATATTAAAGAAAACATCCTTGTAAATAACTTTCTAATTACCTTATAATTTCTCTACTTGTTATTTCCATAATCCTTTTTATCTAGAGAAAATTTACTTACCAATATGACAAATTTGTGAAGTATGTTTTTCCCCTATGACTATTAATTGAATACTTTGAAGCATACAAATTCACTAAATACTTTCATGATAGGAAAAAAAAGGACTACACATGAAATATGTTGTATTGTGGGGCATATTTTTTGTGTCAACTATATCCACAACACGTAAAAATTTACATGTCTATCCACTCCTAAGTTAGGATTGATAAAGCCTAGCTTATGAAGTTTTATATGATAAATTTTTTTAGACACTTCTGTTTCAACTTCAATAAGTTCAGTCTTCATTGAAGTTTAGTCATTTTTATATGAATTTCAATAAAAAATGTCTGAAGTTTAACCATACGAAACTTCAAATACTATATATCTCAAGTTGTTCCAAAATGAGCGGACGTGCAATTATTGTAGAATATCCCATAAAAAATTTACATTTTTATTTCGAAATTTCTTTTATTATGGTTAACTTTTTTTTTTCTTGGTTAATTTGACAAAGATGTCATGATGATCCAAATTCGAGTTGCAAAAATTAAAGACACGCCCAAGCAAAC
The DNA here is from genome assembly GCA_029783415.1 of Anisodus acutangulus. NCBI lineage: Eukaryota > Viridiplantae > Streptophyta > Magnoliopsida > Solanales > Solanaceae > Anisodus > Anisodus acutangulus. The sequence continues at coordinate 2,527,447 of CM056498.1, read as the reverse complement.
TTACCACGTTGTTTTCAAAGATAAAATCTAAAAGGCTGGGCCCACGGTACGAATCACATAATGGAGTTTCGTAGCTCCACTCGCTACCAAAGCCCACGCGCGTCGAATCTCTAAACGGGCCTGGGCCCAAATAAATTGAAAGATGAAGTTGGGCCCACATTAATTGAGAGATGAATGTAGGGGGCCCATTACCACGAAGTCAGTGAGTTGGTAAAAGTATAACAGACAGAAATATATGCTGAGTGATGATTGGTGGTCAAGTCCTTATTTATTTATTTATTTATTTATTTGCTTATTTATCTGATTTTTTTTAAAGGTATTTGGCCTTTTCAACTTTTTTTTAGCACTAGGAAACGCGTTTGTTTCTTTTCTCAATCCAATTTGTCTTTCTCTTTGTTTTTTCTTTATGGTGGCAAAAGTTACGTGGAATGTTTTAAAATGAAGATAACATGTCTATGCCGAACACTAACGGTCATGGTGAGATGAATAAGATTCCTTCACTCTTATCAGAAGGTTCATGTTTCAGAAATGAAAAAATTCTGAAGTGTTGTCCCTTTAAATAGGCCTTACTCGTAGAGATAGATCTAGCAATAAAGTTACATGTTTGGCTGAATCTATTCTCTCTGGTCCTGAATGTTTACACAGAGGCGGATCTAAGATAAGCTTTATATGTTCGACCTTTAAAATTCTCAGCATTGAACTCATTGTATTTTTAAAGTTGTGGGATAATATCTATATTTATTACTACAATTTTTATCAATAATTACACATAAGTTTATGGGTCGCATCAAAAGCATTGGTTCAGATGAATTCGATCTTAATACTCTGCATCTTCCTCTTACGTTAAAAGATTCACATATTATAATATGTGTAGATAATATATGCAGAACCCAGTAATAAAAAATATTATGGTCTAGAAAGCATAACTTAAAATCTTGCAACCGCCTATTAATTTACGTGGCGCAAATTTATATTAGTCGGGGTAACGGGTATCAAACACCGATTAGAAAACAAAAAAACATTTCTTTGGCAAATTTCGATTAAATAATATATTAGCGTGTGTGTTTGTTTATTTATGTTTGTACTTGTAAATGAGTAATTGATTAAGTAATATATTATGTACTTTAACTTAAAAATCTTAGAGTAATCTCCATAACTTAAAACTTATACAGTGCATATATATGGATTAGAAACAAAATGTTGAGATAGCGAATAAACTATAAATGTATAGTTCATTTTCTGCTAAAATTGATGAAATATGCAATTTGCAATAGTTCCTTTTCCTGGGTCCAAATTTAAAGTAGTTCGTATTAAAAACACAAACATTACTAAAACAACATAAATAATGATATCGAATTTTTGTTAAGACTTTCTTTTTTTGGGGATATTTTCCCATTGACGAATTGAGTATTGGCAATCATCACATGTGTCAACAGCATTATACACAATTTGAAAAACTAGGAATCGACTTTAATTAACTAATGCAAGTTGATTCAAATATAAATAAACTTCAAGAAATTCAAAATAATGCGTACAATAGGGGAAGCCAAAAATGAATATTCCTTAAGAATTTAACTTAAACATCATATGTGAAAATAATTTTTATACTATCAAGTCACATTTAACTATTGTTGTAAGCAATTAAATCACTTTATTCATATTGTGGAGTGAGACTTATAAATTTTCTTTAGATAATATGAAAATATAGGAAATTATTTACCCTAACAATATATATAATTTAAATTCATTATTCTTTAATCATAGCTTATTTGTGCATGGAAAAGAAAATGGATTGGCTAATTAGTGATATTTTCATGTGTCTCCTTTTTCTATTACAACTAACATAAATTTAAATTTTATATATGAAGGTTCTACTTTGACAAATGTAAAATATTCTCTATAACAGACCATGTGAATGCAAAATATTCCAATATATTCGGCTTTAAAAGTATTCTACATTCACACCTGAACATCCATTATAGCAAGAATTTTTTTCTTCTTTCCTTTTAGCCATTTCCATTGTTCTTATTTGTTGTCCTTAATTTATTGTTCTTTTTTTTGGTTGAATTTTCCAGCATATATTATTTATTTGAATATTAAATCGTAAAGCGAAGTTTTAAATAGGTTAGAGTTGAATGAATAGGCGGATAGGAAGTCTTAGCCTGTTTTACTAGATTCAATTGATCCCAATAATTTGTATAACAGCAATGTAAATATAAGTAAGAAAACATTGAAATTTTAATAAATATTAAATTTTAAATTCGTAATTTGAATTTGCAAATTTAAATTTTGGATATGCATGGGTTATATGATCCTTAACTTCACCTTAATTTGGAGTTGGTCCTAATTACTTCGTATTTGGTGCTTGCACAGGCAGATGGCGATTTTTGTATAAACGTTAAAAATTCACTAAATAAATATAAATAATACAGTTCAAATCTAGTACATCAAATGATTTGTGGTAGAATTTTAAACTCGAATCTATAATATTCAAATTTTGTAGTTAAATTTAGGAAGTGATAAGTGCTACGGAAGACAAAGAAAACTCTAACTCAGGGGAGGAGCCAGAGGGGCGAAAAGGGGTTCATCTGTGATCCAACCCCCTCCTCGAAAAATCATATTATATATATAAAATCAAAAAAAAATAATTGTATATATATCGTATATATTGAATCTGCTGATGAAAATTTTGACTTTGCCGTTGCTATTACGATTGACTTGTAGATAAATTCATCGAGTGATTCATGTACTCTTATCTTTTGTATTATTTCATGAATGCATGGAAGTTTGATTTTGATTTTTGAATGCCGCGTTATTTAGACTTGAAATTGCACTTCATCAATAACTCCAATTTTTTTAATATACTTTGGAGACCAAAGTGTAACTTTATTAAGAGTCTTCAAAATTTGTTTGTTTTTTTTATTTAGTGTGACATTAATGGTTCGTTTTGACCAAAAAAAAAAGATTCTCGTTTCCGCGTATTCATAGTCATATTTTGGCTTTAGTTGCATGTCTTGTTTACATCCATTTTGATGCAAAATCCATTATATCCTTTCTTTTATGCTTATCCAATTTTGGCTATTTGACCAACTAGCAACTAATACTGGCAGAGTAGTCTAGTTCTGAGTTCAAATTTTATCGTCATTCAAAAAGTAAAAAGTAATAATGTATATATTTAGCTATGAAAAAGAACCAGGATTCATGCACCTAAATGAGAGGGCGTGTTGCGATATACTACATATAATTAAATAATAAAAAATGTGTTATCTCTAACCACTTAAATTTTAAGATGAGATGGTCACATACTTCAACACCACGCTTCAGAAAGGTTTTCTAAGTGGGTTAATTGAATTTTCAAAAAACATCATGCAAGCTAATAGCTGGCTATAACAATATATTGTTCGTGTGTAAATTAATTGCGAATTTTATTGATAAAAGAGAATTTTCTTCAATCGCTCTAAATTTATTTTAGGCTGCAGGTTGAAAATATCTAAGTGTAGCATTTTTGTATTTTTCAGAATCCCCTTGCTAGAATTTGTAGCTTCATCAATGGCCACAAAGTTGCATATCCATGTGAACTTAACATACTATTGCACTGTTTTTTTTGGTGAAAATAATTTCAGAACTCAAATGTAAATGCATAATTCCTTTTTAGTTATATATATAGTTTGAGGTGAAAATAATAGCTGTGTCTGTACGTTGTCGATTGATCATATACTTTTATCAATCATGAAAAAGTGAATTTGAAAAATGAAATTTTGAAGCTAGTATTCTTGCATGAGAAAGAAAAATAAAGAGAAGCAAGATATTTATTTATCTTTGTTCACACTATCTTGGTCATGAATTTCTATTAGCTATTGACTATAGAACTTTAGAGAATTAAATAAAAGCTATGACGTTTTAGATAATACACACAAATAGATATTTATAAACTTGAATGGTAAGCAAGTTTGTATATGGTGAAACCTGGCACGACAGGTGGTTTGGTTTGTGAATGGAAATCGAAGGAAGTAACAATTTACACCGGTGGTAAGTTTGGGTGTTGTAGAAAGATCGGGCGGTGGCCGAACCAGATGACATCGAGTAGTGATCGAACCTGGCAACATCGGGTGAAAGACCGAAGGAGCTCAACACCTACCCGTTTTGGATATGGCGCCAGCTATTACCATTTGCTCATTAAGTGACCATTTTTATCATTTAATAGCATTTAATGAGGGAGTAATTCTTGGACATAGATGCTTGAATGTTTAGCTATATAAAGAGCCCAACCTTCATGTTGGAAGAGCATCCCATTCTCATTGTAGAAACTCGTATAATTACATTCAAAAGTGCTCTTGTTTGCTTTTGTTATTGGCTCAGACCAGAAGTAGTTTAGTTAAGGATCGGGCCAAACTTTCAGTTCAATTACAGTCGAGATTGCGACATTCCAGGCTAATTACTTGCTTACTGTTTTCATTTACTTGTTTACTGTTAATTGTTTATCATAATTATCTGCAAATCTATCCACGTATCCTTAAAATCACTTACAAATTCAACTATACCTTTTTGGGATAAACAATTTGGTGCACACCGTGGGCTAAGGATAATAGTGGTTATTTGATTCAAACTTAACATTTATTTGTTTACTGTTAGTTTTTATCATAATTATCTGCAAATCTATCCACGTATCTTTAAAACCACTTACAAATTCAACTGTACCTTTTTGGGGTAAACAGTTTGGTGCACACCGTGGAGCTAAGGATAATAATGGTTATTTGATTCAAACTTAAATTTCACTTGTTTCTTTCGAGATTTTTGTCGTTACATGTCAAAACTAAGTACTAACAATATGGCAAGTGAAATCAACGTTGAGGTTAGCAACCATGAGGACAACAACGGTGATAATGGTTCTCACAACGTCAATAACAACAATGTCATTCCACCCGGCGTTTCACTGAATGGCGTTCCGCCCATTGTTCTACCAAACAGCGTTCCGCCGAATGGTGTTCCACCCGTTGATCTATTGAATAACAACAATCTCGTGATTTCATCGTCTAGAAGATCACGTTAGAAGACACAAAATGATGAGGATGGTGAAATAAACTTGGCTCGAATCTTTTATATGCTAAAGGAGCAACAGAAGGCTATAACTAAGTTGCAAAAGAAAAACATCAGAGAAAGTGAGGCGAATGAAGCTCATCCCGTTTGAAATGATGAACCAGGCAGAGAAGATGATCGAGTAGATGAGAACGCCAATGGTTCGGGGACTAATGAATCCTCGGATGTCTTGAAAATATTAGAAGCCTTAACTAAATGAATTGATACCAATAAAAGAAGGTTGAAACCTACAACTCACGAGTAGACCAGATTAGACCAGATTCCTGGGGCACCTCTAATCTTGATGGGGCCAGGCTCGAAGAGTTTCATACAATTGTTGTTCCCACCAAGTGCATCACCGAAGTTGATATCGAAGAGGTTTAAAATTATTGACCTCCTAAAGTATGATGGGACAATGGATTCACAGAAGCATGTGATGTCATATACTTATGCAATAAAGGGCAATGACATGCATCCAGATGATATTAAATTGGTGTTGTTGAAAAAATTCAGTGAAATGATTTCAAAGGGAGCAATGACATGGTATTCTAAGTTGCCTGAACATTCTATTAATTCATTTGAAATGCTTGCAGATGCTTTTATAAAGGCACATGCTGGGTCTCGGAATGTTCAAGCAAGAAAAACGGATGTTTTAAAAAATTGCTCCGAAAGATACGGAGTTACTGCTAGAGTTTGTGACTATGTTTCAAAATGATGATATGTATATATATGTATACATGATTTTCCTTATTGAAGGATGATAGGAATTGAAGTATAAATCTTTAATATTTGTACATGGATTACCTCATAAGGGATTCTTAAACTTGATTTCAGAAGGCTAAGATATTTCAGGTGTTTTACACTATGAACGGATTGAGTTGATTCTAAACTTATTTAGTGTCTTGAACTTGGTTTCTAACTTATAAATGACTTGATGTACCCATAATAATGGGATGATGAACATAATCAATAATGAGTGATTCAACTTCTATGCTATGATTGTGATTTGGCTAACTTGCCATGATTTCTATTGTTTGTTTATTGACCTAGCTACTAGGGAGGAAGAGTAGTCACTATGGATCCTAGTGTGGGTTGCCTAGCTATTTGAGAGGAAGAATGGCCACCGAAGGCCAATAACATCGGTGTGGTTTGCCTAGCCATTTGGGAGAAAGAATGGCCATCGAGCGTTCATGACTCCGATGTGGTTTTGCCTGGCTATTCGGGAGGAAAGATAGCCATCGAGGGTCACCACCCCGATGTGGTTCTTCTATGTGGTTTTAGGGAACCTTAATGGTCATCCATTCGTTTTATTAATTTGTCTTATTTTGGCATAATCATGGTTGTTCATAAGTAACTTGACGGTGATCTTAAGTTCATAATTGAAAGACTTATCTTGAGAAATGGCATAATGGATTGAAAGTGATTTAATTTCCTCTTAATGGGTTCTACTAATGATTTATCTAAGTTGGTGAACTGTTTTATCTATGGATTTTGAACTGCTTTACTTATATTATTTCACTGCTTAATATTATATTACATTATATTATTCATTGTCCCGGAGGCACTCACTGAGTACCCAGTACTCAGGCATACCATTTTTATTTTTTATGGTGTGTCAGGTAACGAGGAAGAGTAGGTTCGTGATACATATACGACTTAGGAGAACTTGCTACTTTCAAAACTATTCGGTGATCCCACATGATTATTTGTGGGGAACCATTCTATACATATGGTTTTCATCGACCTCGAGAAGGCGTATGACAAAGTCCCCAGGGAGGTTATATGGAGATGTTTAGAGGTTAGAGGCGTACCTGTGGCGTACACTAGAGAGATTAAGGATATGTATGATGGAGCCAAGATTAGAGTACGGACAGTAGGAGGAGACTCGGAGCACTTTCCAGTGATGATGGGACTGCAACGGAGATCAACTCTTAGCCCATTCCTATTTGCCTTGGTGATGGACGGACTGACAAGACAAATCCAATGAGAGGTACCATGATGTATGTTATTCACAGATGACATAGTCTTGATTGATGAGACTCGTAGAGGAGTGAACTCCAAGCTGGAGGTTTGAAGACAGACTTTGGAGTCTAAACGGTTCAGGTTGAGTAGGACCAAGATATAATATTTGGAGTGCAAGTTCAGCAACGTGAGTGACCCTGAGACAGGCGTGGAGGTAATGCTTGATACTCAGGTCATTCCAAAGAAAGGAAGCTTCAAGTACATATGTTCTATTATCCAAAGGAATGGAGAGATTGATGACGATGTCACATATTGTATTGGGGAAGGGTGGATGAAATGGAGGCTCGCATCTGGAGTTTTGTGCGACAAAAAGGTTCCACCAAAACTTAAAGCAAGTTCTATAGGATGGTAGTTAGACCGACTATGTTGTATGGGGCAGAGTGTTATTCAGTCAAGACTTCACACATACAAAAGATGAAAGTTGCGAAGATGAGGATGCTGAGATAGATGTGTAGGCATACAAGGAGAGATAGGATTAGAATGATGATATCTGAGAGAAAGTGGGAATGTCCTCGATGGATGATAAGATGCGGGAAGCAAGGTTGAGATGATTCGGGCATGTGTAGAGGATAGACACAGATGTCCCAGTGCGGAGGTGTGAGAGGTTGGCTATGGATGAGTTCAGGAAGGGTAGAGGTAGGCCGAAGAAGTATTTGGGAGAGGTAATTAGATGGGATATGTCGCATGTGAAGCTTACTAAGGACATAACCATAGATAGGGGGTTGTGGAGGACACAGATTGGGGTAGAAGAGTAGTAGGTACCCGAACGTAGTCCTACTTATGCTTACAAATTGAGAGTTGTAGTGTTATTATTGTAGGCCCGATTAGCCTATCACACCTACATGCACATTATTGCTTTATAATCCACTATAGTTTTATTTCTACTGCTATGTGTTCTTTAGTGTATTTTGTTTAGCTTATTTAGTTGTATTAGCTACTGCTCCATTTGTTCGAATGCACTTTATATTGCTTTAATTCCTTATCTGAGTCTGACCATTTCTCTTGCTTTACTCTTTACTCTTGCTTTGTTTTGATTGCCTTGATTGTGATTATGCTTTGTCTTGATATGAGGGTCTCCCGGAAATAACCGTTTTACCTACTAAGGTAGAGGTAAGGGCTGTGTACAGTCTACCCTACCCAGACTCCACGGTGTGAGATTTCACTGGGTATGTTGTTGTTGTTGTAGTTTTCAGGTTGCGTCCTGAAGTTAAGACTATTTGCCTTTATCATCTTAGAGGCTCCATAGATAGACATTGTTTTGTGGGTATTTAGTTGAGGTCGTTATTTGACTCTCATGTGCGTTGTTATGTTTTGACATTTATTTACTACACTTTCATTGATTTGATATCATAAATTGTGACCATGATTTTTGCTCAGTATTTATAGCTTAATTAAAATTATTAATAAAAGACCAAGCATGAACTTGATAGTATTAATTTATAAGGTACTTCTGATGTTGTTCATAGCATCGGATGTCTGTTACATTTATAATCGGGTTTGAGGCGTGACAAGCTTGGTATAAGAGCACTAGGTTTAGATGTGTCCTAAGATTATCTGTAGAGCTCTATCTAGTGGAGTCATCTTTATGAAGGCTAGACACATGTATGGATGTTTGACTACCAATACATTTTAGGTGTTTCTTACTTTTCTTAATTCTAGATTGTGCTATAGAGCTTGAATTCCTTCACGATCATTCTAACATATTCGTTAAATTCATGTCTCGCAGAAATATTGACTCGTGTGGGAACTGCTAGTCTAGGAATCAATGTTTTTGTGGGTTCATCATCTTGTGGAGGACCCGCCAGGGTCCCCAACCCCATTGCTATCGAGGTCAATGTTGAGGCCGATCATAACAATAGAAATCAAGCACCACCTCAGGCTCCACCTGCTCCCGCGGTCCCTGTTGCTAGTGTGGCTGATGTTGGGTTAATGTAGAATGCAATTCAAATGCTTACCATACTCGTGGCAGCCCAACAACATCGTGGGGGTGTGGATCCGAAAATTAGCGAAGGAGGAAGACTTAAGCACTTTTTGGGGATGAATTTGCCTAAGTTCTTTAGTTCGAAAGAAGAAGATGATCCTCAGTACTTTATGTATGAAACTTTTAAGGCTCTAAGGGCTATGAATGCCCATGGTTTTGAAGTTGTGGAATTCGCAACATATCAGTTGAAGGATGTTGCTTATGCTTGGTTTGAAATGTGGGAGGTTGAGCGAAGTATCAATGCTTCAGCTTCTATTTGGCCTGAATTCGAAGGGCATTTATGAAAAGGTTTTTGTCTGATGAGGAGCGATTTGCTTTAGCTACTAAGTTTGAGAAAATCAAGTAGGGCACTATGTATTTACGTGAGTATAGTTTGAATTTTACCCATTTGGCAAGATACATTATGTACATGACTCCGACTGAGAAACATAAGCTAATCAGGTTTGTGCGTGGTCTGAAGCCACATATTAAGTCTCAATGTGCTGCTGCTATTATGTCTCCTACTTGTATGTTTTCATCTTTGTTTGGGTTTGCTGAATAGCAAGAGAACTGAAAGGGTGAAGAAAGGCGCCTACTCTGGTGCCAGTGATCCGTCAGACAGACAAGGCTAGAGGAACAACACCCGAAATAGGTATTCTCAAGGTGGAAATCTGTCACAAAATACCCCTAATTGGGAAGCTCACATGTGGAAATGGTAACTTTGGGAAGTTCTCACGTACAAAAGCCCCATTAATTCTTGTCCCCCCATAATGATTAATCAACCCCATTAAATTATTAACCAGACAATTAATCAATTACACACATAATTAATTCTAGATTATACTTTAATTAAATCCTAAAAACTCATAAGACATTCGTATACTCAATGTCATAATTTTCTAATATGACATTGGTCCATAACCTCTTCATGCACATACCAAATTTATTTTCGACTTCCGTCGTCACACTTGTTACGTCCAAAATTATTTCGGGGTCACATCATTTTATATACTAATTTCATTATTAGCATACCTAAATAACATAAATTCCAAAGTTCAGGTCTTCTTGCACACGTCCGACGATTTTAAACCGTAACCTGAAAATATGGGATGTTACATCCTTCCCCCCTTAGAAACATTCATCCTCGAATGCTGGGGTGACACATCTAATCCCCGTTACGTAGCCCTCCCACTCTTGAACTTCTTCTTCGCTGAAGGCATTGCTGAAATCATAACCACGAGACGGATTTAGAGTGTAATACTTATAACTCATCTCTATTGCACGATTTATGAGATGAAAGAATAAAAACCATTTCTAAAATGTCAGATAGCCTCATGTTTATAAGTATGGTGCACAACATACCCATAAATAAGACTCTACTAGACACGACTTGTAGACTCTCTAGGACATACATGCTCCGATACCAATTGTCACAAAATACCCCTAATTGGGAAGCTCACACGTGGAAATGGTAACTTTGGGAAGCTCACACGTACAAAACCCCCATTAATTCTTGTCCCCCCCATAATGATTAATCAACCCTATTAAATTATTAACCCGATAATTAATCAATTACACATATAATTAATTATAGATTCCACTTTAATTAAATCATAAAAACTCATAAGACCTTCGTATACTCAATGTCATAATTTTCTAATATGACACTGGTCTATAACCTCTTCATGCACATATCAAATTTATTTTCGACTTCCTTCGTCACACTTGTTACGTCCAAAATTATTTCGGGGTCACATCCTTTTATATACTAATTTCATTATTAGCATACCTAAATAACATAAATTCCAAAGTTCGGGTCTTTTTGCACACATCCGGCGATTTAAACCGTAACCTGAAAATACGGGATGTTACAAAATCGACATTCATCTGGATGGGAGGATTATATTTGCTATTATTATAGTATAAGGGGCCATGTTCAGAGAAAGTGTAGGAGGAGGTAGAGGGACATGGCTAACTCTTCTGGCTAGAGAAATAATTTATATGCTCTTGTTGCTGCGAAAAATCCACCTATAGGTAATGTAAACAACACTCCAAATGTTTGTGGTAATATAACTGGCAAAGCGGTTGCTAACACCGCTAATGGGGGACAAACTCGATTTAATAATTTGGCTCGTAGGGAGGCAGCTGAAGCCTCAAATGTTGTGGTCATATGTATTCTTACTATTTGCTCTTTTAATGCGTATTCGTTGATTGATACAGGCTCAAACCTTTCCTATGTGACATCATATTTTGCTCTTGATTTTGGGTAGAGCCCGAACTATTGTTAGAACCATTCTCTGTGGATGCCTCTACTGGTGTTCTCGTTATTGCTTCTGGAGTCTATAGAAAGTGTGTAGTGATAGTTAAAGATCGTGAGATTATGTCAGATTTGTTTGAACTAGAGATGGTAGATTTTGATGTGATTATGGGGATGGATTGTCTATCCACATGCTATGCCAATGTGGATTCCCACTATAAGTTAGTTCATTTTGCATTCCCCAATGAACCCGTTATTGTGTGGGAATGTGAAATTGCTAAGCCTCGAGATAGATTTATTTCTTATCTTAAGGCTTATAAAATGATCTCGAAGGGGTGTATTTATCATCTGATTGTTGCAATGATACTCAAGTTATAGTACTCGAATTCCAGTCAGTTCCCATAGTTAATGAATTTCCTAAAGTGTTTCCAGAGGATCTTCTAGGTATTCTGCCTGATAGAGTTATTGATTTTGGGATTGATGTCCTTCCCGATACTAAATTGATATCTATTCCACCGTATCGTATGGCTACAGTAGAGCTACTAGAATTGAAAGACCAATTGAAGGACTTGTTGGATAAATGATTTATTTGGACAAGTACCTCACCTTGGGGTGCTCTTGTTATATTCATGTGAAAAACGGATGGTTTTTATAGATGACTTGTTCAACCAAATTCATGGTGCTAAGTTCTTTTCCAAGATTGACTTGAGATCTGGGTATCATCAGATGAAAATAAAGGAGCAAGATATTCCGAAAACAAATTTTCGTACTCGTTATGGACACTTTGAATTTCTGGTGATGTCTTTTGGTCTAACTAATGCACATGCTGCGTTTATGGACCTGATGAATCGTGTGTTCAAACCCTTCCTTGATCGTTTCATTATTGTCTTCATTGACGATATTTTGGTGTATTCGAAGAGTCATGAAGAACATGAAGGTTACTTGAGGACAACATTGCAAACGCTTAAAGAGAATGAGATTTACGCGAAATTCTCCAAGTGTGAGTTTTGACTTAACTCTGTGACATTTGTGGGTCACGTAGTGTCTAGCGAAGGTATCAAAGTTTATCCTCAGAAAATTTTGGCAGTTAAGGACTGGCCGAGACTCACGAATGCAATAGATATTCGTAGCTTCTTAGGTCTGGCAAATTACTATCGGAAGTTTGTGGAGGGATTCTTATCTATAGCGTCGGCGCTGACAAAATTGACTAAGAAGACTGCTAAGTTCCAATGGTCTGAGGCCTGTGAAAAGAGATTTCAAGAGCTTAAGGCGAAATTGACTTTGATTCCTGTTTTGACTCTATCTTCAGGGTCTGGGGGTTGTGTAGTTTATTGTGATACATCCAGAATTGGTTTGAGTTATGTATTAATGCAGAACGGTAAGGTGATCGCCTATGCTTCGCGACAGTTGAAGAAACATGAGAAATATTACCCGACTCATGATTTAGAGTTAGTTGTTGTGGTTTTTGCTTTAAAAATTTGGCGTCACTATTTGTATGGTGAGAACTGCTCACAGATCACAAGAGCTTACAATATATCTTCAAGCAATGAAAGTTGAATCTCAGGCAGAGGAGATGGTTATAGTTGCTGAAATATTATGACTTGAACATCTTGTATTATCCTAGTAAGGCGAATGTAGTTGCTGACACTTTCAGCAGAAAGTCTATGGGCACTTTAGCCTATTTGTGTGCATAGGAGATGCCGATGGGTAGAGAAATTCGAAGACTTTCTAGTCTTGGGGTCTGACTCGATGACACGGAGAATGGAGAGTAAATGGGAATTACTCAAGCACGGTCTGATGTTGTAGAGAGAATTAAGTCCAAATAATATGAGGATGAACTTCTGGTAAAGCTACGAGATGGGGTGAAAAAGGGTGATTGCACTTCATTCACCATCGATGCCGATTGTAATGTCCTGAGGTTGCAAGAGCGTATGTGCATCCCAGATGTAGATGGTCTCCGATAAGAATTGATGGTGGAGGCGCATAGTTCTAAGTATTTCGTGCACCCGGGATCCACCAAGATGTATAAGGATTTGAAGCAACACTATTGGTGGAAGAGCATAAGGTATATATCTCCAACTTTGTTGCTAAGTGTTTGAATTGTCAGCAAGTGAAGGCTGAGCATCAAAGGCCTGGTGTCTTAGATCAGAATATCGAGATTCCCCAGTGGAAGTGGGAGATAATTAATATAGACTTTTTCGTGGGTAATCGTGGGTAATCGTGGACAGACGCACCAAGTCTGCTCATTTTCTTTTTGTGAAAACAACGGATACCGTGACACATTACACTAAGTTATATTTGAAGGAGATAGTTAGATTGCATAGGATTTCCATATCCGTCATATCTGACAGAGGTACATAATTCACTGCTCATTTCTGGAAATTATTCCAAGAAGGTTTGGGAACTAGTGTAAACTTTAGCATTGCCTTCCATCCTCAGACGGATGGGCAGGAAGATAGAACTATACAAACCCTCAAAGACATGTTAAGAGTTTGTGATATTGATTTTTGGGGTAATTGGGATGAATATCTACCTCTTGTGGAGTTTGCCTATAGCAACAGTTATCAAGCAGCATTCAGATGGCTCATTATGAATCTCTTTATGAGAGGCACTGTAGATCATCTATTAGGTGGCTTGAACCTACCAAAGTAGAGCTACTGGGTCGTGACTCAGTTCACAAAGCAATCGAGAAGGTGAACCTCATTGTGCAATGACTTAAGACAACTCAGAGTCGACAGAAGTCTTATACGGATATTAGGCATCGTGAGCTAGAATTTGCTGTGGGTGACAAGGTATTTTTGAAGGTGTTACCAATGAAGGGAGTAATGCGGTTTGGTACAAAAGGTAAGTTAAGCCCTTGTTTTATTGGCCCTTATGAAATTGTGAGAATAATTGGGAAGGTGGATTACAAATTAAAGTTACCATCGGAGATGGCTATGGTGCATCATGTATTTCACATTTCAATGTTGAGATTGTATAAACCTGATCCTTCTCATGTCTTGAATCATAAAGAGATCGAAATCAACAAGGGATTGTCTTATGAAGAGGAACCTATGCAAATCTTAGATCGACAAGTTAGGAGGTTGAAAATAAAAGATGTAGCTTCGGTTAAAGTCCTGCGGCATAATCATAATACCGAAGAAGAAACATGGGAAGCTGGGGAGGACATAAAGAAGAGATACCCTTTCTTATTCCCTACTGCAGGTGTGTGTTGAACCTTTTGGTTATTTAATTCCTGCGAAAGTTTAGATTAGAGGTATAAATCCTTCCCTATTGTGTCTAAGAATGAATGATATGATCATTGTGTGGATAGACATATGTTGTCCTAGGGGATAATTGAATGTGATAAAGAACTCTAGAAATTCTGAAAATTTGAGGTTTAGTGAAAAATCTTAAGCCATGACGTTTATTCGGGATGAATGATTCTGAGAGGAGGATAATGTAACATTTCATAAATCCATGTGAGGTGTGAATAAATTAAATGAGTGTTGAAGTGTCATATTTTAGATATATGAATCCATTCGGGATGAATTCGGGTGATAGGTAGTCGTTTTGAAGTCAAACCAAAAATTTGAGTTCTTAAGGGCTTCTAAATTCGTCTAAGTCTGGAGGACTTCTTACTATTTCCCATTTACTAGATAGTTTTGTTGGTAATATAAGCAAACTCAAAACATAAAAGTTGTAGGTATTTGAAATACCTTTCCAACGGAAGGTCGTCCACCCAAAACAGAGCTAAAGACAAATGTTTATGATCATTTTACATAGCAAAGGTCAGTAGTCGCATCGCAAGGGTGCCGCGGACAGAACGTCACCCAGGAAATATTTTTCCTTGTGAGGTACCACCGCGTCGTAGGGGTACCGGGGATGGTACCATCTATGATGGGCTCGCAATGTGAAGGTGTTGCGACCCATTATTGTTTCTGGTTCTGAATTATTTATGTTTTCCACTTCGTTATATTCATTCTCACTTCCTTTTGGACAACCTTTTGAGAGAAAACAACCCTAAGGCTTCCCCAAAATATATAAGGTAAGCTCTTGGTCAATTTCTATCATTATTACATCAATATATCATCAAATTAACCTTAGTTCATCTCTCCAAACCCTAGATTCTTGAAAAATCAAGAGAGGAGAAGGAGGAACGAGTAGAACTTCATCTAAAAAGTATGAACATTGGTTTCCATGATTTCGTTGATGACTTTTAGGTTAGTATAGATTATACTACGCGATTATAATCTATGAGTAATTCATATGAGGTTCAAGAACAAATGTTTAAGGCTTAGAAAAGCCCTAGTTTTTGAAAATTAAGGAAAGCTTGTAGAAACGATTAACGTTCTAATCTTTCTTATCTAAATCCATTATAGAGTGATTGTTGAACCTTGGATATTCTGTTTGGTAACATTTTAGAGGGATTAGAGGTATGTCGTTTTTTCAAACATACTTTTCAAACGTTTCAAATAATGTTTTGGCAATGTTTGTGTGCGTGAGGGACAAGCCTACATTAAACATTTATGTGTAGTATATTATATATATGTATACATGATTTTCCTTATTGAAGGGTGATAGGAATTGAAGTATAAATCTTTAATCTTTGAACATGGATTACCCCATAAAGGATGCTTAAACTTGATTTCAGAAGGCTTAGATATTTAAGGTGTTTTGCATTATGAACAGATTCAGTTGAATTCTAAACTTATTAAGTGACTTGAACTTGGTTTCTAACTCATAAATGACTTGATGTACCCCTAATAACATGATAATGAACATAACCCATAATGAGTGATTCATGTTATATGCTATGATTGTGATTCGGCTAACTTGCCATGATTTCTATTATTTGTGTTTTGACCTAGCTATGCACTATGAACGGATTCAGTTGAATTCTAAACTTATTAACTGACTTGAACTTGGTTTCTAACTCATAAATGACTTGATGTACCCCTAATAACATGATAATGAACATAATCCATAATGAGTGATTCATCTTATATGCTATGATTGTGATTCGGCTAACTTGCCATGATTTCTATTATTTGTGTTTTGACCTAGCTATGCACTATGAACGGATTCAGTTGAATTCTAAACTTATTAAGTGACTTGAACTTGGTTTCTAACTCATAAATGACTTGATATACCCCTAATAACATGATAATGAACATAATCCATAATGAGTGATTCATCTTATATGATATGATTGTGATTCGGCTAACTTGCCATGATTTCTATTGTTTGTGTTTTGACCTAGCTACTCGGGAGGATGGGTAGTCACTATGGATCCTAGTGTAGTTTGCCTAGCTATTTGAGAAGAAGAGTGGCCACCGAAGGCCAATAACCTCGGTATGGTTTGCCTAGCCATTCGAGAGGAAGAGTGGCCATCGAGAGTTCATGACCCCGATGTGGTTTTGTCTAGCTATTCGGGAGGAAAGATAGCGATCGAGGGTGACCACCCTGATGTGGTTTTAGGGAATCTTAATGTTCATCCCTTCATTTCATTAATTTATCTTGTTTTGGCATAATCGTGGTTGTTCATAAGTAACTTGACGGTGATCTTAAGTTCGTAATTGAAAGAATTAATATTAAGAAATGGCATAATGGATTGAAAGTGATTTAATTCCATCTTAATGGGTTGTACTAATAATTTATCTAAGTTGGTGAACTATTTTATCTCTCGATTTCGAACTGCTTTACTTATATTATTTCACTGCTTAATATTATATTACATTATATTATTCATTGTCCCGGAGGCACTCACGGAGTACCCAATACTCAGGCATATCATTGTTGTTTTTGATAGTGTGCCAGGTGACGAGAAAGAGCAGGTTCGTGATATACATACGACTTAGGAGAACTTGCTGCTTTCGAGACTATTCGGTGAGCCAACATGATTGTCCGTAGGTCACCATTATATCTTTATTTTATTAGTATTAGTTTTCAGGTTGCGTCTTGAAGTTAGACTATTTCCCTTTATCATCTTAGAGGCTCCATAGATAGACATTGTTTTGTTGGTATTTGGTTGAGGTCGTTATTTGACTCTCATGGGCGTTCCTACGTTTTGACATTTATTTATTACAGACTTTCGTTGATTTGATTTCATAAATTGTGACCATGACTTTTAATTAGTATTTATAGCTTAATTAAAATTATTAATAAAAGATTAAGCAAATACCTTATAGTATTAATTCATAAAGTGCTTCCGGTGTTGTTCATAGCATCGGATGCCTATTACGTCCAGGGTCGGGTTTAGGGCATGACATATGATTATCGGGGGGACAAATGTTCGAAAGGGAGCTATCATGACCACAAAGAAGACGAAAGTGTCAATAACTACAGAGAAGATCCAGAAATTACGAACGGAGGAAACAATATCTTTCAATGATGAAAATGCAGAAGGCATCATTCAATCTCACAATGATGCACTGGTAATTTCTGTCCTCATTAATAAATTTCAGATTAAGCAAATTTTAATTGATCCAAAAAGCTCGGCCAACATCATCCGATGGAAGATAGTGGAGCAGTTGGGGTTGTTGGACCAAATTGTACCGGTCGCCCAAGTTCTAAACAGTTTTAATTTAGCAAGTGAGACCATGAAATGAGAGATTGTTCTTCCAGTCAACGCAGCCGGGACAATTCAACAAATGAGGTTTTATGTCATAGAAGGCGCAATGAGGTACAACGCTCTATTCGGCAAACCTTGGATACATGACATGAAGGTTGTACCTTCGACACTACACATAATGTTGAAATTCCCAACACCAGAGGGAATAAAGATGATAGGGGAGTAACCGGCAGTAAGATAGACGTTCGCAGTAGAAGAATCGGTGCAAACATCAAAAGAAATGAAGGACGCAGTTAAAGGTAAGGAAGTGAAATAGAAATCATAGAGTTCAGGCTCGTTGAGTCTAAATAATGAAGAGGAAGAAATACAAACTATGAGGATGAAGAAGACTACTTTTGTGTTCCGAGGTCATTTGTTCTACCCGATCATTCGGATGCCACAAAGTCGACTGTAGAGGAGCTAGAATAAGTCATCCTGTTCATGCATCTGTCGGATAGAAAGGTATACCTAAGCACCGGATTGACTCTGAAGCTCATGCTTAAATCAATTGAAAGTCTTAAAGATAACGTCAATTGCTTTGTCTGGTTGCACTTAGATATGACAAGTATTTCGCTGGATATTACAACTCACAAATTGAGTTTGGACTCAAATTTCCCCCGATAAAGCAGAAAATAAGGCGTATGGCCGACTTCAAACATAAGTTCGTCAAGGATGAGGTAACAAAACTTTTAAATATAGGCTCCACCGGGATGTAGAGTATCCAAATTGTTTAGCAAATATAGTGGTTGTACCTAAAAAGTCAATAAACTGATAATGTACATAGATTTTAAAATTCTGAATAATGCATGCCTAAAAGATTCTTTTTCTTTGCCGCACATCGATCAAATGATTGATGCTATGGCAGGAGATGAGATACTAAGTTTTCTTGACACTTACTTTGAGTACAACCAAATTAGGATAAACCAAGAGGATCAAGAGAAAACCTCTTTTATAACTAGATACAGGATCTATTGCTATAATGTAATGCCATTTGGTTTAAAAAAACATCGGGTGACATATTAACGCCTAGTTAATCACATGTTTGAGGACCAAATAGGTAACATAATAGAAGTTTATATTAATAATATTTTAATTAAATCCCTGGAAACAGAGGATCATTTAAAGCATTTACGTGAAACATTTGACATACTCCGAAAATACAACATGAAGCTGAATCCAAAAACATATGCTCTTGGAGTTGGCTCGGGCAAGTTATTGGATTTCTTGGTTTCAAACCTAGGAATAGAGATCAATCCTGATATGATTAAAGCTATTGAGGAAAATTTGGAGGTACTTGAAGATGTGAAGACGGTACAAAAATTCACCGGGAGGATAACCTCTCTAAACAGATTCATCTCTCGGTCCTCGGAGAAAAGTCATCAGTTCTTCTCTTTGTTAAAAAAGAATAATGACTTTGAGTGGACACTGGAGTGTCAGCAAGTTTTGAGGGATTTGAAAAAGTACTTGTCCAGTCCACCGTTATTGCATAAACCAAGGGTAGACGAGTAGATGTTCATGTATCTAGTGGTGTCCGAGGTAATTGTAAGTGTAGTTCTGGATCGATAAAAGAAAGGTACACAATTTCCTATTTACTATGTTAGTAGAATATTAGCTAGTGCAGAAACTAGGTACCCTCATTTAGAAAAAAATGGCATTAGCATTAATAACGGCTGCTAGAAAATTAAGGTTGTATTTTCAATGTCATCCTATATGCATAGTAAAAATTATCCACTAAAAATGTGATGCATAAACTGGAATTGTCTGATAGGTTTGCCAAATGGGCAGTAGAAATTAGTGGGTATGACATAGAATATAAACCAAGAACCGATATAAAGTCTCAGGTTTTGGCAGACTTCGTAGCAGACTTTACACCCGAAATGATTTTCAAAGTAGAAAGAGAACTTTTATTAACCTCGGGAAAAACTTCAGGGATTTGGACCTTGTACACAGATGAAGTTTCGAACGTGAAAGGGACCGGGCTAGGGTAGTACTTAAGGCACCTGCAGGAGATATTATTAGGCAGTCAATAAGAATTGTGAGATTAACTAACAATGAAGCAATGTATGAGGCTATGATTGCATGTCTAGAGTTGTCTGGAAGCAGAAGTCATCGAGGAAAAATGTGATTCACTCTTGCTTGTTAATCAAGTGAACTAAAAGGGTCAAAAGGCAAGTCAAAAGAGATTTTACCGGAGGTGGTGTGGGCATACAAAACAATGCCAAAATTCAGTATCGGTGAAACACCATTTTTTTTGGTTTACGATGCAGAAGCACTAATTTTGGTAGAAGTTGGTGAGCCGAGCTTAAGGTTCAGCCTTGCAACGGAAGAATCGAACAACGAAACTATGATTGTCAAGCTCGACTTAACGGATGAATACTATGAGTTGGCATTGCTATGGTTAGTGGACCTAAAGCAAAGTATGTATCGATACTATAATCAAAGGGCTAATCTTAGGCACTTTCAAGTAGGGGACTTGGTTCTACGGAAAGTAACCCTCAACACAAAAAATCCCAACGAAGAGAAATCGAGCCCGAATTGGTAACTTTCATATAAAGTGTCAGGAATAATTGGTAAAAGATCGTACAAGTTGGAAGCCGAGGATGGTCAAAAGTTATCGAACAACAAGAACGTTGCACACTTGAAACGATATTACTGCTAAGATGTGTTTGGTTAATTACTTAAACTTCATTTGTTTCGATTGAACTAACTTTTGCAGGAGCAATATCGGAATCACGAGTTAAAGACCAAGAAGAAGTTAGAATTAGATATGAAAACACGTGTTGCATTCTTTTTCCTTTAGCACAGTCTTTATCCCGAAAAGGTTTTTTCCGGCAAGGTTTTAATGAGGCAACAATGTAAAGCGTGTTACTAAGTAGCTGAAGATCGAACAAACACTGGGTACTGGGACTACCCAATATTGAAAAGCAAGTAGTGTTTGAATTTTCGTAACTTCGAATACAAACACTAGTGGGCTGCTATACCCTCGGCGAAGAAGTTTGAAGACAAAGAAGTTCGAAGTCTGTTCGAAGCTATTTGAAGTTCGATTATTTTAAAGCTTTTTAGGACTATTGTAAGGGTTAAAAGATCGAATGAATCTTGACCAAATAGTTTTAATGTTACGGAACAAAATGTAAAGGCAAAAATATGAATGAATCTTGCCCAGTTGTGTGACAGATGCAAAATTTGAATGAAAACACTTTTGTTCGAGATTTGCCTCGATTATACTCATTTGCATACTCTTATCTCTGGGCAATCGATAAAACCTTTAGGCTTATGAGCTAGTGAATTTATTAAAGTCCTTAACTGGGGACTGTCATCGTAAATACATCCGGAACAAAAATAAGTGAAGTACGCTTCTCAGGCATCAGTTCGAAATAAACCCAGCCTATTCTTAAAGACACTTAAAATTATCTAAGAATTCAGAAATAAATGAAGTTCCAATATGCATGCCCGAAATGAATAGGAAACGTCTTATTCATAAGCATAAAAGTAAGGTCCTTATATTTAATCATTGAATAACCCAAAATTGGAAAAAAATGCCCGGTATAAAGCAAACTAGGAGTAAAAGTTGTACAATTTGCTTAAGTTATTTTTAAGACCGAAAAGAACTATCATTCATCTCGAGGAAAACTAAGTGATGGTTTGTTCAAGTGAAACTCTAAAATCGGAGGTAGTTAGCCTAAATAGAGTTAAGAGTTTTTTTAGTAAAGTTATTGTAAACAAGAAAGCAATAACGGATGCTAAGAGATAGAACAATCTTGACTAAAAGGATATTCATTTTATAAACAAGGCCGAAAAAGGCCAGAGTAAAACATGTTAAAGGAAAAAAAAAGTACAAAGGCATACAAGCCAGAAGTTCAGTTACACTCGGTTCCATAGTCCTCAAGGTCATCTTCAAAACTGTCATTATTCAACTTGCGATAGGCTCGAAGATCGACTTCCTTAACCTCCGCAATCTTGTCATCGATATCTGAGATCCCGTCCCGAGCCTGCTCCAAGGTGTACATTTGGACGTTCCTTTTTATGTTCTCTCTTTTTAGTACTGTTCTGGCCACTTCAGCCTCCACATCGGCCAGAGACTGGCATCGTTCAGTCGAGACTTGAGCAAATTAGTCTGAAACCTCAATACTCTTTTGGTTCGAGGCCTCGAGCTCATTTTTCAGCCCTTCGTTGGTTTGGGCTTGTTGGTCGACTTAATCCTGAGCCATCTTCAGCGCAGCAAGGTCGGTAGCCCTATCCTCATCCATTGCAGCAAGCTCGACATTAAGGCGGTCGAGTTCAGCATTCAAAAATTCCATTTGTTAAGCTTGGTAGTGTCGAACCACTTCTTATTCCCCGAGCTCTTGAGTGAGGACTTTGACGTCTTAGAATAGTTTTTCATTCTCTTTGTTGAATACTCTATTTTCCTCGGTGACAAGCTCGAGGTCTTTCATTACTCGTACGTAGTCGTCCTTAATTCGATCCAGCTCAGCTCGGACAATGGGCAAGTCTCTAACTTGCTGCAGTTAGGCCTTTTTCTGTTGAAGAAGCCCTTTCGGCCAGGATCGTGGAGGTACCAGCTTCTTCAAAGATTTGGTCAAAATTTTTTTGCCCAAAGATTTGGGTCGGTTGTGACGATGGATGAGGAGTTGAAGTGAAAGTTTTGGGTTTCTTAGACAACGACTCCTAGTCCGTGGCTTCATTGTCATCTTGATGATGACTGGCTTGGTAACTAGTAGCGTGGTGGCAGGTGTAGTTGCGACATCGGTTGGCAGTAGAATCGGTTCGACTGCTTCAGTGACAACTTGCTCTTCTATAATTTCGACAGGGGTGTCTTATACCAAAGTGGTGGTGGTAGCCTTTCTCACCCAAACATCTTCTGGTGAGATGTCGGTGTCTTGACTTTGGGAAGGACCACCAGCTTCCGAAGCTCTTTTTGTCTTTGAGCCAACCGAAGGTGATTTTAGAGGCTTTGAGGATTTGAGTTTAGAGGATTTGTTTTTGGTACTTCGATGATACACTGAATTGATGCGGCCGGATCAAATAATATATCGGGGACAACTGGAGCACCAAGTATGTAGATTGTCCACGTGAGCCGAAATCCATTGAACGATTGAAAATATATAAAAAGGAAAGATTAAAAGGTAAGTTATCTAAATTTAAAAAGGAGTTTTGAGTATTTACGGTGTGTGTTCCATTCCTCTAAGAAAGGCATGTACATAGCCGAGATGATTTCTGCAGTAGGGACCATAATAAAATGTTCCATCTAACCTCGATCACGATTTTCATCGATGCTTGAGAGGATGGGGAATTTGCCTCATATGGACAACTGTACGATTCCGCCACGAAAGAATATAGGCACATATAAACGGATCAAATGATCGAAAGTGAAACACTCATTGACCAAATTGGCCAAGAAGTGGAGGCAAGTTATGATCCTATGCACAGACGGACCAATTTGTGCAAGACACATATTGTAAGTCCTGCACATCTCAAGGATCACATCATCGATTGGAGGGACAAGTTTGAAAGTGAAAGGGTAGGTGTATACGTCGGAATACCCGAACCTGAAGGTGGTGATGTCTTCGTTTGGTCCATGAACAATGACCCGGAGAGATCTTTACAACCATAGTCATCTCGAACTCTCTTGAGGTCAGAGGTTTCGATAGAAGATAGCCAGCTTTTAGCCTCTTCTCCCCGGTAAGATATTTTGAAGGCCATTTAAACGACGAATTTAGTGTCAAAGTGGAAAGTTGATGGGAGAATATTGAAGGCTCTAGGTTCAATTGTGTCCTGAAGTTTAGAGGGGTCATTGGTGCAAGTGTTTTCATCAGAAACAACGATGGAGAAGTTGTCAGAGACGATTATTTGGAAGAAGATCAGGTAGATTTCGTCATGGTGATGAAGGTATGTAGGTTTGAGGATTTGGAGGTATGAAATTTTGAAGGTATGAAGGTTTGAAGGTATAAAGGTTTGAAAATTTGAAGGTATAAAAGTTTGAAGATTTGAAGATATGAAGATTTGAAGTTTTGAGGCTTTGAAGATTTGAGGAAGGCCTGGAGATTGGAAGGTTGATTTCTCGAAGGATTAAAGAAAATTTACCAAAAGGTAAAAGTTGCGAAAAGAAAGAAAAGGGAGGGGGGGGGGGGTTACAGGGACATGGTCATCGTTACGAAATGCTTCAATTCATGAACCGAAGTGATGGTTCAATTAGAGGAAGACACGTGTCCGAAGTCACAGAGTGATAAGATGTGAGTCAGATTTTGAAAAATGCAATCATTTTATTTTCCCGCCCGTTTTGAAGTAATTTGAAAGGAAGCTTGCGAGAGAAGATATCAAAGACGTTATTTCTACTTCCCATCACTTTGGTAAACTTTGATCCGGGAAGTGTGGGGACTAGTTGTATACAATAAAAACCAGCACATCACGTGACAGTTTAGAAATGAAAATCGAAGGAAGTGATAATTTGCACCAGTGGCAAGTTCGAGTGTTGTAGCAATACCGAGCGGTGGTCGAACCAGATGACACCGAGTAGTGATCGAACCTGGAAACATCGGGTGAAAAACCGAAGGAGTTCAACGCCTACCCGTTCCGGATATGGCGCCAGCTATTATCATTTGCTCATTAAGTAACCATTTTTATCATTTAATAACATTTAATGAGGGAGTGATTCTTAGGCATAAATGGCTTGCATGGTTAGTTATATAAAGAGCCCAACCTTCATATTGAAAGGGAATCTCATTCTCATTGTAGAGACTCGTATAATTACATTCAAAAGTGCTCTTGTTTGTTCTTGTTATTGGCTTAGACCCGAAGTAATTTAGCTAAGGATTAGACCAAACTTTCAGTTCAATTACAATCGAGATCGCGACATTCCAGGCTAATTACTTGCTTACTATTTTTATTTACTTGTTTACTGTTAATTGTTTGTCATAATTATCTACAAATATATCCACGTATCCTTAAAATTACTTATAAATTCAACTGTACCTTTTGGGGTAAACAAAATCTAAAATGGTAAATAATGTTAAATAAACAAGTCAAAAAATGAAGTTATGATCAAGTGACAAACATCACAATCACAATCTCGCACGTTGACTATATATTTGTTCTTTGAGCTACGTATCATTAAGACGCATATCCAAAAGTGTATGTATCATATGACCTTATGTTATGCCTTATATAATATACTTCATCACTTTCTTCTCCAATTTCAACGTGGAATTCGGCTATGTTGTAAATGCACTCCTTATCCGGAAGCTTGTCAACCTAGATATCTGTCAATTCTTCTCTTCGATCGACCTGTTGTTCGTCATGGGTGTCACACATACACCCTCCCTTAGGGACTTAACGTCTCTGTTAAGGTTTGCCCTACTATCGTACTGAGGGAGTGTTATCCGGCCCTAATATCATATTTGTCATGACCCAAGCCCATAACATGCATGTATATATCTGCTTTGGCCCGACATGCCTCACAAACTTGTCTCCTGTATTAAGTCACCGAACCCAAAAGTGCGCGTATCATGTGAACTTATGTTATGCCTTATATAAAACTCTCCACTTTTCTCTCCGGCCATTCAAATATGGGTTTCCGTAAGTGTAACATGTACCCTTTCCAAAAGCTTGTCAATCGAAAAGTCATCTGTCCTCCTTTGCTCCGCAGTCCGTACTCATCAGCCCGCCTTCCGTCATGAATCCCACACATTGTCTTATACCTATTTATATAAATATATATATATATATACAAAAGGTCACAAATGCAATGAAGTGATTATTGTCTTATCCTACTAATATTTTTCTCTTAATTTACATAAAGTCAATATATCTAACTTTAAAAAGTCTAGTGTTCAGACACAGTCCAACTGAAATGCCACTAGGAGTCTTCGTACTGTGAACGATTAGGTAATTAATGAACTTCTCCAAGGCCTTAGGGTTGCGAGTAGTCAAAGTGTATAACGTTAGAAAATTTTATTCCTTTATAATTCAACGTAAAAATAACTAAATTACACCTAAACACGTAGTATTTTTTATAGTAATTAAAAACAGCTAAACCATGCTCAGAAATATGATGGATTATACTATGCACGCACGCACACACAAACACACATATATTCTAATTTTTATTAACTCTAAATAGTCGTGCTAAGTAAATTGTGACCACATACGATTGAGTCTAATGACAAAAGACTTTTACAATGCATGCATATTACTATGATAAGTCAGTTTAATTCTATTAATAGTTATTTATTTTTTGAGTGCAATCACATACAAGGAATCCTACTGATCGGGTAGTTTTTATGTCAAATCGAACACATTCAAAAGATAATTACAAGTACTCAAATTGAGAAATACATAAATAAAAAACTTACTCTATTTTGGGGAATATTTTGCAAGATCTGAATTATTTTGACTTCCCAATTTGCAATTTAAATAAAAACTTGTTGGATACGTGAGTTTTTAAATAATTTGACAATTGATTATAGAAATTAATTTCTCCATCACAAAATAGTCAAGTAGTTCGGTTTGATTGCTAGAATTTATTTCCACCACTAGGTCAGAGTCATTAGTAAATCAAAAATTAAAATGTGTATATAAACAAAAAAGCAGTTAATAATTTTTCTTTTCTCTCTTTCTTTTTTCTCTTACATGATTTTGTGAACATTCAAATTTGTTTGATTTTGTGAACATTCAAATTTGTTTGATTTTGTGAACATTCAAAGTGACTTAATAAGCATGCGCTTATTCATGTGGATACCATATAGCTCAAGTGGAATTCTTTTTTTTTTCCTTTAAAACTTTTTCATATTTTTAAATCCAAACACTAGTTATGAATATATATGTTAGAGCAGTTAAGAAAATAACAGTTAGAGAGTAGTTAAATCATTAGCTTTGAATAACAGGGCTTGACTTAGAATTCAAACATTTTTGGAGCAATTACATGATAACACCACAAGTACTAAATATATATTGCTATAAAAATATATCAATGCTATTAAGTGTGTAGCAAGCTATCGTACTGTAAGATGATATTAATCTTCCTTGAGGAGTCTTTCATTAATATCAAGGTATATATAGAGTACAATATTCATCCCTTATACAATAGGAATCCTAAGCCTATACAAAAGAGGAATCCTAGTCTTACCATAATTATATTTACACAATATATGAAAATATTCTAATTATGGGTAGGGAATATATTTACACGTTTACACACCCCCTCAGTCGGAGCGGGAGGAGGCCGGACGCTGAGACTGGCTCTGAAGTCAAGAAATAACTGTCTGGGAAGTCCTTTGGTAAATATGTATGCATACTGATAGGATGATGGAACATGTAACACTCTGACATGGCCTAACGCAACTTTCTCACGAACGAAGTATAGGTCTATCTCAATATGCTTGGTTCGCTGATGTTGAATCGGATTATGAGAAAGATAAATGGCAGAGATGTTATCATAATACACAATAGATGCCTGACGCAAAGGACACTGAAGTTCTAACAGTAAATTTCTGAGCCAACAAATCTCAGCTACTACATTTGCAACGCCTCAGACTCGGCCTCAAACCTTTGGAGCGAGATAGGGTAGCCTGTCGCTTGGCAGACCAAGAAATCAGATTATCCCCTAAGAAAACAGAAAAGCCGGAGGTGGAGCGTCGCGTGTCCGGACACCCTGCCCAATCTGCATCCGTATATGAAAGCAATATGTCTGGTGCAGAGGGGTATAGGTGCAAACCATAATCAAGAGTGCCATTAATGTATCGAATAATACGCTTAAGAGCAGTGAAATGAGACTCCCTAGGGGCATGCATAAATAAGCACACCTGCTGAACAACATAAGTTATGTCTGGCATGGTGAATGTGAGATACTGAAGTGCACCTGCAAGGCTCCTATACAGAGTAGGATCAGAGACTGGAGCACCATCCATAGCACTGAGCTTAGATTTGGAATCAACTGGAGTAGGCACCTCTTTGCAATTCGCCATCTTAGCCCTATACACAATCTCTTCTGCATACTTACGCTGACACAAGAACATATGATTGGCAGACCTAGTCACTGATATTCCCAAAAAGTAACTCAGCTTCCCCAAATCAGTCATTGCAAATTCGGACTTGAGCAAGGCAATAATCTCATTTTCTAATCCATCGGAGGAGGCAGTAAGAACAATATCATCCACGTAAGTAATAAGTAAGCAGTGCTACTACCTCGATGAAAAATGAAAAGTGATGTATCACTCTTGCTGCATACAAACCCAATCTGCAAGATATACCTGGCAAAACAATCATACCACGCACGGGGGGCCTGCTTTAGGCCATATAGTGACTTACGGAGACGGCACACATAGTGAGGAACTGCTGGATGGGTGAACCCTGGTGGCTGATGCATGTAGACTGTCTCTCTCAGATCCCCATGTAAGAATGCATTCTTCACATCAAGCTGATGGATCGGCCAGTGTTTGCCCATAGCTATGCTTAAAACTGTGCGGATGGTAGCCGGTTTGACAACCGGGCTGAAGGTCTCACCACAATCAATGCCCTCCTGCTGATTTGTGCCATTAGCCACAAGACAGGCCTTATACCTCTCAAGATCCCCATTGTCTCTGAACTTGTGACGAAATAGCCACATACAATGAATGACATTCACCCCCTCAGGTCTAGGTATTAGATCCCACGTGTGCTGTTTAGTTAAAGCATTGAATTCCTTACACATAGCCGCATTCCAATTAGGGTCTTGTTTGGCCAATTTTGGGTTCTTTGGAAGTGAAGAGATGGTTTGGGCAGACAAGTTGAAATAGACTTTGGGTTTGAAGATTCCCTGCTTTGAACGAGTTTCCATTGGATGGGTAGGGACAGTGGGTGACGGAGTGGTGTCTGAGACGGGGGGTAAAGTCGGATAAGGAGAGGGTGGGGGCGAAGCCGTCAGAGGTGTCATGGCTCCTGGATCGAGAGTCGTGGCACTAGAAGGTTGACAGGCTTCTCTGAAGTTTGGGTGCCGCAGTTCTGACGATGGAACAGAGGATGTGAGTTGTTCGATTATGAGGGGAGAGATGGCAGACTCGTCAAGAAATGAGTAGTCTTGTTTTTGGAATTTTGGAAGATTCGAAAACGGGAATGTGGTCTCGTCGAATGTGACGTGATGAGATATGTGGATCTGACGAGTCGACAAGTCATAGCATAGATAGCCCCTATGGTTCAGCGGGAATCCTAGAAAGACACATGGAGTGGACCTAGGAGCGAGCTTGTGAGGGGCGGTGGAGCTAAGGTTGGGATAGCACAGACAACCAAAAATCCGTAGATGATCATAAGAGGGGATTCTATGGTAGAGGATTTCGGTAGGGGTCATATTGTGAAGAGTGCTAGTAGGGAGAATATTTAGAGTGTATTCTGACATTTTAGCAGCATAAACCTAGAAGGATGGAGGGAGGGAGGCATGAATCAATAGGGTGCGAATCATATTGTTAATGGTGCGGATGATTCTTTCAGCTTTACCATTTTGTAGTGAGGTGTGAGGGCAGGATAAGCGAAAGACCATGCCATTATTGGTACAAAAGCGGTGAAACATAGAGATATTGAATTCACGACCATTATCGCACTGAAATGATTTTATGCCTTTTCCAAGTTGTGTTTGAATGAAATTGCGAAACTCAAGAAATTTGACAAACACTTCCGATTTAAATTTAAGAGGGTATAACCAAACTTAGTGTGAAAAATCATCAAGCAACACAAGATAGTATTTATGACCGAGAGAACTAGGGATATGGGATGTCCATAAATCGGCATGTATGATATCAAAATTTGAGCAAATGTAACACTAGTAGATGATTTAAACGGAAGACGAATATGTTTGCCTAAAGAGCAAGAAACACAATTTTGGGCAAGTTTCCCATTACAAGCAATAAAATTGTTGCCTCTAAGAAAATTTAAAACTGGGACTCCTGGATGACCAAGCCTATTATGCCAGGTTGAAGAAGAAACAGTCGCTAGAGTGACGGGAGAGCAAGATCTGGCAGCGGAGGTGGAAGTGAATGGATAGAGATCCCCCGTGCTATTGCATCTCGTAAGAGGTGTCCCCGAATGAAGATCCTTTACAGTAAAACCAAAAGGGTCAAAATCCACAGAGACAGAATTATTACGAGTAAATTGACGGATATATATGAGGTTCTTAATCATGTGTGGGGCATATAGGGTGTTTTTGATGGAGAAGGGTGGATGAGGAGGTTGCGTGTATGAGGTACCATAACCCTTAACTGGAATGCGTTATCCACTACCAACTGTAACATATTGAGGATGCTTTAAACAAAATAGTTTAGGAATAGTACCTGCAGACTGGATGATGTGAGATGTGGCGCCTGAGTCCACGTACCAAGTATTTTCAGGCTGTTTCATAAATAGGGTGCTGAATGTCTGACCCAACTCAGTGGGTGTCATGCCGGAGGAGGGCCGCGGGACCTGACCTTGCATGAAGTGGGCCTGCTGTGGGGCTGGAGCGGGGCCTAACAAATCGGGGTAAGAATACAGATTGTATGTCTGCTGGTACTGGAATGGACTTGGCACCGCGGCTCTGAACTGGGGCATCGCGGCTCTGTATTGGGGCGCCGCAGTCTTGTAGATGAGCTGGCGAGGCCGCGGCCCGGTTGTTCTGCGATCTCTGTTGTTGTTCTTCTTTGTTGGTTCTGTTGACCGCGACCCTTGCCACGACCACGGCCTCCTCTATCGCCGCGGCCTTTTCCACCCTTGCCGCCGCGGCCCTGCCGCTGTTGGGAGTTATCCGGTGGCGTCTGATCTTGGGGTTGCGTGTCGACAACTAACACCTGCTGGGCGTGCTCATCCTGCTTAACACGACGGATTTCTTCGAGCAACAATTGTGAGCGAGCTTTGTTAAAACTCGATAGCGGATCTGCCTGTTGAATAATGGTGGCCAAAGTATCATATTCGCCCTTAGTAAGGCTAGAAATCATTTGTAGCACCATTTTATCGTCAGTGACAGGCGTGCCGATGTTGGAGAGTTGATCCGCTAGAAGTTTAAGCTGCTTGCAGTACTCAGAGACATTGGAGAAGTTTTCAAGACGTGTTTTGTTGAACTGTTCTTCCAAATACACGGCACGAGTGTGCTTGTTGTCCTGAAAAATTTCCTCCAAACGATTCCACACGTCAAGGGCTGTGGAGTCAGATTTCATGATAGTAAGGAGCAAATCCTGAGAGATACTACCATATATCTATTGTTTGACGCCAACGTCGAGACTATGCCAGATAGAATCATCAACCTCCGTAGGGCGCGGAATAGTGTCATCAATATGGTCAAGCACGTTATAGAGACATGCATGATTGCGAAAAAGTTCAACCCAGGAAGAATACTGGTTGTTTTCTTGATCAAGAATAATGGGAATATGGTTCTTGATGTTGAAAACAGTAAGGGCGGGATGAAACGGGGTTGATG
This sequence comes from Anisodus acutangulus, assembly GCA_029783415.1. NCBI lineage: Eukaryota > Viridiplantae > Streptophyta > Magnoliopsida > Solanales > Solanaceae > Anisodus > Anisodus acutangulus. Next base: position 2,496,129 of record CM056498.1, on the reverse strand, counting down.
ACTTTGTGGTGGGATTTGTGGAGGTAGAGGCATTAGAAAGTGTGAAAGAATCAGAGATAGCCATTTAGAGAAGAGAAGAAAGGAAGAACAAAACCCGAAAAAACAAGAAGAAAATCCAATAGGGCCGCGGCGTAGGAGAGGCAGCCGGCGGCTGTGGAAGAGAAAGGTTTTTAGAGTTTTGTTTATTTGGCTCTTGATACCATGTAAGATGATATTAATCTCCCTTGGGGAGTCTTTCATTAATATCAAGGTATATATAGAGTACAATATTCATCCCTTATACAATAGGAATCCTAAGCCTATACAAAAGAGGAATCCTAGTCTTACCATAATTATATTTACACAATATATGAAAATATTCTAATTATGGGTAGAGAATATATTTACACGTTTACACGTACCATGCGGCATCGTGAATGAGATCCCTTCATCTTTTATTAGAGATCTCATGTTCGATATCTAGAATAAAATCTAATTTCTGATAAGTAACGATTCCCCCTTAAATAGATCATATGCGTCACAGATCTAAATAATTAGTCGAGCCAATATTACGGAAATAGTTATACCAAAAAGAAAACTCTCTAGCTTCTAAGATGGGATCAAATATTAGTAACATTTTTACATGTTTGTCCTTGCCTTTAGTTTTATTCTTGGTTTTCACCTCTTAGCTTCCTCCTTTTCATTTCAATTTCAATTCTATTTTATACTTTCTTTTCAAACATTTTATTAAGGCATTTGCAAATTGACATAATTTATGAGAAAAACAAAACGGATTTTGAACAGCGAAAAAGTTTTTGTTTTACAAAGGACTTGTGAAAGCAACTACTAGGGAATCTTTTGTAGAAGATAGAGATTCTCCACCTAAAACTAGGAATCTTAGGTATCCAAATAGATATTGTATTTGTATTTTTGAAAAAAAGTACAAATCTTATTGAGTTAAAGATTATGAAAAAATTATAAACCCTCAGATAGTGACCAAAACTCAGCTATTTTATTTTATGTATAGAAAATCTAAAATAGAAGTTAACATTCTGAATTTACTAGATTCAGAATCATTTTAATTCTCATGGCTACTGTTAATTCAAAGAAAAAGAAAAATAACGAGGGAATCTACGTACAAAACTTATACTAAAAGATTCAAACGAAGATGTAATCTATAAATGCGTGCATCTCGTGTAAAATTAAATTATTGTAACCTTGATATAATATATATATATATAACTTAAATATCAATCCCTATAGATATGTATTTTTTTAAACAAAATTTCTTCAAAATAGACAAAAAGTTACATTAGAGTTTAATCTCCATTTTGTCCTATTATATATATTGGACAGTTCAATTCTAACAAACTATTGAGGAAAATAACGATTAAACGAATCAAAAGAAGAGTCAAATATTTGGAAACAATACTTTCAACTGTATCTTTGAATTTGTACTTTCTTGCTGTAATATTCTAGCATCTTTAATTCTTAGTTGGAAGTTATGATTAGGTTATCTAATTGCTTGATGAATCAAAATACGTAATCGAAGAATTAATTTAGATGATAATTACTTGTCCATGATTACTCAAAAATCAAGAAAAAATTTCAAGCAAAACATAGTCCTAATAATATGGAGAAAAATCGTACAAATTGTTCTTGATCGCGGAATTATTACTCTATTCAGGTTTTGATACTCGCTATTTTGCTAACTGGGATCAAAACTGGAAGTGAAAAAGTCTAAATCTGCCAATGTACATTCGAAATTGGTTAATTTTCCCTAGCTCTCTCTATTACACTTTCAATCAATTTATACTCTTATTGTTAGCAAATTATCTCGTATTTCCCCTTTTAATTAACAAAGCCCCGACATGAAATTGTGCCAACTTTCACGTGTCCAAATTCTTTAAAAAATATTATCTATATTTACCCCTCATTTTCTACTATGGTTTAAAAATACCGTCAAATTAAAGCTAGCTCTGTTAGGGGTCAAGGGGGTGGGTGGGAGGAAAACAAGACTTTTTTCCTAATGGAAGGGGTAACACCAGACTAAGAGTTTAATGGTGAGTAAAGTTGCTCAATTTCGAATAATACATACGCAAATTTCATGCTTTTTCTCAAATTGAAATAAATACAGTAATAACTTTGAGATTGCTATTTTTTTCGTAAAATATTTAAGGGCCCACGCCAGTGTTTGGATTAGTTTACAGACGTGGGAATTACAAAAATGTAAAAGATTAAAAAATATGCAAACCTTGTTATTAAGGAATTATGATATAAGAAATGCTATATTCCCACTAACCATATTGCATCACATGTGAAGTAGCTGCATACTTCATCTTTGATGCTGATGCACCCTAGTTTTTGTATAATTCTTTGGTCCAATTTTTTTTTTTAAAAGGTATATTACAGGCTCTCAAATGAATAAACTGTATTTATATATGCCAGCAGCTAAATAATACTTATTCTTAATCATGCATTAAATAAATCATATCCATACCTCTAAGTTTGCAATAGGTTGCTTCTACCCCTCTAATTCCACACTAATCATTGACTAATGCTCTAATAGGAGATATGGTATTTGATCTTCATGATTATTTATTTATTTTTGTCTTTTAGTTTTTGGTTGGGAATTGAAAGGGTAGGGTAGGGAAGTTGTCATCTCTACCTCCATGCAATTTGAGATTTAATTGTATAAATTAAGTTATAAAAGTTTGTGTAATTTGACTTTTATTTCATGTATATAGTTAGCCCATGTATCAACTTTAAACTATCATTTGACATTAACAAAAAAATTTTATTAACTTTACATCTTTATCAGTTAGGTAAAATATTTTAATCCATCCAAGGAAATGTTATAGTCTTTATGTGAAAGCTTTTTCAAGGGCAATGCAATGGTAATTTTAACCGGATGCCTCGAGTTCGAGTCCTGAAAATAGAGTCATCGTTGGTATGAAGCATTTTGCCCCTCAAAATGAGACTTCCTGACGCGAATCCAAATTAGTCGAGCCTAAAGTGCGAGTACCAATACTGGTGCGGGAAACAAAATAACATAAAAGAGATTTTTACACTATGTAGCTGCCTATCATAATAATAGCCGAAAAATGTAATTTTATATATATATATTTGACTAAGGAATGTAATTATTTTGCGCGCAAAATGTGTTTAGGACCCTTACTAAACAGCACAACGTGTAAATTAGAAGGGATTAATGGATTTATTTTCAGATAATTTTACTGTCACTAGTGATGTCAAGTGGGATGACATATTTGTTTCAAAATAATACAGTTGATTTGTTTCATATCTATTATCTTGATATGGTAGTAAGCTAGTCAATTTGCCGTAGGTAATTACGTAAAATAAAATAAGGAGATAAACTAGTTACTAATTGACAAAGTACAAATTTTGACCATCAACATTCAACTATTAATAAGTCATATGAATTTAGTAGAAAAACAAGAAAAATCCTCCTCTTGATTGAGATATATTTACTTTTTAATCAGAGATTTAAATATTACACTAATCTTATAACATGCACTATACCAAACTATTGTTACATGAGAACTGCTCCAATACAATATTACACATGGAGAAAATAGTTACTAAGCATGAGATTGAAATTAAATCAATGATTTTAGATATGATATCTAAATGCGGGTAAATATGAATGATATAAGCACACGTATCACTTTTTTATTATTTTATATAGTCAGTACAAACATAAATAATAAAACATGATAATTACAATAATAATAATAAGAGGGCCTGAGTAGTAATAATAAAAATTACAAAAATAAAGTAGTAGTAGTAGTAGTAGTAAGATGTTGCGATTAAGGGTATAGCTAAATGTGAATTAAATTGTAATGAAGACCATAGGCAACTAGGATTCAAATTCCGATAGAAGCAAAAACTATAGTATTATTTTTTCATTTGTCTAAGTTTAAATAGGCTAATTGATATGAGCACAAGTTAACTCTGGCATTACTGTTACAGTCAAAAAGTACTAGGGTTGACCAATGGGACGGGACGGGATTAGGGGAACGAGGATTTGGGGATGGTGGAGTCGGTCGGGATCGGGATTAGGGGAACGGAGGGGGACGAGATTAGAGGATAGGAAGTGGTCCCATCCCGTCTCACATCCCACTATCAGAGGAAACAGGATTTGGGGGACGGGATGGGACGAGAAGGAGGATTTGGGGGGACTTTTAATATTTTTTTTTCTAGACACTTAATTTTAAAAAAATATATATTTAAACACTTAAATAATTGAACAAGATAGTGAAAAAATATTCCAATGCTAATTGCTCTTATATTATTTAATAGAAATATGATTTTTTTCTAATACAATTTTAAAATTCCAACTTTATTTCGTAGTTCAAAAGTTGTAAATCACATAGTAAAATTGGCATTAAAAAAATTACATATGCAACCATACTTTTTCTAATTTTCTAACAATCTCTTGAGTATCTTCTGTTGGAATTGGAATTTGTTGGTCAAATTGTTCAATATCGCTTCATGCTCCCTCGAATAAGATTTCGTTGTAATTGTAGTCGTCTTCTTCATTGATCTCTGGTTGACCGCACATTCTACGCTCCTCTCTAATCCAATCTTTAAATAAAACTGCAATCTCCAAACTGTCTCCCGTCAATGAGTGTCTGTGCTATTCTATTTGAAACATTTCAGCACAAAAAGCGGTTTCAGAAGCTGTAGATGACGTTTGAATATTCAACACATATCGGGCCATCTTTGATAGAGTCAGAAATGTATTTTGATTCTCCCTCCAGTATTTCAGCAAGTCCTCACGTCCATTTTCATTAGCAATTGATTCGAACGATACAACACCCTGCAAAATATAAACATCAAACTCGCTAATTTGTGAAGCACTTGAACCACTATACATTCTATTTCGAAGGCCTTGAATACTTGAAGTAGAAATCATATATTTTTTTTAAGGTTGAAGTGAAGTAGAAGAAGATGGTACAGAAGTCGGTTGATTATTTGCACTTTTCTCTTGGTAATACATATACATAGTTTTGCATTGTGTTTTATGCTAGAGATAACATGTTCTTTAGTTGGTTCTGTTTCAAGTATTTCTAGGCATTCATAAATCGTTTCAATAAGGGCATTACAACCATCTACTTTAATAGTAGGATTTAATACAACACCAAAAAAAAAAATAGTGGGAATAGAAAAAAATATTTTTTAAATTTTACAATCATTTTTGTAATAGCTGGAGCGTAAGTTGATTTTTTCTTATATTCATTAAATAACAAAAATATTAGAGCTATATAAAATAACATAGATGAAATAGTAGGATAATAAATACCAGAAAATTCCTTAATTGCTAGAAAAAATTTCTCTAAGAATACAATAAGTTCCCAAATGTTATCTCAATCATCATCTACAAGCATATCCGAAAGATTTTAATTATAGGCGTTAAATACTAAAGTTAAAAGTCTTCTATACTCGTGAGCAACAACTAATTGTTCATACAAAGAATTTCACCTGATTGCTACTTCTTTTGGATTTTGATTATGGGCGTTGAAAATTAAAACTTTGCTCGATAATCCTAAGCTAGTTGCCAACTTCACTCTCAATTTTTGAATTTTGATAGAAATTAGCAAATAAAATATAATATTTAGTGTGCAATTTAGACTTGTAGAGAGAGAGAGAGATTAGAGAGATTTAGGAAGATTTGTGAGAAAAATGAAGAGGAAAATGAGATATTTATAATTGAGAAATAGGATTAATGTGTAAATATACTAACTTAGGGGTTAAAAATAAATATTAAGGGGGTAGGGGGTTTATGGGGTGTTGGGGGTGCCAAAATGGTTGTTTGTAGCCGTTGCCAACGGCTAGAATTGCAAATGGTTGTTTGTGCAACGTCTACTTTCTGGCAGAAACGAGACGTGACCGTGGCGGTATCGGGATAGGCGGGACATGCGCTTGTCCCATCCCGATTTCAAACCCGACTAAATTCAATCCCTATCCCCTAATTTACCCAGCAAAATCGGGATGGGACGGGCGGGATTGGGCTGGATCGGGGCAGGATCGGGTTATCCCGACCCACTAGCCAGCCTTTAAAATACTAGCATTAAAGTGATCATTGTTAATTGCATGCGCCCACAAAAAATTATGAAACAAGACAATACAACCACAAACAAAAAAATTTTACCCTCTATGGCGTATAAAGAAGAATATCTCATCATCTAAATGATAAATAATTGAAAGATTTGTGAAATTAGTAACAGAAAAATAAGGCAAATAATATATTAGAATAGATTAATTTACACCGAAATTATAAAAAATTATTTATACTATCAGTAACACGAACAAAAATGTGTTTTGTTCACTTATTAGTCTTCATCCTCGTGAAGGTGTCTGTTCCATTTGACTATCATTTTCTTATGCATCGTGGACGTGAATTAGTCCTAAACTAATGTTCCTCACTTTGTTGTTATCATTAATTGATAAAACCACTTGAATAAATTAGATATTGAATCAATAATTGCTTTTTTCAATATTTGGATTCATAAGAGATTAGCAAAAACAAAATTTCTGAAAACTAAAGATGGACTTGTATGATCAGAATATAAACTTTCCGTTCATTCATGTAAATGCAATTTATTCTGATTTGTGCATTAGAACAAAAGAGTTTTTTCACAACAAAAAGTAGAAACAAATATTTGATATACTTTTTGACATTTTATTCTTAGTAATTGCATGTAACAACTAAAACTACTATTAACAAAAATTGACACGTACTGGCCAATCAAAAGAAGAAGAAAATCTTCGTATCCAATAAACTTATATCACAAGAGTTGCTCAAACTTCCAAGATTCATCATATGTGACATTATTCATCATGTCACTATCATCATCAAGCAAGAAATCCAATGTGCTGCTGAAATCATTAATTTCCCAGTCAAATCCCATATTATTTTCCATTGGCCATTCATCAAAGCTAGGCAAAAACTTCAAATCGTCAAGAATGTTGGAGGATGATGATGATGAAAATGAAGATGATGATGTTGAAGGAGTTGATTCTTGAGAATTTGGGACTAAAATCTCATGGGGTTCAATCAATGGAACGTCATCAGTACAAAAGCCATTATTGTTGACTTCCACTATGGTTGACTCAACATTATTTGGGCAACTCTTCTCTGTGTTATTATTATTATTATTGTTGATGTTGTCATCGTCTTCTAGTTTGATCTCTGTAATAGTTGATTGATCAACTGGACTGCTTTCAACATCCATTTGTGGCATTAACATTTCTTGATTTTTTTCTTGTTGAATTGGTTGATTATTTTCTGGCTTTTCTAATATGTTAGATGAAATTTTATCATTAGTAATAGTGGAGAGTGGCTTGTGAGTGACTGGATCAATCCCCATTTTCTTCAGCTTCTTCTTGATGTGTGTATTCCAATGGTTCTTGATTTCATTATCAGTTCTTCCAGGTAAATGAGAGGCAATTTTAGACCACCTGCAAATAATAATCACTCAATCAGATCACTGAGAAGCATCGATGGATAACTTAGAATAAATCGATCCACAAACTTGACGCATGAGACTCACCCTTTATTTGGGAATAAAGAGGGTAAGTAACTTATTATAAGAGATTAAATTACACGGACTTTATACAAATTCTTTACATAGTAATTTCGTACCGAAAGAAGGAACCCAAAAATAAAATGATATATTTAACCTCCATACATCAAGAGAGTATTTTTTTTTATATATATTGGTATCTTGTGAGGGGGTCCATTTTCCCACTTGGGTAAAAAGAGCTTACAATAGGTAAAGTAAAAAATAATTAATGGATAACAATGACACACTGAAAGGTACACTGAAGAATGGGTGCCTGAAATTGAGTTAAAAGTTGTTGTCTACCACTTGAAAACAATATTTGAAATCTTCTTTTTTAAAAAATTTCTTGAAGTTTGCTTTTTAATGAAATCCACGTGAAAGTTAAATTATGATCCACACAAAGAGCCTAAGTTAAAAGTACATGAGAAATAATTGGCATGTTTTTTTCAAAAATAAATAATTAATTAATTTACCTATTGCCAAGTTGAGCATGAAGATCAATAACCATCTTTTCTTCACATTCTGATAAAAGTCCTCTCTTCAAATCTGGTCTTAAATAATTTGTCCATCTCAATCTACAACTCTTTCCACACCTTAAAAGCCCTGCACCATAACCAAAAACTCATCAACACCCACAAAAAGAAAATGATTTTTTTTAATACACTATGACTATATACTATAATCAAGATAAACTAGTAAGTAATCTACTTGCTTTAAAGAAAATTGGACCAATTATGGGGATGAAATAATCATTGAGGCTACCCCTTTTCATTTTTCCACATTAGCCACTAAAGAACATTGTCTTTGAATTAAGGGTGTGTTTGGTACGACGGAAAATATTTTCTCCATGGCAAAACACCGCCTCGAGAGGCAGCGAATTATATATATGTGTCTATTTTCTCTTATCATTGGAGCTAGACGCAACTATCAATTCTGTCGGACTTGTTACGTCTAGTTTGAATTTGTCAACCCTTAATGCAGGTTGACGAAGTAAAGACGAAAAAATGAGAGTGACCTGCGAGTTTAGGGACAGCTCTCCAACAGCATTGGCCATTATTGAGAATGAAGTTAATGAGCTTCTTGTCTTCATCAGTTGTCCATGGACCTTTCTTCAATCCAACTTTGTCACAACAAGGTTGTCTCCCCATAATTTCAAGAAAAATATATTGTTATCTTATTGAGAAAGGAACAAAATTAGAGCTTTGTTTGATGAAAGAATAAGAAAGAGACTTAGGCAATTTTTTTGAGAAAGATGAAGAGTTGCCTAAATCTATAGACCAGCACCAAAGACCACCTACTTATATATAAATTCAGAACCAACACCCACCCCCCTTTTCAGTGGGTACCATACAGCACCTCTAGAAAAAACACGGCTTATCATGAATTAATTGAAAAAAATCTATGTCATCCCTCTAATGGGTTTAACACATAGGAGTAACTTGATAATACCGATTATAAACGAATTCAAAATTTAAATTTTGGAACAATACATATTAGCTGCTAGGTTAATAATATTTATATTTGTCAATCAATATACATAATATATAAATATATTATGAGTATATTATATAATTTTTGGTAATTTTTTTAATATACAACTATTTATATTAATTTCCTAAACTTAATTGATTTGAACGTTTGAAGTTTATTGAAAATTTAAGTTCAAAATTTAAATTTTATAAAGTGAAATTGTATCGTATGTTAGTTAGAGAGGTTGACGAACAATTACGATCTGTAGATTTCCCATCTAGACACTTGAGGCCCCGGAATAGCCTTGCTTTCACATTCCCTCTCTTTCCTTGGATCAGGTTAGCACTTATGCTACTTTACACACCTATATTCAATCAACTGAGTAGGGAGGACAATTAGTAAAGCACTACAATTAACATAGCAGCCTGCGGAGAAAGCTCGTCCGCCCGTACTCCTAAGTTAAAGCAAGAAGCAAGGGATTGAGCGCATCTTTCCCCTTTCTATTAGTAGATGTTGCCTTGTTACTCATCCGTAGAGCTAAAAGGAACTTCGAAAGCCATATTCATTCCCACACACCAATACCAATCAGAGTAGTTGTTCAGTAAATCCTACCCCTAATGGATGAATTACTTATACGCTTCGTCAAGTAAGAGAGGATCTTAAACCAAATAAATCACATGCTCTAACAATCGTGACTTTAGTTCGTGATATTATATTTTACAAAATAAATCACATGTATATTAGTTATGTAAGTAAAATGATGAATTTAAATCTAACAATTTATATACACAACTAATACTAATTGTTGGAGGAATGTTTATACTACTATTGATGCATTTTTAACTTGTTATTAGAGGTAGTTTGCTTTATTTCTATACGAAATATATTGTTACTAGTATCTTTTAAGTGTTTGATATCCACACACGTGTATAGGATTTAAACCTTTTTTAAGAAATTATTTTTTATTCTCCAAAATTTATTAACCTTAACCACACGTGTAATTCAGCCATGCAGCGCGTCCAAGCGCGTGGTGTAGTCACCTTCAGAAAGCGCCACCTCAACAGACCCCTCTTTTTCTCTTTGCTTGAGTTTGAAGTAAAAACTAAAAAGTATGTAAAAAATACACAGTTCTTTCTCACACACCTCAGCAAGAATAGAAAATTTAGTTTTGTAAATTTGAGTAAATTTTCTTGAATACCCGTTTGGGATAAAGTGGTTAATTCAACAAAATTTCCATCCATTTGACGTTATATGGGATGGTTATTTTATATATACTTGTTGAATGGTGACCCTTTTAAATTTACTTATCAATGCACATTTTCAGATGACTTGGATTGGATTTTTCTGCAGCGTATAAGTTATATGTACTGATAATGTAAAGAATATTTAAATTATTAGTGTAAATTAATTGGTTATAACATGTAATTACACTATTTTCATGTTACAAGAGCACACTTGGTATGAAGAAAATGTTTGTTGTAGGTCAATTTAATCTTATTATATAAAATATTTATATAGCTTTAGATCGCTCACTTTATTCACAAGAGGATTCATGATTTGAAGATTATGGAATTATATAGCTACCTCAAGTTAGTCATACACTAACAACAAGATTCAACAACAATAACATACACAGCGTAATTTTATAAATAAGATTTGGAGAGGGTAAGATGTACACAGACCTTAACACTAGTTTTACAGTCAAATATTTATAAATATTTAGTAAATTTTTAATTTAATATATATAGATATGTAAGATCTAGATAAAAACTACTCGATTTGCGTGAACCTGTAAGCGTGCCTCATTCGACCCTAGATATGTTCATGAATATATTTTTGGCGCTAGTGTGTCTTGTTTTAATTTGTTCTTTTAGTATACATAATACACAAAATATGACTAATTAAATATATTTTTTATAATTAGTGTGAGTTTAATTCTCACGGTCTTCGTCTCCTCCTCTCATCCTTCAATGTACCAGGAGCAAAGAATCAGTAAGAGACTAATAAGAGTAAAAAAAAGTATCAAGATGATAAGAAAACCAGACAACGTTCATGTTTTCACGTTTGCCTTGTGCATGAGATTGAGAGAAATTGTTTTCTTAAAGTTAAATTCATAGAAATGTAAAAATAACAATATTGATCTTTCCTTAGGAATAAATTCAAGAGATGTTTAAGGAATTAATTAAAGTAAGACTAATTCAATTATTATTTGACAGACAACAAAGGTCTACGTTTATAGTACTCCAAAATGGACCCACAATCTTATGTACTAAGCAAAAAAATAAATAAATTGTCCCACCCTTATCCTTAGATTAAAACCAAAGAAAATTTCATCTGCCAGCTGGTGGTCAAGATTAGTGTAATATACAAAGCCATTTCAAAATATACTAAAGTCTACTAGAAGACTAAGTTTAAGTTAAAAATAGAAAATTAAAAATAATATGTACGTGCAAATTTACCCAACTTGTTTGTCAGATTCTTGAATATTTTGGTTAAATTTCAAAATTTCTGTTCACACATCCCAAATTTCATATCTCATTACTAATACTTGTAGTAGAAGACTAAGAACGAATAGGGAGGCAGAGCCAGAATTTGAATTTTATCAGTTTTAAATTTTAAAATATCAACATCAAATATTAATAATTGAGTTCTAAATTTGATTTCATACATATGTGATAAATTTCTTAATAAAAATACAGAATTAAAAATAAAATTATTGAGTTTGGGCGAACTCTTACGGTAACTTCTAGCACCGCTTTTGGGTGAAACATAAGTATATAAGTGCAAATGTACCTAATTTGGTGGTGAAATTCTTGAGCGAGGTTTGAAATTTGAATTGACACTCCAGAAATTTTTTTATCTCGATCCCAGTTTCTCTTAATTTCCATATCACAATCCCTATATTATTTCTTTCTTTTTTTACAATTTATTTTCATTTTGTACAAAAGCTCTTGAGATAAAAAATTGATAACTTACTTCTTTGACCAAAAAAATAATAATCGAAGAATTGACCTGAATATCTACTCACCCAACCGTAAAAATAACCCACAAATGTCTAATATTAGTATAACATATGCATAATCTATGTATACCGACTAGAAAAAAAAATAGTGGATCTGGCCGGCAATTTGTGCAAGATCACAAAAATATATGTCTATAGGATCGCTCCACCCTTAATCAGAGGTTTCAGATTCGAGCCTAGGTTAAGGAAAAAATCATGGTAGGAAACAATTTCTCCTTTTACGTAACACGAATCCGAATAAATCAGACTCCAATGAAAGTATTATACACCGGGGGTGGGGGTTGGACCAAAAAAGTGAAGTTCAGTATTTGCCTTGTTGTGCCTCTACACAAAATTGTTTCTTTAATTTGGGGATTAAAATGACAAATTATAGTGCAATATGTACATGCCAAAAGATTGCTAAAATACAACTAGATTTAAAGATCCTTCCAAATCCAAAAATAATTATTATTTGCGGCATTTATTAAAAACAGAACTTAAAAGGTGGTTGAACATCTAATTGGCATATCAACTACCATGGAAATTATTATATAGAAATGCAAAATTATCATGGTACTAATAAATTTGTTCAATAGCATAAAATAAGGATCTTGATTTATACTTTATATTTCACGAGTCACTTTCACGTAGAGAAAATGAAATATATTTTCCATCATGACAAATAATTTAAACTAACCCGTTATCTTATTTGTGCACACGAAGATCCAATAAACTAATTTATTACAACATATCTGAACTAATTTTTTTTTGCAAATTAGGATGGATGTTAATTAACGACAATGAGAATTTGATAATTAATGACCCCAATTAATTAATCAAGTCCTAATTAATACTACTTGTCATAAAGACCAGTTTGTGCATGGGTCATATGGCTGCCAAAACACACAACATTTTATTACAAGACATTAACTAACCCATGAAACAACGTTAAAAGCCACCATCTTTTTGTGGATCTAACAATTAACAAATATAAAAAGAAGAAATAAAATTGATTCATTTGTTTACTGATGTATATTGCCCCCTAGCTAGGCCCATGACAAGTATTGTCCGTTTTGGTCCAATAGACTTTGCGGAGTTGTTCTTTAGGCTATGCATCATCAAGCTCAAAAGTGTGCATTCCATGTGAACTAATTGCGCTATGTTTCACAAATCTCTTTTATCTCACACTCTGATGCGAGATTCGATTCACCTTAAGCGTAACATGCACCTTTTTTTGAAAGATTATCAGCTTATATAGAAGCCGCCAGTCCTTCTGTTCGGCTCCCCCACCCCCTCCTTCATGGGCGTAACAATATATGTGTTAAAATATTAATAAACACGTACAAATAATTTCTTTAGAAATTAAATCAAATGAGTTGTGGTATATCCTCAAACGCGAACCATAATATTGTCAAATTGTGAAGCCGCCTATGTACCAGTGTAGCTTAAAGTGTCATAATAAACAAGTTACTGATATCTTTCAAGTTATCATTTATAAGCTCTTATATGTTATTGCATGTAACTTAACTTCATGGCTTAAAAATATTTACACTCTTTTTGTACTTTTATTAAATTTTGATATTTCAAAGGTCAATAGCTAGTAGAGACAAAAATGGGAAGTTACACCTGCAAGGGTAGCCAAGTTGGTGTAGCAGTAGAGCGCGGGACCGCAATGTCACGAGTTCGATCCCCTGCATAAACCTTCTTGGTTGAGCCTGTCACACATGGCTTGCCAAGTGTGGTTAATCGGCTGACGTGGTTTGCAGGCTATTGCGTCAGTCCGGGGTTTACCCTGTGCGTACTCGAAAGAGTAGCGGCTGCGGGTTCTTTCGTCACAAAAAAAAAATGGGAAGTTACGCTTGTTCCCTCATACACCAGCAAATATATCATGACTTAGCTGACTCGAATAGAAAATAATTGAACCGTTGAGTAAACGTACGTCGTTTACTTATTAGATTCACAGTTATTTTCTTGACTACTTGTTGTATTATGAACAAAAAATTCTTTGAATAATTATTTTTCTTTTATATTGTTAGACAGTACTGTATATAGCACTTGAACCTTAGCAAATGACATGCTTTTTCATATATGTATCTACAAACTAGGTTGCACCTTGTCCAATGTAAAGAAACTAAAGCTGGTGGAAGCACATTAAAGATATATTTTGTGACGCCTATGATGAAAAGTGGGTCAAAGAGAAAGACTAACCAGTTTCTAGGTTGGCAAACTTCGGAATAAGGGGCGCTCGGGATATTTTAGGTGGATCTCACATTTCGAAACAGAAGAGGAAATTAAGAGTCCTAGTATTGCATCCCTCCTACGTATATTATATATATATAGCATTGTTGATTCACAATATGGTACACACCACTTTTGAACTCGATAATAGCATATATAGTCCAAGAAACAAATTCATGAAATCTATTGGACCAAAGCGAACAATGCATGTTACGTGGCTTGGTTCGTCATGACATATTTGCTACTACTAATTTGCATTAGTTCCCTTTTCCTAATAACAAATCTAGCTTGGCAATGATCTTCCTTGTGCTTTTCGTGCATGTAACAAATCCCATGATCTAGGACTAGACAGTGAGGGAGAAAACACACATTTATTTATTTAATTATATTTTCTAATACGCCTCTTATTGTTAAAGATCAAGATCATGATAAGGATAAAGGATAATGACAAGGAGTAGGAGATTAGTATTAGTCGTGTACTACATGTATTAGGAGTGTAATTAGTGAAGAATATGTATTTCATTATGTTTAGAGCTCTAAGTATTGGAAGCTATATACAAGCTGTATATTCGTGTATATCACTTATGTATTTTGCTCCTATAAGTAGGACTTGCATGTACTCGACTTCATAATCAATAATACCAAGTTTTCCTCCTTAACGTGCCTAAGAATTCTACATGGTATCAGAGCTTTAGATCTCTTCTCGCTGCTTAAGACTGTCAAGCATACATATTCCTCCCTCTAATCACAAAAATGGCCCAAACAACAATTGCTACCAACACCCTTTCAACCTCCTCACTACACCAACTCATTGCATCATGTTCCATTAAACTTAAGCCCACAAACTACCTAATATGGAGGACACATATGCTGCAACTTATTCAAGTGATGAGACTGACTTATCTCATCAAGGAAGTTGCAGTCACACCACCTACAAAGGCTACTGGAAAAGCTAATGAAACTAGTGACACTAGTGTTGAGAAGGTTGCTGAAAAAAGTAACAGTGAAGAAGATTGGGAGGAAAAGGATGTGTTATTTAGAAGTTGGATCTCAGGTACATTGACAGAAGAGAGCATGTACCTCATAGTATGTTGCTCTACTGTCAAGGAGATGTGGGAATGTTTGGAGGAAGCATACCTTCAGGTAACCAAGGACAAGG
The DNA here is from genome assembly GCA_029783415.1 of Anisodus acutangulus. Classification (NCBI taxonomy): domain Eukaryota; kingdom Viridiplantae; phylum Streptophyta; class Magnoliopsida; order Solanales; family Solanaceae; genus Anisodus; species Anisodus acutangulus. The sequence continues at coordinate 2,480,693 of CM056498.1, read as the reverse complement.
AATTCCAACTTAAACAACAATTGCAAAATGTTAAGTTAGGAAGTAAGAAGATTGATGACTATATCAAGGAGTTCAAGGGCATATATGATAGACTTGCAGCCATACACAAGTTAGTTGATGAAGATAGCAAAGTGATCAACTTTGCTAGAGGACTAGGCCTCAAGTACAATACTTTCATAACTGTCATGTTGGGTACGACACCTTATCCTACTCTAAATCAGTTTGTGAATGCACTCAGGGGTTTTGACATGAGAGAAGATGAGGAAGAAGTCTCTCAACAGAACTTTAACATGGCCTTCTCTGCAGAAAGAGGAAGAGGTAGAGGAAACTGCTCTTAGAGAGGTAGAGGAAACAACAACTTTAATTCAATAAAATGTTTCATGCATGTTGGTCAAGGAAACAACAATCAAAGTAATCAGCACACTCAAGGTGGAAACCAAAATAAAGGCAAGGATATGTGTTGACACTCAATTTTGTCTCCTCTCTTTCGATTATTTACTTGTAATTTAAAATATTTTGACACCTCAAAACAATTTTAATAATATATATATATATATATATATATATATATATATATATACACACACACACATTCAAACATTAACAAATCATATGGGGGGACTCGCGAGGTCTATATACCACCCTCAATCATTTTCCTTTGGATTCCTTAGCCATTACTAGGCTCATAATACTTGTCTCTGTCCACTCGAGCTCATAATCAATGCATCACTTTGTCCGAAACTATTTTCCCTCAGACCCACATATGTATTCTCAAAAATATAATGCATGGGATACCATACGAAGCATGAATATGACATGCACAAGAACAAGAAGCTGAGATATGCAATAAAGACTCAGTCTTTCATCAACAAAATCCATAAAGATCCGATATTTAATCAATTTCACAGTAAGGCTACCATATTTAGCTTCTTTTCACCTTAACGAGTATTTAGGAGTGATGAGTGTCACAATATCATATAAGACATGCATATACACATAAAGACTGAAAGTGCGGGCTTTATACCCCAATCACAGATCCATTGGATCGTACTATCTTTCAGCTAGTGCCCAAAGTATGACCTTAACTACACATTTTAAATGGCGCAAGTAGCCATTGTGGACACCTCATTTTGGTCATCCTTCTATCTTTAATTAATTTCACTATGCTTCTCAGTCTTGAAAATTCTCCAAAGTAATTTTTGAATATTTTCACCAATTACCACATAATTTTGAAAATACTAGGTATTATGTTTTTATAATTAAAGTAACCAGAAAAATAATTTTAATATTCCGATGTCGATATTGATGATCGATTTTCTCTTATAATATTTCACCAATTACTAAATTAATCATTTTTATTATATGAATATTCTATTTTTTCTCAAACTAAATACATATATTAAATCACTTGTATCGTAATATATATATATATATATATATATATATATATATATATATATATATATATATATATATATATATATATATATATGCACTTTTAGAAATTAATTAGGACAAAGAAGCATATTTTAAATAATTAAAGTAGGAAAAGAATTAAGAGAATTAGATTAGTTACAAATTGCTAATTCATCTGTTCATGAATTGGGCTTGTTGACACCCAATTTTGTCCCATCTATTATGATTTTATTCGTAATTTTTAATATTTTGACACTTTTAAAATAATTTTTAAATATAGGCATATATGTGCATATATCTTATTATTATTATCATTATCCGCGTTTCTACTGTCATTTGCATTTTTTTATCATAATCATAAGTTTTATCCAAAAAATTCTACGTTATTTTATTCTCGCAAAATTGCATCGCATTTACATTTTTTATTTAAGCATTAAACATTTCGCAAATATTATATTTTTATTATTATCACATCACATGCTATTTTAAATAATTCACATCTTTTACAAAAATATATATAAATATGTTTTAATATTAAACCCTTTATATTTTTTAAACCCAAAAATAATTTCCAACCCATTTCATTTTCCAACCCAATACAAATTCTACCCAAACAAAATTCACAAGCCCAAACCCATTCCCTTATTCCCTTCCCATTTATTTCCCCACCTCATAGCTCACATCCGAGGCCCAATCGCCATCCCCTAACAACACCCCAAACCCATTCCTTTTATTTCTTACAACCATTCCTAAAACCCAAAACCTAACACTCTTTTTACTGTGCCCAACCGGCCACTCCTTTAAGCCCAAACCCAAACAAATTTCAACCGGCCACCCCATCGCCTCACTCTGGCCGCTCAGCCTAACTCCCTGCTTACCAGCCATGCACTGCCCAACCCCATTTCCTACCCTTTTAAACCAAAACAAAACCCAAAAAAAAAAATCAAAAAGAAAACCTAAACCCTAACTCTCCAAATCACCACACCCTACTCCCCGCCACACACCTACGCCGCCACCCTACACTCCCTACGCTCGACACCACCAATCCCTTTACACCCCTACGCCTGACACCACCAATCCCCACACCGCCGCCTGACACCACCAATCTACCCCATCACCTTTCTGCAACACACGTCCCAAGAACACGCCCCAAAATTCAGATTTTTTTTTGCCTTTAATTCAAATTTCAAACTCGTTCTTGGGGGGGAAATCCACCTATAAATATCCCCCTTGTTCTTCATTTTTTGAAAAAGAAAATTTGATTTGGGAGAAAAAAATCTGGATTTGGAGAAGAAAAATCTGGATTTAGAGGAAAAAATCTGAATTTTGGAAGTCTGAAAATCGAATTCAAGTGTTGAAATCCGAAATTTAAAATCTAAGATTCTCCTAAGGTTGGTATTGTTTCTTTTTTTGTGTTGTTCATCATCTTAAAGAGTCCGAAAATATAAGTTAAAATTATTGGGATTTTGGTAGTGAATAATCTGAAATTTTGCTATTTTTTCATCTGCTTTCGATTCCGCCTAAGTCGCAGATCGTTCGGTCCACTAATCTTGCTGATAATTTCCAGCTTTTTGCATTTTTATATCCTGGTTGTTGGTTATCTCTGAAATTTGGAAAGAAATCGATCCGAAGTTGAAAATTCCTGGTCGGGTCCTGGCATCGTTCTGGTCTGCCGTCAGATTCGCTGGTCGGGTCGATCTTCGCCTCGATAATTTCCAGATTTTGTATTTTTATATCTTGTTGTTGGTTATCCTGAATTTGGAAAGAAATCGATCCCGCTTTGAAAATTCGATTCCGGTCGACATCGTTCGTCTGCTCTAATCTGCTTTCGATAATTTTCAGATTTTGTATTTTTATATCTTGTTGTTGGTTATCCGAATTTGGAAAGAAATCGATCAAGGTTGAAAAACCCGATTCTGCCTAAACATCGCTCGGCCCGGGTCGACCCTGGGCCTCGGGATAAATTTCCGATTTTTTTTGTTTTTCATATCTGTTGGTCGGGTTATCAAAAAATTTGAATTTCTCGATTTCATTCGGTCACCGCTCATAACTGATCTGCTTATTTTTTCATAAATGCTTCTTAGTCCTCGCTTTTGGTTCTCAAACTTCGTAATCTGGTCGGATAGTTTAGTCGCTAACGCTCTGCTTTTTTGGCATTGTTATTATGTTATTGATGGAATTAATACCGATTCTCTTTGTTGTTTTATTGATTCAAACTAATATTATGGGCCCATCTTTCCTTCCTTCCCGATTTCATATTACGCTTTACTGCTTTTACTATTTTAAAACTAAACACCGCTGGTTTTTCGAATTTGTCTCTGCTTTCTCGCTTTCGACATTACTTCTTCCTGGCCATCGCTTGTCGCTTTGTTTTTAAAATTTTGCTGATTTGAACACGATACGACACGCCGATGAAAATATCCGCGATTTTTTGAGGCCTCCACAATGCAAAGACGGAAATATAACTTTGCAATGGATGAAGACTTAAACCTTTATTTCATCCGAGATCAACATGTTTAGTAGGCGAGGTGACTAAAATAACCAACAAGTTATATATTCGCAGCTCACGACGTGATTATAGTAATCTTTTTCTATTTCACCCGAGAGACCAACACGCTTAGTAGGTGAGGTAATCAAAATAAACCACGTTAGTCATATGTTTGCAAATCACAACGTGATTGGAATGTTCTTTCAAAATTTAAGTTCTGAGTCTCCGTGATCAAAACATTCATTGTTTTGAATACTGATATGAAGTTATTTGTATTTAACTGCTTTACCGCTTGTTCTGACAATTATGTGATTAAAGTAAATAAAGCGCATTATTCCTGAGTTTATTTATTTTATTTCTTTCTTTAATTCAGCTTTTATCTCGCTTGTATTGTAATATTATTTATCGACTTATGTAACTATTGAAATGCTTAGAATAGGCAAACTTAGGATTAATTCATAGGGTAGTTTAAGATTTGAAACTCGCCGCTAGCTTATTTATTTGTAGGCTCTAAGTAAATTCAAACTTAGAAATCCTTCGCTAGTTTATTTATTTTAGGCTCGCCACGCTGTATTCAAGATTTTCAAAACAACTTTTGTCATCTTTTATTTGCTTTATTAATCATACCGAATAAGTTTTATCTTTGTCAATTTACAATTCATTGATTCCCAAAATTTTACTTCTTTGGCATTATAAATAAATTGTTTTACTATCAATTGTCAAATACATATTTTTCCAACTCTACATGTATTTCTCTTTAAATATCATACAAATGCATATTTTGAAAAAAATCTCTACATTTATCTATCTTTTAAAATGCATCTCTTTTCATTAATTATTTGCAAACATCTTTTTACTTCATGCTTCAAACATGCATTTTTTCTAGTAATAATTAACCCGAAGCTTGACCTGATAACCGCAGAAGTTAGCGATCTTAAAGGATGCCTAACTCCTTCCTTTAGGATAATAAAGAACCCTTACCTAGAATCTCACTAGTTTTCAGACCTTAAAATTGGAGTTACATTGCAAAGATTTAGTTTAAATATTTAGGTGTCCTAATTCACAAGAAAATAATTAGGTGGCTGACCTTCAACCCTTAATTTACCCAGAATCACCTACACGTCCGCGTTCGCTTTTTTGACCCGAAATGGTCGAGAATGGGGCGCGACAGGGCTATCAAATTCTCATCTCCTCCAAACCGTGGCCCAAAACCATAAAAACTCCCAACTCGCATAAATCAGCCCAACTACCTTAACCGACCCGGCCCATAACACCAATTAATTTCTAAACTAGCCAAATCCCTCATTCATTTTTTTCCAACCAAACGCAAAAACCTAACCAGAACCAAAACAAACGACCCATTTCCTCACCGTCGCTACACCTTTTACCCACCGAATAAACACGCATCACCGACACCACTGCCACCACGTCCCCTCCACCATCGATCTCTCGCATCACCCCATTCCTTTTTTCCCCTTTTTCTTCAAATCACAGAGCTTTGAATAGCTCATTCGAGTCAAATCATCCTGAAAATCGCAAAGCATGCATGATGCGTTGGATCTCTAGGACGAACCTTCAAGGACCCGGTGGATAAAAGCATTTATGTCCATCGAACCCAAAACAATGGCGGATTGCTTATGAATCTGAGTTCCAAAGGCCTCCAAATGGTTACATTTCTCTCAAATCAGTCACAAAAAGGTGAGAGCTCACACCTTCCATCATTTTCCCTTTCTCATCGATCTCATAAATCATCAACCCTCCCCCCTTATTTTTTTAATTCAAAATTCAAATTACAATGCTTCTTGAATAAGCCGTGGAACCTTCAACTCTTAGCTATAAATAGAGCACTTTGGGTTGTTTTGAAAAAAAGAAGAAAATGGAAGAGTTTTTTTTAACGGAGAGAAAATCCCTCTTTCTTACTATCTTCACAAAGTCTAAAAGGCTGAAATTCCCCTTTGAATAGATCTTGGCTGTCAAAAAAATCCCCTCTTTTACTCTTAGTTCTGGCTCGACAAAGCCACCAAGATACTTAAGATATTGTTCTTCTTCAATCGCATAAACTTAACTTCTCCGAGCCGATTCAACGACAAGCCTCGGTTCGCTGCCCGGAGAAGGTCAGTAAGATCGAATTCCTCTCATTTTCTCTTTTTATGTGCTTGTGTGTTTTATTCCTGATTTAGTATAAGGTAGCCTGTTACTGTGTTTGATATTTTAAACCTATTTAGTTATGTTTTAAGTAGATAAATATTTAGGGATATTTTGTTAAAGTAGTGCAATTCTGATTAATTAATGCAATTCATAATGCTTCACTTGTATGATTATGTGTATAGTCATTCATGTTGAGAAATACTTTGTGATAGATGATATAGCTTTCTGATGTTTAGTTAACTAATTACTGTCAGTTGTTCTAGTAAGTTACCTGGTTCAATGTTCATGTGAACAATATGAGGTTAATATATGCTTTGAAGGAACTCTGGATTGGTTAAATATCCTCATGATACTTAGTTGATTGTTGATGTCCAAACGTGTTGTGAGTTATGTGATCTGAGCGCTGTCTCAATCTTTATTTAATAGAGTTCATGATTAGTTAAAGTCTCATTATGTTTAGAAGAGTTATGAAGTTAATTAGTTAGGTGTCATGTGATATATTGCTCTTCTAACCGATTGTTGATACCTAAATCTGTTATATTCTATTTTGGGGTCCTGTGATATTCATGTAGTTTAGTACTTATTGATAGAAATCATGATACAGAGTCACCTGAGTTTCATTATATTTTAGTATGACCGTGATATGATTAGTTGAGTACCATATGATACTGACCTATTTAGTTGCTTATTCATGTCTGGATGTGTTATATTAATATTTAGATTTAGCCTTATGTGATATTTTTAAGTGAAGCCTGTAGTGGAAATGACTAGTATGAAACTTGATTTTACTTTAAGGGTTATGTCAAGCATAGTCGTGTCATGGGTGTTGTTTGCATTTTGATTTTTAACCTATCTGAATCTCATGCTAAGTAGTGACAAGAATCTAGCTATACTATAAGTTGGAGTATGTGCGGGTATGAGTTGTTCATATGTCTTTATGTGATTTAGAAGTAATATGGTTTAGGTTTTTGCTTTGAATATGCACTAGCATGCCTATAAATATGTATGTGAAACAATCTGAGTTGCTCAACCTGAGTCATGTGTGCTTGATAGTTTCTGGAAACCAACATATTACCTTTCATGAATTATTTATTTACATTTTTCTTACGTATATATTTTCATGTTCCATCTACTGATCCTTTCCTTTTCTTTTGTTTACATGAAATGCATCGGGAAAAATGAATCGTCTCGTTATGAGATTCATCATGGCTATTGTCATAACGAAGACCCGCATCCACGTTCATTGCATTCTCCTGCCTCGGAATTTCTAAACAAATAGGGCAAGATGACCCTAGTCGCTACTTTCAATATCTTAATCCCGCCATTTTTTTATTTTTCTGTTGTAATTTAATTACTCAACTTTGTGCGATCATGGGAATACTTAGAATAATTAGGCCTTGAATTGATAATTTAAAAGGGTAGTTTAAAATTGGAAATTCGCCGCTAGTTTATTTATTTTAGGCTCGTCATGCATATTTAAAACTTTCAAAACAATTTGGTCATCCTTTATTCTCATTATTATTACAAATAAGGTTTCATTTTATCTGATTTGCGATAAAAAATGACTTCCATATAAATCACTTCTTTGCATTACAAAACAATTTGCTTTTCTCCTTACTACCAATTGCCAAAATATGTATTTTATGGACAATGCCATACAAATGCATGCTTTTATCCAAAAATTAATTTTACATGTATTTTATAAGCAATGCCATGCAAATGCATACTTATTCGGATTTTATGCCGGGGATTTATTTCTCATAATCGCAATCACCTTTGCAAGACTCTTCAAAAAGAAAAAATAAGTGATAAAAAATCTTTACGTTGTCAAAATGCATCTTTTAATTAACTACCTGTAACATCCTTTAATTAACTTTATACTTTTAAATATGCAATTTTCCTTAGTATAATAAATTACTTTAAGTTTGACCGGATAACCATAGTTAGCGGATCTTAAATGATGCCTAACCACTTTCTTTTAGGATAATAAAGAATCCTTACCCGGAATCCCATAGATTAGCAGACCATTAATCGGAGTTCATTTTTGCAGCATTTAGTTAATATTTAGGTGCCCTAATTCACCATAAAATAATTAGGTGGCGACTCCTTAAGCTTTAATTAGTTTAGGAATCACCAATACGTCACGACCATGTTGGATCCCTCTTCTTCGCGGTGAGGGTTAAAAACGGGTGCGACAATGTGTCTGAAGCATGTCAAATATGTGGAAGGAATAATCACACTACTTTAAAGTGTTTTTACAGGTGGGGTTACTCTTATCAAGCTACATATGAGTTGTCACAAGCACTAGCAGCAGTGAACCTTCAAAACTCATCCAATAAGGATGACACTATGTATGTGGATTCAGGAGCTACTAGCCACATGATATACTCATCAGGTAATCTATCTGATCTCAAAACTTACAATGGTTCAGATAAAATCATTATTGGTAATGGTTCTAAGTTGAACATCACTCATATTAGAAATACAGCTAAATCAGGATTGAAGTTAAAAGAAGTTCTTGTGGTACCTAATATTACAAAGAATCTACGTTCAGTTAGTAAGATTGCAAAGGATAATTATTGTACCCTTGAATTTGATGAGTCTAATTTTGTTGTAAAGGACAAGAGGACAAGGGGCTTACTGGCCAAGGAAACTAAGAAAGGTGGATTGTATGCGTTGGAGGATGACAATCTTTTTGCACTGACTACATCACAGAGTGGAAGAACTCAGAAATCATTTGGCATAGTAGATTAGGACACCCTAGCTTGAAGTATTTACAAGTTTTAAGTAAAAATAGTTACATTAATGTTAGTGGTTGGAATAAAATGTCTATTGTTTGTGTTAGTTGTCGATTGGGAAAAGGTTGTAAACTACCATTTGCTTTGAGAAATAAAATTGAGAAAGAACCTTTATTGAAAATTCATTATGATCCATGGGGGCCTGCACCTATTGAATCTTCTCATATGCTATACGGTGTTTGTTGATGACAACACAAGATACACTTGGATTTATCCTTTGAAAAAAAAGTCTTAATTTTTTTAAGTGTCCCATAAGTTCCAGAAAATGGTTGAAAGACAATTTTCAAAAGTGATAAAACAATTCCAGTGTGATTTCATTAAACATTTAGAAGATTATGGTATTGGTAGGAATATATCTTGTCCAAATACACCAGAACAAAATGGCATGTGGAGCAGGTGAACCTGATGATGTTGCTGACATTTCACCTATACCAATTCAACTTGATAAAGAACATGTTGATAGTGAATCAGAAGAAAGTTCTGATGAATCAAATACTACAAGAATTGCAGAGGAAGGATGCAGTTCTGGTGAGTCAAATAATACAGGAAACGCTGCACCACATCAAAATAAAATCTCAATATTTAATTCTCAAGGCATAATTTGGAGGTTGACTTATCAAAATGGTTCAATACTGAGGGAAATAATCAGGATGCAGTGTCTACAACAACTCAAACAGTTGAAAATGAGCCTAGCCAAACAGTTGAAGCTAATCAAGATCAATCAACTTCAATACCACAAGGACATCATATGGTCACAAGACATAAATCAAAAGCAGTAACTACAACTCACATTTCTCTTATTGTAGATAAAAAGGAGATATATAGAGAGCCAAGGAATGTTAATGAAGCACTTAGAAATCCACACTGGCTTGAGGCAATGCAGGAAGAAATTGATGTTTTGCACAATAATAGAACTTGGATCCTAGTACCTAAAACTGCAGGTATGAACATAGTAGGTTCAAAATGGGAGTTTAGGACTAAACTTAAGGCGAATAGAACCATAGACAGGTATAAAGCAAGGCTTGTTGCAAGATGATTCTCTCAACTTCAGGAAATTGATTTTGAAGAAACATTTAGTCTAGTGGTAAAGGCTACAACTATTAAAGTTGTATTGTATGTTGTTGTAAGCCTGAAGTAGAGAATAAGACAACTTGATGTAAAAAAATGTCTTCCTGCATGGAACTTTTCAAGAAGAAGTCAACATGAGTCAACCACCTGATTTTTCTGATCTTAGATATTCAAATCATGTGTGCTTACTCAAAAAAGCTTTTTATGATCTCAAACATGCTCCTAGAACCTAGTTTGATAGGTTCAGTATACATTTACTTCACATTGGATTTAATTGTAGTAAAGCAAATTCTTCTTTGTTTATAATGCATAGCAAGAAGGGTACAATTCTACTTTTACACTATGTGGATGATATAATTGTTACTGGAAGTAATATTGCATATGTCTCAGAAGTTGTTGAAAGTTTAGGAAAGGAATTTACCATGAAGGATCTTGGACCCCTTCATTTCTTCTGAGGTATTGAAGTTAGGTACTTCTCAGGAGGAATTCACATTAGTCAAAGCAAGTATGCAACTGAGCTTCTTAGCAAGACTGACATGAAACTGGCAAAGCCAATGAATACACATTTGTCACAGAAGCATGGATTACATTATGCTATAAGAGAGTTGATTGATGTATCTCTATACATACTCATTGTATGAAGTCTTCAATATCTAACACTTACCAGGCCTGATATCACTTATGCAGTGAATCTGGCTAGTCAGTTTATGAAAAATCCAAACAATGGACATTTGCAACGGGTGGAAAGAATTCTCGGATATGTCAAAGGCACAACACACTATGGCCTTAGAATTATCTCACAGTCACCTTTCAGGTTGTATGGTTACCTAGATGTTGATTGGGGAGGCTGCACTACAACAAGAAGGTCAACAACTGGTTATAGCATCTATCTTGGTGCAAATTGCATATCTTGGACTTCAAAGAAGTAGACTACAATGGCAAGGTCAAGTGTTGAAGCTGAATATAGAGCATTTGCCTCCACTACAGTTGAGATGACATGGATAACCTATATCCTTCATGACATTGGAATATATCTAAAGATAGCTCCCAAACTATTTTGCGATAATTTGAGTGCATTGTACATGACAATAAATCCAGTTATGCATGCTAGGATAAAACATGTTGAAATGGATTATCATTTTGTGAGAGAAAAGGTGGCCAGAGGTCAGCTAACTACATAATTTGTAAGATCACAGGATCAACTGGCAGACATACATATAAAAGCATGAACAAAAAAGGTGTTCTCTGGATTCAAAAGCAAACTAGGATTGAGTGTTCCACCAATCACTAGCTTGAAGGGAAGCGTTGAAGATCAAGATCATGATAAGGATAAAGGATAATGGCAAGGAGTAGGAGATTAGTATTAGTCTTGTACTACATGTATAAGGAGTGTAATTAGTGAAGAGTATGTATTTCATTATGTTTAGAACTCTAAGTATCGACAGTTGTATATTCATGTATATCACTTCTGTATTTTGCTCCTATAAGTAGGACTTGCATGTACTCGACTTCATAATCAATAATACCAAGTTTTCCTCCTTAACATGCCTAAGAATTCTACACTTATTACATGAAAGCCTGATTCGTTTTCATGGAATAAGTATGTGGAAACTTTCTATGATGGGGGAAGACTCAAATTCATGACTTCTATCAACTCTTTGCATTCAGAGGAAGAGGTAATGTAGAAGCCTAAAGGTACATGTATGGTAAAATTCCGTAACTTTGGTCTAAATTTTGTATTTGTTATTAAATTTTTTATTAAATATGTATAAATTATTAATTTAGATCCCAGTAATTCAAAAGGATAAAAAATTCGAATTCATAAACATATTCTTATTTGGACACGCCTCTAGTTGAATTGTGGCGAATTCATCTTATAATAAAAACTTAAGAGAGTATATTTTTATTTACTTAATTGTTTAGAAGAAAGACGACTAAAGATGGTCGAGCAACTTGAAGAGTACGTGTGGTTGGATAGAGCAAAACAATATTATTGCCTTGCCTCCAAATTAATAACAAAGGCAAATGATAATTTATGTACCACATATATATATATATATGACAAAATTAAAGTAATGGAATATCTTGAAGATGATATTAATATATTATTATATGTTAATTAGGTACGTAGCATGTTCCTGCAAGCTATTTTGATACGAACAAGTTGGTTTAGAGAGACTTAAACAAAGACTTGAATAATCAATTAGTTTTGAGTAATATTCTATGCGCCATAAAAACCATCTATTCAACCACGTCTATTCCCTTAACGGGGAAAGCTTCCTACCAATAATGTGTTGGGATTAAATGATAGATTGAATGGGAAATGGAGGGAGTTCCCTCTTGCTCTATAAAATAATCATTTGTCCCACATCGGTAGTGGAAAGAAAAGTGGAGTTGTCCCACATCGGTAGTGGAAAGAAAAGTGGGAGTTGTCCCACATCGGTAGTGGAAAGAAAAGTGGGAGTTGTCCCACATCGGTAGTGGAAAGAAAAGTTCTTCTACTTATAAGTAGAATTACTCCTTCTTGTCAAGAAAGGGTTGAGGGCAAGGACCTCAGCCGTCGTCGTCGCCGCTCGGCTCGGCTTCCGGCCGGCCCGGCCGGCCGGCTTGGCGGTTTGGTCAAATGATTTGATTGATAATCTTTTTGGACCAAATTTCTTTAATTTTTAATTATTTAATTAATTATTATTTAATTAAATTAATTAACTTATCCAATCCTACCCGTTAGTGACCCTGACCCGCGACCCGGCCGGATCCTCTTCTGACCTGCGACCCGGTTTCTTTCCCACATTTAAATTTCCCACCAGTTTTAGTGACTGTTCAGAAGGGTTGCAAACCTTCAGAAACAGTACTTCCATGGCTATAAATTCATTTAATTCTTCAGAATTTTACTTACTAATTTTCTGAACTACAAAATCTTCTTCTTCTTCTGCACGAATCAATTCTGTGTGATATACTCTTTGTTGAGTGGTTCGCTACCACGAGTTTGGAGTACTACTATTCTCGTAAGATAATCGTTTCTATCCTGGGAGGATATTCCATCAACCTCGAGTCTTGTGAGGGAATAATTTCCTTAAGGACACACTTTGAACTAAGTGGGCTCAATTATATTCTGAAAAAATTATTCTTATTTTTTCAACACTGATTTTGTTTATTTTCAGTGTTTATTATTTACTGGTTTGTTTTGGAATACAGTTTATTAATATAATGTTCAAGGTTGGAACCCAACCTGGTTAACGGCAGAGTAATCCCATCTATTCCACCACATTCTCCGTCGATGACAATGTTCCACAAGTGTAACTCAAATTAAAGCAAGGGCAGGTATACTGTGTTGGTTACGGACAGTTCACATGAATCTTGTAGCTTTTGATCATATATATATATATGTATATATATATGTGTGTGAACAAATTCACTAAATATATTTTAATATTTAATTATAAATCTAATTATTATTATAATATTAACTCAAGATGACTGATAAAAACTCATAAACTTCAATTTCTATATTTGGCTCCTGCTCAAAAAGTCAAAACAACAAAAGGGTCCATTGAGACCATTAAATATTTACCACAACGGTTCTTTGGATAACGAAGTTAAGAAAGGTTAGTTTCTAAAAGGAAAAAAGAAGATAAATTCTTAAGGACAAACTACTAATTTGTCAGCAATATTTGTAGGAACAAATGCATGCATGCACTAAATCAAAATAAATGCTTTAAATTAATAACCCAGTCACTTTCTCTATTAATTAATTAATTAAGACAAAAACATTCAGAGACGTTTGACTCGAATTACAGCCAGACGATTTCATATTGGGTTTATTAATATGATTTTGAATAAGTCATGTTTATTAAAAATTAATTTACCTAGTTATATGAATTTGAATAAGGAATTGACTTTACCTTGTTTAACCTATTGCATTTGTTTTTATAAATTAAGTATATCGAATTAGTTAACTTATAGGTTGAAATTGCACCTACAAGAGTTACTTTTATATATTATTATACGTTTGCACGTGGAATTAGATGAGAAAGGAGGGGATAAGAAGTTGTACAGACTAGCCAAGGCAAGAGAGATGAGGGTTCGTGACTTGGATCACATGAGGTGCATCAAGGACGAGGACGACAAAGTATTGGTGGAGGACGCGCATATTAGGCGGAGGTGGCAGTCTTACTTCCGTAAACTCTTGAACGAAAAAGGAGATGGAGACATTGTGCTGGGAGATCTGGAGCATTTTGGTAGGTACCGGGATTTTGGGTATTTTAGAAGCATTAGGGTTGAGGAGGTTAAGGGTGTTGTTCGAAGGATGCGCAGGGGAAGAGCGACCGGGCCTAATGAGATCCCAGTTGAATTTTGGAAGAGCGCAGGCAGGGCAGGGTTGGAGTGGTTGACTGAGTTGTTTGTCATTTTTAAGACGTAAATAATGCCCGTAGAATGGAGGTGGAGTACAATGATTCCCTTGTACAAAAACAAAGGTGATATCCAGAGTTGCAACAACTATAGGGGTATCAAACTGATGAGCCATACTATGAAAGTTTGGGAAAGAGTTGTGGAGATGAGGGTGAGGAGAGGCGTGTCTATTTTCGAGAACCAGATTGAATTCATGACGGGGCGTTCGACTACTGAAGGTATTCATCTTACTAGGAGGTTGGTGGAGCAGTATAGGGATAGGAAGAGAGACTTGCATATGGAGATGTTTAGGGAGGTTCTATGGAGATGTTTGGAGGTTAGAGGTATACTTGTGGTGTACATTAGGGCGATCAAGGATATGTATGATGGAGCCAAGACTAGGGTACGGACAGTAGGAGGAGACTCGAAGCACTTCTCATTGATGATGGGGTTGCACCAAGGATCAGCTCTTAGCCCATTCCTATTTGTCTTGGTGATGGACGGACTGACGTGACAAATCCAAGAGGAAGTTCCATAGTGTATGTTATTCGCAGATGACATAGTCCTGATTGATGAGACTCACAGCGAAGTGAACGCCAAGCTGGAGGTTTGGAGACATACTCTGAAATCTAAAGGGTTCAGGTTGAGTAGGACCAAGAAAAAATATATGGAGTGCAAGTTTAGCAACGGGAGCGACCCTGAGACAGTCGTGGAGGTGAGGCTTGGTACTCAGATCATTCCAAATAAAGGAAGCTTTAAGTACCTCACGTCTATTATCTAATGGAATATAGAGATTGATGACGATGTCACACGTCGTATTGGGTAAGGGTGGATGAAAGTGAGGCTCGCATTTGGAGAGTCTAATGCGTCAAAAAGGTGCCACAAAAACTTAAAGGCAAGTTTTGTAGGGTGGTAGTTAGACCGACTATGTTGTATGGGGTGGAATGTTGGCCAGTCAAGACCTTGCATATCCAAAAGATGAATGTTGCGGAGATGAGGATGCTGAGATGGATGTGTGGGTATACATGGAGACATAGGACTAGAAATGATGATATCCGGGACAGGGTGGGAGTGGCCTCGGTGGAGGATAAGATGGAGAAGCGAGGTTGAGATGGTTCAGGCATGTGCAGAGGAGAGACATAGATGCCCCAATGCGGATGTGTGAGGGGTTGGCTATGGATGGGTTTAGAAGGAGTAGGGGTAGGCCGAAGAAGTATTGGGGAAAGATGATTAGAGGAGATATGGCGCATGTGCAACTTATTGAAGACATGACCTTAGATATGGGTTGTAGAGGACACGAATTGGGGTAGAAGGGTAGTAGGGTAGTAGGTAATCGAGCGTAGTCCTACTTAAGCTTACAAAATTATAGTTGTAGTGTTATTACTGTAGGCCCGATTAGTCTATCATACTTATAGGAGCAGTATTGCTTTATAGTCTTTTGTAGTTTGATTTCTGTTGCTATGTGTTCTTTAGTGTACTTTGTTTATCTTATTTACTGCTTCCTTTTGTCAGAATGCGCTACCATGGCGTATTCGATTTTGTTATCAGCATGTTCATACTGCTTTAATTTCTTGTCTGGGTCCTACCATTTCTCTTTATTTGCTTTGCTTTGCTTGTGATTATGCTTTATCTTGAGCCGAGGGTCTCCCGGAAACATCCGCTCTACCTTCCAAGGTAGAGGTAAGGTCTGCGTACACTTTACCCTCCTCAGACCCTACATTGTGGAATTTCATTGGATATGTTGTTGTTGTTGATGATGATGTATATGTTTGCATGGATCTGGCTCTCCATGCATGTAATATTTAAATGATTAAGATTGATGGTTCGTTGAAAATTACCATCTCTATGTTATTTCTTTTTAATTAATTGTGAGATCGTTGTGAGAATTTAATATGGAAAAATTGAGAGATATCGATTTAAAATGAATAAATGCCCTTAATGATCACATACTTTTAATTTGAAAACAAAAACCTCTTTCATTTTAATTTTGTTCTAGCCAATGAACAAATAAACAATAATGATAAATATCCAATAAAATTTCTCAATAATTATACACACACGTACGTTTTAAATCTACTTTTTAAAACCCAAGGAAAAATCTTTGAGTTACTATATATTGACCTTAGCATAAGTGCTATCCAAAATTTTGACTATTATTAAAATATACTGACATTTTGAATTTTTTATTAGTCAAAATACTTATGCATGCGAATGGATATGACGACCTTTATAATATGACAAGTTGTTTATATTTGGATAATCCATAAGCTTTTAAAAGAGAAAAAAAGGAAGGTTACAAGAAACATGCATAAGCAAAAATTTAAAATGTAGGCAAATCAAAGAAGTCAAACAATTTTAATATGGTTTGAGTATATTATAGTACTATATCTACAATATAAAATGACAAAGAAAACATATGTACCTTATATCATGATTGAAAGAGTAAAATTATATAGACGGGCAATGTAAAGATTCTTTTTTAACGATATAAGCTAATTTTAACATGTGATAACTTTCCAGTTACTATTTTTATCAGGTTATACCTATTAATGATTATCAAGAGATCAATGTACATGTAATTACCTAATAATGACCTGGTTGTGTAAATTAATTTTCCTCCGTCAATGCATACATAGAACATAAACTCACTGACATAATATATTTCGTCTCAGAATCGTTTGGATGATTGTCTCTATTCAAAAATATAATATTTTTTTCCTCTTTGCTAAGTAAAAGCAATTTAAATTAACAGGGAAATTGAATAACTTCAGTACATAAAGAAACAGATCTTATTAATTCAGTCTCATTAAAGTCTGCGCGAAAATTAATAAAGCATGAGAAGGACAAATCCAAAAAAAAAAATCAAGAATATATTAATACGCTCCATATATTCCATAATTAGATAAAAAATATATTAATATTCTCTATATATTCTCTAATTAGAATTTTGATGTAATTATGAAAACTAGATATCCTCATACAATAGGATTTGTACTTGTAAACAACTATATATATTGTATCAATGAGAAGTCTCCAATCAAGGAGAATTTCATAATTCTACATGGTATCAAGAGCCAAACTCTATCCCTAAAAACCGCCGCCCCACTTCCTCCTTTTTCTTCTGCCGCCGGTAACCCCTCCAAAACCGGCGCTTCCTTCTCTATTTTTTTTTCTTCCGCCGCCGGCACCCAACCCTAAAATCCGGCAGCCTTATTTTCTCCTTTACGCCGCCGGCAGCCCTTGTCCATGGCTTCTCCTGCCTATTCCTCCTCCACCCACGACACACATCCTACAACTTCCACCCCCCCCCTCCTACCACCTTTCATCCGGCCTTTGCCATGACTAACATCAAGAACTTCATCACTTTAATTCTTGATCAAGAGGATCGTCAATACTCGTCGTGGGTTGAACTATTCCGAATTTATCACTGTGCTTACAACATATTTGATCACATCGACGCCTCCACCCCCCGTCCAGCCGACGTTGACAACCCAACGTGGAAGCTCCTTGATGCGATCGTCAAACAATTGATATATGACACAATATCCAAGGATTTACTTCATACAATTATGAAGACATGTGCTTCGGCTCACAACTTATGGACGAGGCTAGAAGAAATATTTCTAGACAACAAACATACACGTGTCGTGTATTTGGAGGAACAATTTAACAACATCCGTCTTGAGAACTTTGCCAACATGTCAGACTATTGTAAACAACTTAAATTAGTTGTTGATAAATTGTCTAATGTTGGCACTCCAATTTCCGACACAAAGATGGTGTTGCAACTAATTAATGGGTTGCCGAAAGGTGAGTACAATACACTTGGGACGATGATCCAACAAGCTGACCCATTCCCTAGCTTCAACAAGACCTGATCATAGTTGTTATTGGAAAAGACTAAACGTGCCAAACAAGACAAATATAATCAGAAGGCGTTGGTAGTAGATGCACCGCTGACCACCTATGTACCCAAAAGAGCACCACAATTTGCGGACCACCACAATCAGTGTGACGGCTGAGGTGGTGGCAGATGCCGAGGCCGACACAACAACTGCGGCGGCAAGGGAAGGGGCCGACCTAATTCCAGTGGCGAACCACGACAGGCCCAGTCTCCATATTCGTGGGCCAGCCCAATGTCGTGGCCCACCCCCGGAATTTGGGCCTCACCCCCTTGCCCTTACCCAACAAACCCGGCACAACACCCAAGTCCAAGTCTGAGCATTTTGGGCCCAGCTCTTGGCCCAAGTCACACGGGTCAGCCACACCAGGCCCACCTCTTCACGACCCAACAGCAATAGCAGGCATACGGTCTTATGACCCCCACCGAACTAAGTCAGGCCTACAATACTATGAATATCCAGTAACCCGATGACGCATGGTACATAGATACGGGCCACTTCCCATCTCACTCATAACTCAGGTAATCTCCCTCAACTGTTTAATTTGTGCAATCCTCAATGTATTTTGGTCGGAAATGGCAGTCGTATTCTAATTCAAGGTTATGACACTACACAAACACCACCACCTCGCCCTCCCTTTACCCTAAAAAATGTATTATACTCGCCTAACATCATTAAAAACTTAATCTCTGTTAGAAAGTTTACTAGTGAAAATTTCGTATCTATTGAGTTTGACCCTTTTGGTTTTTCTGTGAAGGACCTACGTACGGGGACAACTCTTACGAGATGCAATAGTGTGGGGGACCTCTATCCATTCTCATCCAATTTCGCTGCCAGTGTCAATCCACATACCTCTCTAGCTGCAATCTCTCCATCAACTTGGCACGAAGCACCAGTTTTTAATTTTCTTAGGAGTCATAATTTAATTTAATGTAATAAAGGGAAATATTCCCACAATTGCTACTCTTGTCCATTAGGGAAGCATGTTAGACTTCTTTTTCAGTCATCACTAAGTGTAATGTTCTCTCCTTTTGATATTATTCATGCGGATTTATGGACCTCTCCAATTACTAGCAAACTAGGTCACAAATATTATTTGGTGTTTTTGAATGATTTCTCTCACTTTCTTTGGTTTATCCTCTAAAATATAAGTCCCAAGTTTACCAAATCTTTCTTTAATTTCAAGCTTATGTTAAAATCCAGTTTGAGAAAAACATCAAAATATTTCAATGTGACAACGGTCGTGAGTTTGACAACTCCTTTTTTCATAAATTTTGTGCAGATAATGGCATGGTATTTCGCTTCTCTTGCCCCTATACCTCACCTCAAAATGGTAAAGTCGAAAGAATCCTACGCACTATCAATAATAAGATTCACACTATGCTCTTCCATGCTTCTCTCCCCCCTTCTTTTTTGGGTATACGCCTTGCATATGACGGCATACCTTCTTAATAAATTACCAACATGAACTCTTCAAAATAAAACTCAAACCGAAATTCTCTTCTGTCGGATACCCTCTTATAATCACATTCGGATTTTTGGTTGTCTATGCTACCCGAATCTCGCCTCTACGGCCCCTCACAAATTAGCTCCTAGAACTACCCCTTCCATTTTCTTAGGTTTCCCGTCAAACCATAGGGGGTACTTATGGTATGACTTGTCCACAAATAAAATCCAAGTCTCTCGCCATGTCACATTCGACGAGAACATTTTCCCATTTGCAAATGTCCAAAATTTTCAAGTCACTGATTACGGCTTCCTTGATGATTCAAACACTTCCCCCCTCATTAAAACTGGAATACATCATGGCACTCATCCCCTCTCGTCACTGCCCCATCCCCTGTCGACTACCTCCTCATTCTGTCAACCACCAGCCGACCCACTGCTCCCGTCTCAACTGGATCGGTCCCGTCGCCGAGCTCACTGCCCCACCCCTCTGCCACTGTTCTCGTGACGAAAAATGTTATGTCACCGAGCCCACTACCAACCCCCTTCCACTATTCCCGTGTTAGAAAATACCGTGTCCCATACCAACCGACTGCCTGTAACCACCCCACTACCCGTCACCCAAATCGTCCCACTTCCAACCCACCGTATGGAAACCCGTGCTCAGCATGAGATTTTTAAACCAAAAGTACACTTTAACCTATCCACTCAGACTATCTCACCTATACCTAAAACCCAAAATTAGCCAAGCTTGACCCGAATTAGAATGCGGCCATGCGTGAGGATTTTAATACGCTTATTTCATATCATACTTGGGATCTTATCCCGACATCAGAGGGGTGAATGTGATTCGTTGCATGTGGCTATATCGTCACAAATGCAGAGATAGTGGTGAGCTTGAACGCCATAAGGCGAGACTTGTGGCAAATGACATGGGGAAACAAGATGGAGTTAATTATGGTGAGACCTTCAGTCCAGTGGTTAAACCAGCCACTATTCGCATTGTTTTGAGCATAGCTATGGGAAAGAACTGGCCAATTCATCAACTTGATGTGAAAAATGTGTTCTTACATGGGGATTTGAAAGAAATCGTATATATGCATCAGCTGTCTGGCTTTATGCATCCAGATTCTCCTCAGTATGTATGTCGTCTTCGAAAGTCACTTATGGCTTGAAACAAGCCCCCATGGCTTGGTATGAGCGTTTTTCCACTTACATCATGCAGATCGGGTTTGTGTGCAGCAAAAATGATAATTTATTTTTTATTTTTCATCAAGGTAATGACACTGCATACATTTTGCTCTATGTGGATGGTATTGTTCTGACTGCCTCATCTGATGTGCTGAAACACGAAATCATTACCCTGCTCAAATCCGAATTTGCTATGACATACTTGGGTAAGTTGAGTTATTTTTTAGAAATTTCAGTGACCAAATCCAAAAATGCAATGTTCGTGTGCCAACGTAAGTATGCCGAAGAAATTATTTACAAGGCTAAAATGATAAACTGCAAGATCATGCCCACTCCAGTTGACTCAAAGTTGAAACTCAGTGCCGATGACAGGGATCATGTACTCGATCCTTCTCTTTATAGGAGTCTTACATGTGCACTTCAGTATCTTACCTTCACTAGGCCCGATATTGCCTATGTCGTTTAGCAGGTGTGTTTGTTCATGTATGCTCCCAAGGAGCCTCACTTTACCGCTCTTAAACGTATCATTCAATACGTTAAGGGTACTATCGACTACGGATTACATCTTTATCCATCTGCACTGACCATGATGATATCGTATACGGACGTTGATTAAGTCGGCTGTCCGGACACATGTCGATCTACTTCCGGTTACTGTGTTTTTTTGGGTGATAATCTCATCTTATGGTCTGCCAAATTGCAAGTCACGCTATTCCTTTCGAGTGTAGAAGCAGAATATAGAGGCGTTGCAAAAGTTGTTGCCGAGATCTGCTGGCTCAGAAACCCTATTCTAGAGCTTCACTGTCCCTTATGTAAGACATCTCTTGTCTACTATGATAACATATATGTTGTTTACTTGTCTCATAATCCGGTTCATCATCAGCGAACCAAATATATTGAGATGGCTATTCATTTTGATCGTGAGAAGGTTGTCATGGATCATGTTAGGGCGTTATGTGTTCCTTCTTCATATCAGTATTCAAATATATTTATTAAGGGACTTCCTCGGCAGTTGTTCCTTGACTTCAGATCCAGTCTCAGCGTCCGGCCTCCTCCTGCTCCAACTGAGGGGGTGTGATAGAGAATATATTAATATTCTCCATATATTCTATAATTAGGATTTTGATATAATTGTGGAAACTAGATATACTCATATAATTAGGATTTTGATATAATTATGAAAAATAAATATTTTCATATAATTAGAATTTGTACTCATAAGCAACTATATATATTTAATCAATGAGAAGCCTCTTTTCATAATTCTACAATAGTGTCTTCAATTAAACTATGTGATGCCCAGATCTTTCCATAATTAGTAAGTATTCGCCATCATAATTGCCTCCCCATAGATATGACAAATATCAAAAGACGTCTCATAGCCTCAAGGATAAACTTATGAGTCTGTTATTGAAATATAAATATCATCTGTAAAGGCATACCACAAAAATCTACTCTATCCGTTTACTTTTACTTGTCACATTTCTTTTTTTGAAAATCAAATTATATAGATTTTGATCAATATTTTTAAGATGTATTTTTTTCATCACATTAATATGAGAAGAATTGTAATTTATATTATTTTTCGTATAGTTTTCAAATATCTAAATTTTCATTTTAAGATATTGAATTAATTTAATTCAATTTATCTTCAAAAATTAGTCAAATTTACTCTCGGCAAGCGATGTGTGACAAGTAAAGGCGAACGGAGGGAGTAACACAAAAGTACTATTCCCAAACCGCTAATTAAGAAATCAAAACTATGGGAAATATTATTGTCAACAATCTTGTTTTCATTAACTTTTTAGACTTTCTAAGTTTGAAAATTCGTAGGGGTTCATATTAGAGTCTAGTTCAAAACCTAAATATAACCTAATTATAAAAGGCAAACTAAAAGAGAATTTTCAAAGTGAACCTTCTTGTATATATGTCCACAAAGAAAATTCATGATTTGGGGGTGGGGGTGGGGTGCAATTTCAGCTATGTGATGCTAACACGTTTCCATGTGCAATTTCAACTATGTGATGAGGCTGGCTTATTGATTAAAAGGCCGAAACATTATAGGAAAGAACTGGGCTTGGCCATGTGTGATTAACCCAACATCAATCCTAGCTCGTTTTGTATTTTTCATTTTTTGAAGAATAACCTAAGTAGTTGCCTACCCAATTACTTAACTTAAAGTCGTCGGTTTATGTAATTTTACTGAAGTCCAATCATTCTTGCTTGAACTTTCAGGAGAAATGCATGAACTTCACTCATATGCAATTTCAGACATTTGTCTAAAGTTTGATTTTGTCAAGCCTAACTTCAGACATCACATATCCAAAGTAAGGCTGGTCAGTGGGCCAGGTCGGCCTGATCCCCCCTAAAAAAATCGATGTCGAGGTTCGAACTCGGGACGGCCCGATAGGACCCGCCCTTGTTCTGCCCCGCCAACCCCCTCCCCCTCTGCAAAAATAACTGTTGCAACAATGACCCCCCACCGCATACCCCCCCTACATTGTGAGAAAATTAGAAAAATGTATGGTTAACTATGTAATTTTTTTTAATTACAATTTTACTATGTGATTTGCAACTTTTAAACAACACCACAAAGTTGCAATTTTGAAATTGTATTACAAAAAAATTATATTTCTATTAAATAATATAAGAGGCACAAAAATAGCCTTGGAATATTTTTATTATACTATCTTGTTCAATTATTGAAGTGTTTATATATATTATTTTTTAAAATTAAGTGTCTAAAAAACCGAAATCTCCCTACCGACCCCATCCGCACAGTCCCCACAACACCAGTCCCCTTTTCCGGCGGGACGTGGGACGGGACAGAACATCTGCCTGTCCCGCTAATCCCGCCGTAGCCCCAGTCCCGACCCTTCCCCGTCCCGTCGGGTCCCATCCCGCCCCGAACCGACCCACTGGTCACCCTTAATCCTAAGTAGGAAAATGTGCAAAATAAAATGTATGAAGCAAGTACAGATTAAATAACAATGTCAAAACAGATTGCCCTATGAAAATTTCCCTTTTTCAGTTGATTCATTGTTTATATGGATTGCTCTTCTTTTCTAATATGGGCTTTGTATTTCAACCTTTCAGTATTGGGCCTATTTTGGCACTGCAAAAGCTAAAGTAAGAACATAAGTAGTAAGTAGTAGTATATATACTAACAATAAGCAATAAGTAATTGCACGTTGTACCAATGGGCTAGTCTTTAATTTTGCCCTTCAAAATTGAACTTATACTTATAGAGGCATAAACTTTTTACGTAACTTATTAATATTAGGATGTATAACTTATGCCTCATGATGGTGATCACCCAAAAGCATATTTTCAGTGTGGAGATCATTTTCTCAAGACATTTTTTAAGGGGTTCAGAAATTCAAATAGTCGTACCGAAAAATCCTATGTGTACAAATCATCCAAATTTGTGGCAAAAGAGATTTGATCGAGGAACCACTATTTGAATTTTTGAACAAATCTCTTTTGCCCACAAATATGGATGATTTGTACAAATATGGATGATTTGTACAAATATGATTTTTTGGTATCACTATTTAAATTTTTGAACCCCTTAAGAAATGTCTTGAGAAAATGACTTCCACGCTGGAAATATGCTCTTGGGTGATCATCATCATGGGGCATAAGTTACGCATTATAATTTTCTTGTAGAAAACTTATGCCCTTATCGGCATAAGTTTAATTTTGAAGGAAAAATTTTAAAGACTAAACCATTTGAAGGACAAAAATTAACAATCACAAAATAGGGAAAAAGTGCAAATGACCCAATTATGGACATTATTTTGTTAGCCCAAAGCCCATTTGTTAAAGGCTTGGATTAATGAGGTTCCTCGATCAAATCTCCTTTGCCCACAAATTTGGATGATTTGTACAAATAAGATTTTTTGGTATTATTATTTGATTTTTTAAATACCTTAAGAAATGTCTTGAAAAAATGACCTCCACGTCGGAAATATGCTATTGGGTAATCACCATCATGATGTATAAAAATTCATCAATGCGTTTTTATTTCAAATTTAGTTGTATAAAACTTCTGTAAAGCAACACTAACTATTTTCAATTATTGGTTGAACCTAAACCTTCAAAAACTAAAAGACCGTATCTTCTTCAAAAAGTTTTGTTCAAACTCAACAAAAATTAATAATGATATTTTTAATTTTAATTCAACCAAGCCAATCCAAATTATTAAGGATAGACAATATAGCCTTTATGAAATATTTCTTGTAAATTCTTGCATAAATTTTTCTGATGAATCGAAGTGTTGATGTATGTAAATGTCCCCTTTTTAGGCCCCTAGTTAAATTTTATAAGTTGCGCAAATCTAATTATTAGGAAATTATCCTTGTGAATAACTTAGATTGGGATTTAATATTTACTCACAAATTGGGATAGAATATTAGATTGTTTATAATATTCATAATAATTTATAAAATTTAAATTATAATCTAATATTTTTTCATAAAAAATTTAATTTGTTCGAAAGGATCTTTAGAATTATCTGATTTCATTTTATAACACTTCCATTTTCATTTCATTTATTTTTCTTAGGATTATCTGCTTAAGATGTATAAGTGAAGTCATTATGTCTGCAGCAACAATCCAACAAACATAAAAATCAATACTCTCTCCATCCCAATTTATATGATATATTTTTTTAATTAATTTTAAAAAAATAATATATTTTTTTATTCAATAATAATTTAACGAAATAATTTATATTTATAACTTATTTTAAATTATAAATTTTAAAAATATTTATTTTTAAAAAAATATTATATCTACTCAAATTATATCGCATAAATTAAAATCGACAAGTTGCTATTAGTAGTAGATTCTGTCCTTGTGCCAGTCGGCGAAGTTTCCTATTCTTTCTTTCTTTCTTTCCTCCCCATATATTACTTGTCACCTCCTCTTTCACTTTTGTTCATCAAAAAATAAAAAACAAAATCCCTTCATATCATATACTACTAATACTATATGTTTCCTTAATTCCATCAAAGTTGTTTGCTCTTTAACTTTTCTGAAAATGGGTTTATGGGATTCATTGCTCAACTGGCTTCGCAGGTAATAAAGTTTCATTCTTTTTGCTTTTTAAACATAGCCCTTTTCATTTGTTCTCTGTTTGGTTGAAACCATATTAAGAATTGGATTGAATTTAATTGAATTTCTATGAATTGTTATTTTTGGTTTTCTCATGTGTTTTTGGCTG
The DNA here is from genome assembly GCA_029783415.1 of Anisodus acutangulus. Taxonomy (NCBI): domain Eukaryota; kingdom Viridiplantae; phylum Streptophyta; class Magnoliopsida; order Solanales; family Solanaceae; genus Anisodus; species Anisodus acutangulus. The sequence goes on along the minus strand of CM056498.1, from coordinate 2,454,620 downwards.
ATGGTACTCTTTTGTAGTTCAATTTACTATGCAATTGCGGTTCCTTAGTCAATACTCACTCCGTTTTATAATAAGTGTTATTTTTAGCTTATGCACTCTGTGAAATTGCTCGCTCCTCGCTCCTAGAAAATTATGAGTATTTTTACTAACCCCTAATTAATGTCTTCAAAAGAAAAGCTACTTAATAATTCTTGATTATATAAATAAGGGTAATTTTGGAAGAGCGTCGGCAATTTCTTCTTGAAATGAAATGAGGGAGTAGTAAGAAGGGGTTGGGGGAGGGGGGATGAATTCCTTTTTTTGTATCTGTTTTAATTTACTTGCACCTCTTTTTGTGAAGTATTTATGGGTATTTGTAAAGTTGGAGAAGAAGGACTAAGTGGGTAAGTACAGGTCTTGTTTGCCCTCTTTATGGTTGATGATTTTTGTTTATCTTGGCCTTACCAATTTAAGAATTAAACAACAACAACAACATACCTAGTGTAATTCCACAAAGTGGGGTCTGGGGAGGAGAGGATGTACGCAAACCTTACCTCTACTTATGCGTGATAGAGAGATTGTTTCCGATACTTTAGTTGGTTGTAAAAGCTATGATTTTAATCAAATAATATCCCTTCCATGCCCCCACGGGTGTGGCCTAGTGGTCAACGAATTTAGTTGAGAACCATGAAGTCTCGGTTTCGAATCCCAAACGGAGACAAAAAAAATATTAGATGATTTCTTCCCATCTATCCAAGGCTCGGTGGATAGAGTTACCCAGTACATATGCTGGTGGGAGCTAGTAGGTACTCGTATAATTAGTCGAGGTGTGGGCAAGCTGTCTAGACGCCACGGTTATTAAAAAAAATATTCATTCCATAAATTATCTGGAACAATACCTTAGGATTTAGTTTTTTTTTTTAAATTCGGACTGTTCTCTTTTGGTGGAGGGGCTCATGGAGCTAACTTATAGATTATGTCGTTTTATAGTAAGTTAAATGATTTAACAGTTCAACCAGTAGCTCGTCTTAAGTTTGATTACTCTACTGCTGTTATCAAATTGTGATGTTTCAGCTCATTGTTTTTCTTATTCTGGTTGATAGAGGAATAATAACTTTGTATTTTGAAGTTTATTAATTAGTGTAACGAATCACGGGAGCTACATCATTGTATATCGTGGTCTAGGAAGAAATCCCAGTATAAGGATAGGTGAAGAACTTCAGCAAGTTCTATAGCAAAGACTAAGGGAACAACAGATACTAAACATGTATCGGAGAGAATCATTTAATTAGTGAACTATTTAAATTGCACCAATTCCAAAAGCAGGAGATGTGGATAACTTTCTGTTCTTGGACTAGTTTTTCTTTTATAATGACAGAGAATCTCAGACGACTTATTCCGAATTTCAGCATTTGATTAGAGCTATGCTGCTGAAGGTTCTTGGCGGCGCCCACCTGCGCTTTGTGAAGAACTGAAGGCTTAACGCAACCGACATAGGTAATCAAGCAGCAATCTAGAGCCGACGGTCTGATTCCACCTAGTGGCGATTTAAACTAACAGAGGAAGGCATTTTAAATTGGAAGGAAAATAAAAAAACAGAAAAATAGTGGAATTCTGTAGGTTTAGCTAAGACGATTTCGGAAATTAGAAACTTATTCCTTTTTTGTTTGGTGCGAGCTCAACTTAAGCTATACATTGCCCGAGAAGAGCTGTTTGGCTGCTCTTCAACCACTTGCGGCAGAATTTCCAAATCTATTTAGTGTGAAGATGTTGGCAGTAAGTAAATTAGCAAATTTGCATTAACAATAGTTTAAGGGAAGAACAATTGACATGTATCCTGATGATTTATACATGAGAAGGTTGTGCATCTTGGCCTTACTCTATTAGCGTTGTAATGTCATCCTTTTAATTCCATTTTCTTCAAGTAGTAATTCCTCATTTCAGAAGGCACTAGAGAGCAGTCACTATGTCTAGTGGAATGTTGGATGGCTAGAAACATCATTGTCTAGCATCTGCGATTGGTTATCTTTTTGCTGATGTTAGATTAACAACTTATATTTATTCTTCTTTGGCTAATGGTTTCTGAACTAACCATCAAGCTGAATGGTGGAGAGGGCCTGATACACATCCTGCCGGTGCTCTCTCATCAGTCTCATCATAAATGCTTGGAATTTCATCATCTGGCTGAGGTGGGGAATAACTTCCATAACTTTTTTGATTACTTCACATAACGAGTTCCCCACCCTAGGAATATTGGAAAAAGGATATCTTTTATCATGATTGGAAAAAAGAATATTACCTGTTCTTACTTCTTAGTCACAATATAATGCAAGTCGTGCTCCCAAACACTGATCAAAAGAAGGCTATATGTTGGTACTAGTCAAACAAGCAACTGAATATATCTTTATACGCTCATCAGTGTTGAAGATGAATGTAAATGTTGTATCAATTTACGTATCAAAAAAGAATGTTATATCAGAAATATAGAGTGTCCTAATCAACAGGCAGTGGCATGCTACGAGTGATGATTTTGCTTTTTCTATGTCCTGGGAGGGTATTCATGGTGTTTCAGGTGTTCTGCAGCCTTGTAACCATGTTGTCTTACAGTATGTGATGAGACTTGGATATTACTTTTCAAATTGGTCCTTGTCAACTCAAAATTCATGTTGTTGGATGAATGACCGGTGCTTTTATCTTTATGTCGTGTGAACCCGAAAGACATTGTTGATACCTAAGTTCTCTATATGTTTCCTTGTTCAGCCTATTTTTTAAACAGGAAATGGAACTTTCCCTCGTTGGCCTTCAAAATGCGGGGAAGACATCTCTTGTCAATGCCATTGCTGTAAGGACCTTATATGCTCTCTCTCCTTTCCCGATCTCTTTTTCATTTTAATGGTAATGTTTTTTGACATTGGATATTTTGATCTTTTATTAGACTGGAGGCTACAGCGAAGATATGATACCAACGGTTGGTACCTTTTCCTTACAGAATCAAAACTAGCATTCTTGTCTTCTTTTGGTTACTTGATCAATAAAGCTTCTTACAATTAGGTTGGATTCAATATGCGTAAAGTTACAAAAGGAAATGTGACCATAAAACTCTGGGACCTTGGAGGCCAAAGGAGATTCCGTACGATGTGGGAGCGCTATTGTCGGGGTGTCTCTGCAATATTGTAATTCCTAATCTTGATCCCTGTCCTTATCTGTCTCCTCTATTTTTGTAATATTTTTTTATTTTTTTTTGGTTTACTACAATATGCACTTAATGCTTTTGCCTGAATTCAAGATTTTGATATCTTTAATGGATGAAATTTCTCGAGGTGAGTATGTACCTCAAGTTCCCGTAATGAGGTGCAAGGTCGTGCAGATTATATAAAGTCATAAACTAATCATCTTTAAATCGGTGTCATTTTCATTTGTGGGGTCCTCCAGGGAAAGTCCTCGGTCCCGTCTTTCTCGTGACCCTGTTATTTTCCCCGCCTTAAGGTAACATCATTGGTATTGGTTTTAATTGGGGTTTGTCGTACCTTTCGCTTGCCTCGTCCTTGTCATGGTAGTTTGATGGCTTATGTCGATGATACTTAGGGGTCGTTTGGTTCTAAACAAGGATATCCGGGATTATAAATCCCACATCTGGAATAGACAATACCAAGATTTTGGTATAAAATTTATTCCGGGTTTAGCTATACGGATAACCAAACACGGGATAAATGTAATCCCGAAAATTTTACACCGGGATTAGGAAAACAACCCCTTAGAGTGTTACTCCCTACGTCCCAATTTGTGTGAAGATGTTTTACTGGACACTGAGTTTAAGAACTTTTGAAATGTGATCTAAAATAAGCCATAGATATTTGTGTGGCTATAAGCATCATATTAAGGTAAAACAGAAAGTTTAAAGTCAAATTGTTACTAAAGATAGAAAGGTGTCATTCTTTTTGGGACGGACTAAATAGAAAAGAGTGTCACATGAATTGGGATGGGAGATTTCTACAATTACCAACTTCTCGGTTCTAGCCCCTGCTCTTTGTTCGAACTTTGCCTTTCGTATCTGCAAGGACAATAAGCAACAAACTCAGTGCTAGAGAATGGTTTTTGTTTAAGACATAATTAAGTATTAAATCGTGCTCCTTTAACAATTTAAGCTTTTAAATGAGATTGTCACACAGTTCAACCTTTTTTTCCCGGCGGAAACTTCCTTCCATTTGACTCAAGTAGTGATGGTATTCTTTTTCATCTAACTTCTTTGACGAAAAAGGAAAGCTTAACTTTGAGGCGTCGAGCACGAAGTGACAGTTCATTACATATTCTGGTCGAACTGACTTGGGATCTTTTATGCGACAGGTATGTTGTTGATGCTGCTGATAGAGACAGTGTACCTATAACCAGAACTGAGTTACATGAACTTTTGAAGAAACCTTCATTAACTGGGATTCCTTTGCTTATTTTGGGAAACAAAATCGACAAATCAGAAGCTCTTCCACAGCAGTCGTTGGTCGATCAACTGTAAGTAGTTGAACTAAATTAACCTTCATGTTAAGAATTTATTTCTTTGGCAGAATACACAGACAGACACCTAAACTTGTCGGGGATTTTTCATATAGACATCTAAGCTAAGGGTCTGACCTATTGAACACTTTATATTGTCAAAAAATGTACCTAAAAAACTCTCTTTAACTATTTGTGATGCATGTTGATCAGAGGTCTTGATTCGATAGCGGATAGAGAAGTCTGCTGCTACATGATCTCATGCAAGGATTCTGTAAATATCGATGCTGTTATCGATTGGCTAATTAAGCACTCAAAGACGGCTAAATGAAGAGCCTTCCCGGGTTTCGTTATCGATGCCTCTCGTGGAGGATTATAGTAATCTGGAAAATAGAATGTAGTCTTTGAGGGTCTTGAAATGATCTGCTAATATATTTTCTGGCTGATCCTTCTTTTGTTGGTTCTATATAGTTGTTGATTACAATTCTGTGTTATAAGTGCTTGAAAAGTCATACATCTTTCATTATGGATTCGCATTGTTTGTCATCATGCTTTTAAGTTGCACTCGATTATTTTCTTCTTAATAATCGAGAAATCCTTGAGGGCTAGTTGGTATACAGTTCGAAAGTGGGTGGATAATAAGTCTCTTGTTCTACCTTTTCCCACTTGAAACCAAGCTTTCTGTTCGTGGCAGAGTTCAAACTCATGACAATTATTCTTTGTTATCGCTAGACCTGTCCAAAGCTTTGGTCGGGCCGGGTCAAGGTCGGGTCAAGTGGCTTTTTTTTCTGCTTACCCGACCTTGACCTTGTTTTTTTAAAAAAATTTCAGACCCTGGCCCTGACCCGCTCTACAAAAAAAAAGTAAGCAAACACTGCAATTTTACTCAATTCGTTATCCGATATAATTTGTAATCAATTAAAAATTACAACAAACAGAAGCATGAAATCATTAAAAATTACACAAAAAAAAAATTGAAGCAGATTCTACACTTTTAGCTGTAAATACATAAATAAACAAGAGATGAGTATAAACCAATATCACGATAATTCATCAACATCATCATAAGCATCGTCGTCGTCATCATCATCACTAGATTCTTCTTCGTTTGTCCCTTCACCTATATAAGTAAAAATAAATATTCATAAAATAAAAAATAATATAAATTATATTTAAAATACACAGGGGTTGGGGTCGGATCGGTGATCGGGCCGGGTCAAGTGGGTAAAAAAAATTGACCCTGGCCTAATCCTACATATGATCGGGTCCCCGCTTTTTCGGGTAAGGTGGCTCACGGGTCAGATATAAGTTAATTCTGGCCCTAGTTTTTTTGGGTCGGGCGGGTCCCCGACCCGATGGACAGGTCTAGTTATCGCGCATATAAATCTTAAATCAAATACTCTTCGAGCTTTCTGCGGACCAATTAAAACATAATATGCCTTCAGTTACAAGGAAGTTGAAGTCAGATGATATGAATTTCTCTTGTTCATGGCGCTCTACATAACTAAAAGGACCCCGAGTAACCCTTGGATCTAAAATAAACGTATTGATGTGACTAAGATTGAATCCCAACTAATTAGTAAGTTAGATAAATAATTTCTTCCATTATGTTTTATTTTGGTTTGGTCGGAATGGATTCTAAGAGAGTACGTCTCTTATCAGTAGGGTCCATTTTTGCCTTTCTATAATGTGTAATTTGAAATCAGTATTTTTGACGCAAAGTATAATATATATGTGAAAAATTATTAAATTCTGAATATATTAAGATCTTAAATCATAATAAGATACAATAATTTTAGTACTAAGAATATTAAAGGTTGAACCCATCAAATTAAAATTGATGGATAACAATAATATTACAACTGTTCTCACACAAACAAAAAATAGCAAAAAGGGAAATTGTCTTATGTTTGATTTTTTTAAATTATAAATATTAATATATAATTAAACACAACATGATAAGCACATGTATAAAGCATAGTATAATATTTCCAAAGTCCTATGAACATTAGACCAATATATAAAACAATGCATTTGTTTTGAATTAGCTTTCCCAATGAACGCTTGACGACGCCGTTTCTTCTTCTTCTTGGTGCATATCAAAAGGAAACGTTGGTATTTTTTCACCATATTGGTATGGCCTGGCTTTGATCAATCTTCATCCAAAAGAAAAAGAAAAAAAAAGAGATAATGTTATTATAATATTAAAATATTTGTAAAAAAGACAATCTCTTCCTATTTAAATTTGGGTGTCTTATTTTTTTTATTTTTTATCGAGGATTAATATGACAAATACTTTTTCTTATAGAGTGATAATCTTAAATATGATCACTCGACTTTTATTTATCACAACAATGTGATTAAATTACTTTTTCTTGTAACAAGAAAGTCACCCAGTGTTGCCTAATTGTTATAGAATGTCCCTAAACAATTTTCATAACCAAAACTTCAGTCAACTTTCTATAAGTATTATAAAAAATGTTCTCTCTTTTTTAGTAAAATTGAGTGGCATTTCGTTTACAAAAAGTTATTTATTGACTTTCGTAATATTTAGATAAATTGAATAATCTTTTAGTTATAACAAATAATTTAATAATTTTGGTCAGTAAAGTGAAAGTTGAATGACTATTCATGAAATTAACCTGAAATTGTATCATATTCACGAGGCTTTTGTTAGGATTTGTAAAATATTGTAATAATAGGAAATTAAAACTAATTTTGTATACCGATGCTTTCTCTTCTCCAAAAATCGGGCAAGGGTTGCTCTACGAGCCATAGCCAGTGCTGCAAAAACAAATAAGAAGAAAATATTTATTAATATAATATAAAATTGAGAAATAATGAAATTGAAAAAAAAAAAAATAATACCTCCTTTAGCATAATTTGTGGATGCATTTGAAGGCTTTGATTTGTTTTCTTCAGTTTTTTCTTTATTCATAACTTTTTCTAAAATTTCATTCATGTGGAGATTTGTGGATTTAGTAGCAATGTCAATTACTAGCTCAGCCTATATAATTTAAAAACACAAAAATTAGAATATCACATTGAAATTAAAACAAATATTGAAATAGCTTCACAGAATAAATAAAAATAAATAAATTAAAGAGATATTATCCAAGGACCTTTTCTGGTGTGATATCCTGAAAAATATGGACCTCACCCATGTAGAATATAGTCAATGTTGACCCATTTTGCCTCAAGTGGTCATACATTTTCCTGCAATAAAATCATTTTTTTATTTAATAAATTTCATCATCTTACTTCATATAAAATAATACTTTAAGAAATTTATTGAAAATAACATAATAATAAATTATGAAAATACCTGGAAAAAGAAGTGCTAGTTTTTGCTACTAAAGGAAAAGCCCCTCCAAAGTATTGGGATTCTTTGGTGAATTTGTAATTGTTTAGGGGTGAATTTTTTGAATTACTGGAAACTATTGGGCTGGAGTTGTAATTCTGTGAAAAGATAAGAAGAAAAGTTGATTAAATTTTAGTTTATAAGAATTTATAAAAATGAAGGAATTAATTAGAAGTTAATAGGGAATTGTGAATAACCTGAAAAAATGTGTTTTCAGGTTGTGCATCAAACTCAGCCATAGATGAAAATGGCCACTTCATCCCAGAAGCTAAATTTAAGCATAAATAAAAAATAAGATAATAGTAGAAGATCCAAATGATACACACAAAATAAACATAATTTTTTTGGTTGAGAAATGTTGCGGAAGATTGTGATTAATTAATTAGCACAATCAAAGCAAATAGAAAAGAATAATTTATACAGAAATTTAACGAGATTCGGTCAAGTCTAGTTCTTTAGGAAGAAATAGAAAGTTTTCGGGTGTGAATGAAAGACAAATCATATTGTACATATATGAATTACATATAGTTTCTAATCTTACAATACGGTTCCCAAACGTACAAGGACAATGAATTTTTCAAACCTATTAAAAAATCTGGTATAAATAGAATTAACATAATTCAAACATAAAAAAACAATTACTATTTGTTTAACCATCGGATGCATGGATATCAAAAGGCAGTGTATGTACTGCTATGTAGATAATCTGACATAAATAGGATTAATAGCTCTAATATCTAGGGATGTCAACGGATCGGATCTGAACCGGGTCCTACTATATTCAGATCTAGATCCAGATCGTTTTCATACCTGGATCCAGATTCGGATCCAGATCCGTTTTTCATACCTGGATCCAGATTCGGATCCAGATCCATCGGGTCCATAAAAATCAGATCCATCGTATCCACCAGGTCCACGGATCGGATCTGGATTCACATATAAAAAAATTTGCCTTGCTAAGACTTTTTTTTGAACTGACAAACGATTTTTACATAGCTAACAGTTTACTGTGTTTCAATTTTGAAATGTTCATATGAGATATTTTGTTCTTTGTCTCGTTTTGATTGTGAGCTATTAATTGAAAATATTGGACAATGACAATAGTTGTGGAAAATGCTGACTAGTATTTCCAAAATGCAGAACTTGCATGTGTTTGGAATCTTCACAAATGAAGTGAATATAATTTTAACTACTTGTCTATGGAGAAGTTAGTCATTCACTAATATAACATTGATTTTATTATCGAAGTTACCTCTTATTTTTTGGTTTTTGAATTAACGCGGGGATAAATTAAACTTGTTTTGAGAATTAAACTTGCAAGGATGTGCTTAGAAATTTTAAGAAAATACTTATAAATTACATTCTAGGTTATGAATATATTTAATAAAAAATGGATCCACGTGTCGGATCTGGACCGGATACGAATCTCAAATACAAGATCCAGATCCAGATCTGATCCCTCAGAAACGGATCGAATCGGATCCGGATCCGTCGGGTCCAAATTTTGAAGATCCATATCCTATAAAACGGATCTGGATCCACTGCCATCTCTACTAATATCCATCAAATATGTAAAGTTTTTTATAATGATGGTACATGTCAACATGTTGTAATAGTCCGAGACAGATTTAGAATTTAAAAGTTAAGAGTTTTAGATTTAGTCTTTAAGAATTATCATATTTTATTTACAATCTGTGCATATTAAATAAATAGTTAAAAGTAAATATAATATTTGAATCAAAATTAGACGAAGTCGTACGCATCATACATCCACATCCTGGTAATAGCTAGATCACGTGTTTCGTATTAAAAAATACGGTCTTCACACCCATTTTGTCAAGTCATCGTTGCCCCGTAATTATGTATCTGTCCTTAATGACCCGAATTGAAAAATGGCTATGGATGATGAATTTAATACTCTTATTAATAATAGGATGTGGGATTTGGTGCTCCATCCCCTTGATATTAATGCGATTCGGTCAATGTGGATTTTTTGTCATAAAGAAAAATCTGATGGTACATTTGAGAGGCACAATGCCCGTCTTGTAGGTGACAGGAAGACTCAACAGGTTGGTGTGAATTGCGGTGAGACTTTCAGTCTGGTGGTCAAATCGGTAACTATCAGGACGATCCTCAGTCTGGCTCTTTTGAAGGCATGGCCGCTTCATCAGCTTGATATCAAAAATGTCTTCCTGCATGGAGACCTCAATGAAACAGTGTACATGTATTAGCTCATGAGGTACATAGACTACTTATCCTAATCATGTGTGTTTGCTGAAGAAATTATTATATGGGCTCAAACAAGCTCCTAGGGCTTGGTACAAGAGGTTAGCATATTACGTTTCACATATTGTGTTTTCTAACAGCATGTCTGATCATTCTCTATTCATCTACCGTCAGGGTAATGATATTGCTTACATTCTTTTGTATGTGGATGATATTATCTTAACTGCCTCATCTGATGCCCTTCACAAGTCTATCATGTCACTGCTTGGCTCTGAGTTTGCAATGAAAGATCTAGGGCCACTAAGTTACTTCTTGGGGATAGTTGTGACACGTCATGCAGGTGGTTTATTTTTATCAAAAAAGAAGTATGCAGCAGAGAATGTTGAACGAGCTGGTATGTCATCGTGTAGGTCGTCTGCCACTCCGGTTGACACTAAACCAAAGTTGAGTGCTTCTTCCATCAAGTCATATGCCGATCCATCACATTACCGCAGCCTTGCAGGGGCCATGCAGTATCTCACATTCATGAGACCCAAGATCTCTTATGTTGTGCAACAGGTTTGTCTATTAATGCATAACCCGATTGAGGATCACATGCATGCTCTCAAACGCATTGTGCGTTATATTCAGGGTACTCTCGATCATGGCTTGCATTTATATCCGTCTTCGACAACCACTCTTGTTTCATACACAAATGCCGATTGGGGTGGTTGTCTGGATACTAGACGCTCCATTTCTGATTATTGTGTATTTCTTGGTGATAATTTGATCTCTTGGTCCTCAAAACGGCAAACAACCTTGTCCATATCCAGTGCCGAAGCAGAATACTGAGGAGTTTCCAATGTGGTGTCTGAATCTTGTTGGCTACTGAACCTTCTTTTAGAGCTTCATTGTCTGGTTCCGAAGGCGACACTGATTTATTGTGATAATGTTATACAATTTATCTCTCAGTGAATCCGGTTCACCACCAACGCACTAAACATATTGAGCTGAATATTCACTTTGTTCGCTAAAAGGTTGCTCGTGGATAAGTACATGTCTTACATGTCCCATCACATTATCAGATTGCCGATATTTTTACAAAAGGTCTTCCACTGATTTTATTTGAAGACTTTCGGGATAGTTTCAGCATATGTCGACCTCCCGCTTCGACTGCGGGGTGTAATAGAATATTTCCAAAATAATTAATTTTACATCTCCTATATTAGGTAGAATTATATTTCTCTTGTAATTAGGATTCATTAGTTACTTAGTTTATAGCAAAGTAAATATTTCTGTAACACTATATATATTGTAAATCATTAATGAATAAGATCAAGGAAGAATATTTCCTACAGTTATGATGATCTAGGGATAGATAAATGTACATAGTTATGTTCGTCTTTCAAGTACTAACCCTACATATCCATTGATAGATACATAGTCATATCTTACTAAATTTTTTTATGATGGTAGTGTCCGGGTCAGCTTGCATACTTCAATTATTTTACCGGGTGCTTGCTATTTCTTATTAACATAGGTACTAGGTAATTTTATCTATTAAGGCTTATACAAATGAGAAGAAATTACTAGTGGTTTTTGCCTCATCTGAAATTTAAACCCTAGAATTTTAAGTTTATGAGTTCTAAATTTTTTTAAAAGATAGCTTATTGGGTTGGGGATTAATTATTTACAAAATAGTAAGAAAATTTTGAAAACAATAGTAGAAGATTTAATTCAAAGCTATTCTACCGAATACGTAAACGAAATTATAGTTTTATCCTATTTGAATTTACGACTTCATGGTTCTCCATCCACTTTACTGGCCACCAGACATCCCTCTTGGGTGCTTATACAGTTATATTTTATATAACATCATAGAATAAAAATTCTTTTAAATTAGATCTTAACAAAATATAGACACACACTTATTGCTTATTAGGATAAGGTTCTCATGATATATTGATAATGATACATTATTAGAGTTTTTTTATACTCGGGGCATCAGTCTTAACTACGTAGTAATATTTTTTCATCTTTTCTTCAGTTCTTCACTTATTATTATCACTGATCTTTTTGTTGTGGTTTAATTTAATATACAAATGGTTTCTTCAAGTTATGCCCAAACATAAATTAAACTACAACAAAAAGACCAACCCAATAAAGATTATGCCTAAATTAGATCTTCCTTGCTTACTATGCAAGCCAAAACAATTCTTTTTGAGTTAATTGGAAAAGGAATTATGATTAGCTGAAATTAACAGAAGAAGACTAACAATGAAGGCTAGAGAAAAGATGCAAGTGAAAATCAAATTAATTAACAAATAAATTTCACTTTCATATAATTTTCTCCCCCTATTGAAGTTACTCTCATTTGAGATCTACTCACAATAATAAACCCTAATAAATCTTAGCACAAAGCTTAGTTTAATAATAACCGTGTACAATTAAGTACCAGTTTCTTTGTTTCCCATTTTTTTTAAAAAAAAATCTACTGAAATTCCATATCAAACCTGAAATCAAGGGGAAAAAAAGCAGATTTCCTTTTTTTTTCTATCCTCTTTTGATGTTAAACATAAAAGAAAAAGATTTGTTTTGTACCTTTGGTGTGTTGCTTCTCCATCTCTGATAATTGGGGTTTGCTGTTGAGGTCCAAAAAATCTATCTCCATTCTTGAATCCATTTTTTTGCACTTCCAAAGATTTCTAGAATAAAAAAAACTAGAATTCAAGAAACGGAAAGTAATAAATAAGAAGAAATATTCTTATTATATTGTTAAGAAAGAAGAAGAAGAAGAAAATAGTTTTGGAAGTACAATATCAGATGAGATAATTGAGAAGCTCCATGCAATATAGAGAATACAAATTGATGGAACATTAAAATGAAGAAGAAAAAAGAAGAATCAGCTCATTAAAATCTATAAAAAAATAAAAACTACACAGAAAAAACATGTGCTAATTAAATTGGTCCACTAATGCTCTAAAATTGATAGCCACAACTTGTTGCTTTTTTTCTTCTTCTTGCTCATCATCTTTTTTTTGATTGATTTGAAAATAAAATGATTGGTTGATATTTATTTGAGTAGTAATATAATTTCTTACACAAATGTTTAAAACGAGGAACAAACTTACGTCTTATTCAAATGTCCTATATTCATTCCAAAGGTCACATATACTACGTACGTATTATGATGTGTGTTTTCTTATGAAGTGAAAATTACTATTTTAACCATGTGTTAGATATTGTGGTGGATGATAATTAAAGTTCTGTGATTATGTTTTTGTGAACACCATTTAAGATGTGATGGATGATAAGTTGTGTGATTATGTTTTTGTGAACACCATTTAAGATGTGATGGATGATAAGTTGTGTCATTATCTTTTTGTGAACACCATTTAAGATGTGATGGATGATAAGTTATGTAATTATCTTTTTGTGAACACCATTTAAGGGTGCGGTGAAAGGTAATATTGATTAGACCAGCAATGAAGTCACAACTTTTATTAAGAAGATCTAAAGTATAAAGAAACAAATACATGAAAAGTCATAGGTGAATTTACGATTTGAATTTTTTGATATTTTATAACGATTTCAAATTAAAATATAATAAAAAGTAAGTTCACAATTCAATATTTATGAATATTTAGTAATTTTTTAATACAAATTACGTGAACCATTGATTTAAGGCTCGATACACCTCTGCAAGAAGTCAATTAAAATTTGAAATCTGCTATATATACATAAAAATTAATTTAGACATTATATATACATTACATTTTTTCGAATTAAGAAGAGAGTTCAAATGAACCCCTTGCATCTCCTAACTCCGCCTTTGAACTAGAAGACTCGGGTTCAACTCCTAAGTCCTAATGAACATCGGCGATAGGGAGCGTTGAAACACCTGTAGTAAGTTTTATGTGGATCAAATGTGATCGATTAATCGGTCAATAAATTCAAAACATCGAATGTTTTTTCTTTTTGTGAACCAAAATAAAAGATATATACACGTATTTTTCCCCCCAAAAATGTAATTAAGGTTTGAAGTAGTTATTGAATTTCCATTAAGGAAAGAAGTAGTAATAGTTTCATTATTAGCTTTTTTCTAACAAAACTGAAGCATCAAAGTCTATGAAGATACTCGCTCCAATGTGATTATGTGAACTAAAATATTGGACGTGGTCCTTTTGTGGCCTTACTCGTTAATGGTGAGAAATGGCCAAGTTTTTTGTCAATGCTTATCATATGTTCCCCTTCCTATAACACCTATTAGCTACTAGTATATATTTTTGATCCATCTATTGTAAAAAGAACATACAATTTCTAGATTTAAATTGATAAAATTCAATTCATATAATTTTTTATGGTGGTAAATGAAAGTCCACCGATATACACGGCCCAAATCGTGTATATCACATAACCATATTTTGTATATATTTTACCATATTTATAGAATTCTCGTACAAGTGTAATTATGGTAGTAGTCTTGTATTAGAAAAATGTATTAGTCTTGTATTAGGAAAAAGGTAGATTTATTTTCCATAATTAAATATTGTATCTCATGTATATATACCTCTTCATTAATGAAAATAATTAAGGGATTATTCTCTTTCATGGTATCAATAGTCTAGGGCAAATTTTCCTTCTCCAATCTTGTGCTTCCGCCGCCCCTACTACACTTTCGGCCGTTGGCAGACCAAAAACCTCCCTTCAATATTTTATTATTATTTTTCTTTTCCCGTATCCCTAATTCTCCTCTTGTTCTTTCATTATGTCTATCTCAAATAACACATTTCATCCTGCCCTTGCAATCTCCAACATCAAGAATAACATCCATATTGTTCTTGAGATGGAAAACATCCAATATGCGATGTGGGCAGAACTATTTAAAGCTTACGCACGGTCTACTCGAGTCCTTCATCACATCATCCCCTCGGCAACATGCAAGGAGAAGGTGCCTACCATAGATAATGACATAGAGTTGTGGGAAACTCTTCATGCTACGGTACTCCAGTGGATTTATTCCACTATCTCTACGGACCTCTTGTGGACTATTATTGAACCCGACGCCACGACCATGGACATTTGGAATATGTTGCGTGATATATTCTAGGATAACAAAAATTCCCGTGTTGTAACCCTTGAGCAGGAATTCTCCCACATCAACATGGAGGATTTTCCGAATGTCTCGGCCTATTGTAAAAGACTCAAGGAGTTGTTGGATCAACTCAAGAACGTTGGTGTGCCCGTCACGAATGATCGTCTTGTTCTTCCGATGGTTGCAGGCCTATCCGATGCTTATAATGGCGTTGGAACGCTTCTTCGTCAAAGTAATCATCTCCACCGATCTACCAAACACGTTCCATGCTCACATTAGAAGAGGCCGACTTGGCTAAAAAGACGGCTACCAGAGCAAATTCCGTCATGATGATGGCCACATCTGATGACCCCCACTCATTCTCGGATAATTCTAGCCAAAATCGTAACAATGGTGGCGGCAAAAAGGGTCAAAATCAGAAAAATGGTGGCAAGAACTGCGTCGGCGACCCCGGCAGTGGCGGTGGATGTGGTGGCGATCGGGCCGCAGACCATCGCCGCAGCCTTTAGGCCAAGATCACGATGGTTGTGGGGTGGGCGATGGCGATAGCCCACACCATAATTTCTAGCTTTTGCTCCCAATTGGGCCAGGCCCAATTTCACCCAACAGCAGTCGGCAGCCCAGCTGTCACAGACTAGGTCATGGCAGCAGGCTGGCCTGCTTGGGGCTCGACTTAGCAGGCCTTCGCTGCTGCGGGCCCAACATCGATTTCGATGCTGCGGGCCCAACATCGATTTCGATGCTAATAGATATCGAGGCTGCAATGCATACACTTGGTTTAAATCTTCTGAACGCGAATTGGTAAATGAACACCGGAGCCACCTCTCATATGACGTTCACGCCAGGTAATCTCTCATCTTATTTCAATTTGAGCAAAAATTGTGGTAGTATTATTGGTAATGACAATTCAATTTCTATTCGTGGTATAGTCACAAACATTTATCTCCCCCGAACCCACCTTTAGCCTTGAAAAAATGTCTTTTATGCTCCTCACTTAATTAAAAATTTGGTGTCTATTCGAAAATTCACAACTGATAATTGGGTTATTTTCACTGAAGGATTTCACGACGGAGATACCTCTAATGAGATGTAATAGTCGAGGATAGCTTTATCCAATCACCACCACCACCACTTCCACGAGTCAAGCCACACCATCAACGTTTGCCGCTCTAGCACCTTTCTTATGGCATGCTCATTTGGGTCATCCGGGGGCGTTTGTTATTTTTTCTCTTAAAAATAATAATTTTATTGAATGTAATAGTACGCGTAGTACTAATATTTGTCCTTTTTATCCGCTTGGGAAACATGTTAAGTTACCATTTGTAGCCTCCAATTCTAGTACTTTGTTGCATTTTGATATTATTCATAGTGATTTGTGGACATCTCCCGTTTTAAGCTCTTTGGGCCACCGCTATTATGTGTTATTTTTGGATGATTATTCTAATTTTTTGTGTACCTTTCCTTTATCTAAAATTCTCAAGTTTTTTTCACATTCTTAACGTTTAGAGCATTCATCCGTACCCAATTTGAATGGAAAATTAAAAACATTTAATGTGATAATGGACCATTTTCGGGAATTTTGTAACACTAATGACATCTCTTTCCGCTTTTCTTGCTCTCATACGTCCTCACAAAATGGGAAAGCCGAAAGAAAAAATCGTACCATTAATAATATTGTCCGAACCTTACTAGCACATGCTTCATTACCACCCTCCTTTTGGCATCAGGCATTACAAATGGCTACTTACCTCCTTAACATACTCCCTAATAAAGGGTTAGCATATCAATCTCCCCTTAAAATTCTTTATCATAAAGACCCTTCGTATTCTCATCTTAGGGTGTTTGGGTGTTTGTGCTATCCACTTTTTCCGTCCACTACAATTAACAAACTTCAAGCCCGTTCTACCGCTTGTGTGTTTTTGGGTTATCCGTCTAATCATCGTAGTTATAAATATTTTGATTTATCTTCTAATAAAATTATAATTAGTCGTCATTGTTGACACCCAATTTTGTCCCCTCTTTTCCAATATTTATTTATAATTTTAAATATTTTAACACCTCAAAACAATTTTAATATATATATATATATATATATAAAGGCTTTAATATCGTCATCCATTCTCAATGTCATTATTATTTATTATTATTATTATTCGTATTTTTTATTACCATTTGCCTTTTAATATCCTAATCATAGTTTTTTTACCCTAATATTCTATTGTTATTTTATTTTTCGCAAAATGGCATCACATTTTTTATTTTTGTTAAGCATTTCGCAAATATTACGTTTTCATTATTATTATCACATCGTTATTTTTTATTTTATTTTTCACAAAATGCCATCACATTTTTATTTTTATTAAGCATTTCATAAATATTATGTTTTCAATATTATTATCACATAATTATTTTTATCTTTATAATTATATTTTTTGCAAAGCATCTTTTTAATGATAAACCCCTTTTTGTTTTTTAAGCCACAATCCATTTTGTCCTTAAACCAAAACATTCTACCCATTTCTTATTCTCTAAACCAATACCCCAATCGGCCCAACTCCTCAGGCCCAACCGGCCACCATCCAACCGAAACCCCACAACTCCCCGGGCACAACTACCCAAACCCATCTCGCCCAAACCCAACCCCCATTTTCGACCAACCCCTTTTATTTCCCTAACCCTAAAAACTTAACCACACACACCTTTCTCTTTCAAAAACCTAACCCGCCGCACACCCCATGCCCTTCGTCATCATCCCTGCCACCAAACCTGCAACCGCCGACACCCTAACTGCCACCACCAACCCCTCTGTCGTCCCTGACACCGTCGAACCCTCTCCCATCACTTCATACTTACCCTATCCCCTAAAATCCGTCTCAAACATCATCAAATTTTGCCCTTTTAATTTCAAAATTCAAACTCGAACGTTTGGGCGGAAAATCCATCTATAAATCCCCCCCCCTTTGTTCTTCATTAGGGCGAGGTTTTTTTTAGGGTTTTGGAGTCCGAAAACAGTCGAAAAAGAAATAAAAAAAGAGTCGATTTGTTCTTAATTTTTGTTATAAAAATACTCTTTTTGTTCCTTATTTCAATCGTAAAAATTTCCCCTTTGTTCTTCACGTTTTCGGGTTGGGTCGGGTCGAAATCCGAAAATACTCCCTTTTTGGTTCTTAATTTTCAATCCAAAAAATCCATTTTGAATATTAGTTTAAATCCCTCTTGCATTAGCATTAATTTTTGTTACTCACATTTCCGGGTCGGGTCAGAACCGAAACCGGTTCTGTTTCGGGTTAAAAAAGTTCATTCCAAAATCAGCCTTTCTATAATCTGCAAATCAGCCTTTCGAAAAATCAGAATTCCGAAATCGCAAAATCGGAATTCCAAACAACTTCTCCGAGTGGTTTCGACGATTCGAAACACGCCTCGGTCTGCTTCCCGGAGAAGGTTCGTAAATTCGGATTCCTTTCTTTTTTTCGTTGTTGCTGTGTGATGTTAATCTAACTTGGCTATTCTGGTTGTTAAACATGTAAGTTACATTAAGATAAGTTGTTCAATTTAGTTAAGATAGTAGTATTTATATGTGATGTATTGAATTCTTGCCTGATATGCTATGGTAAAGTCCTGTTATGGACTAAGAAGGTTTAGGCGTGATGTTGGATTAATCTGTTTAAGCAACTCAGTTTTTTAGATATTCAGTAGGCTTATATGTAACTTGTGTTAAAATGATGTTGTCAATTTGGTACTTGCTTGAACCATGTAGGGTAGCCCTGCGCTTTTCATCTTCATATTTGGTACTTGAACCTGCTTCCAGTTTATATTTGGTTTAAACGCAATTGTGATGATATATTTTATTATATATCAGGATTATATCAAGATTGTATACCCTTGTATATCATCAGTTATATTCTGAATATATCATGTATACCTGCCCTTACATATTTAAGTGGATATCAAATGTGAGATTGTATATTTATGAACATGTGTCACTTGGGCCCATTGTGCATCTGGGCCGACCTTCATTTTATATATATGAAAACTATGTTTTGGGCATCTCTCATACTTTTGCTCTCATACTTTTGCATCCTCAGACCCATTACTTAATCGAATGTCTTTGGGTTGTTATTTGTTTAGGTTTGTTTGTTATTTGTTTTCATGAGTCATTTATTTACATTTTCTTATGTATATATTTTCATGTTCCGTCTACTAATCCTTTTCTTTTCTTTCATTTACATGAAACGCATCTGGAGCAACGAAGAGTCTCGTGATGAGACTCGTCATAGTTATTGTCAAAACGAAGACCCGCATCCACGTTCCTTACATTCTCCGGCCTCGGAACTTCAAAACAAATAGGGCAGGATGATATCGTCATCCGCCCTAGTCGCTGCTTTATTTATTCTCTAATATCGTCCTCTTTATTTTTCGGCTTGTAATTTAATTATTTAATTTTTGTGCGATTATTAGAATACTTAGAATAATTAGGTTTTGAATGGATAATTAATAGTGTAGTTTAAAATTGAAAATTCGTCGCTAGTTTGTTTATTTTAGGTTCGATTAGTTTTAAATTGAAAACCCGTCACTAGTTATTTATTTTAGGCTCGTGATGCATATTCAAAACTTTCATGAATAATTTGGTAACCCTTCTCTCGCATTATTAATTATACAAATAAGGTTTTCTTTTTCATCCAATTTGTACTTCAAAAAATGATTTTCATAAATATCACTTTTTTCCATTATAAACAATTTGCTTTTCTCCTTGCAAACTATTGTCAAAACATGTATTTTATAAATAATGTAATGCATACTTTTATTCAAAAAATCAACTTTACATATATTTTTGAAATAAATACAAATGCATGCCTTTTATTCAAAAAATTAACTCTGCATATATTTTTATCAACTTTCATACAAAGGCATACTTTTTTGCATGTATTTTATCATCAATGCCTTATAAATGCATACTTTATCCAAAAGACCAACTTTACATGTATTTTATGTAAAACAATGCCACGCATACTTTTCAGATTTTATGTCGAAAATTTATTTCTCAAAACTGCAATCACCTTTGCGAGATTCTTCAAAAAAGAATAAGTGGTAAAATTTTTACATTATCAAAATGCATTTTTTTAAATTATTTGCAACATCCTTTTCACCTTATATTTTAAACATGTATTTTTCCCTTTACATAATAATTAATCTGAGTTTGATCGGATAACCGCAAGTTAGCGGATCTTAAAGGATGTTTAACCCCTTCCCTTTAGGATAATAAAGAACTCTTACTTAGAATCTCATAGTTTCGCAGACCATTAATCGAAGTTTACTTTGCAACATTTATGTTAAAATCTAGGTGTCCTGATTCACTTTAGAATAATTAGATGGTGACTCCTTAAGCATTAATCAATTCATGAAACGCTCATACGTCGCGATCGCGTCGGATCCCCCTTCCTCGCGGATGTGAGTGGATTAAAAGCGGGTGCAACAGCATGGCGACTCCACTGGGGAATCAGGTTCTTAACCATAGCAAACCCAAGTTAATTATTATCACATTTTATTTTGCTCCTTATTGGATTTAGTGCTTTGAATTGTTTCCTTTATGAAATTTTGTATGCTTAACTGTTTTGATTGCTACTTTCTTTTACTGATTTTTTAAAATTGGTATTCCGCTCATATTTCCTCCACTTTGAAAAATTGACACTATCACACATACATGCGAGGTGTGTTTCGCGCACCCACAATTTTTTTTGTCAAATTTCTAAATTTTAGGAGAGTTGGCGTATGCGCGGAGCGTCCGGGCCATCTGGTGGCCGCGTAGCCTTCTCACTCGAGCAGTCCGCTCGGGAACCTTGGGTCTAGTAAGCCAAATCTTAGAAAATTTAGGATAGAGCTATACCACCCTTTATTTTAAGTCGTGCATGCATACATCTTAGGTGGGTCGATCCTTGGTATCGACTCCACAATTAATAAATCCACCAATTGTCGACGGGTGTCACAACCCAACGACCAATCAGCATATTATGTGCAGCGTGATAATGATAGACAGATTCAAGCCTAATCATGACATGCCAGAATTGAAAAATGTATATTCATTTTTGTATATTTGTATTATAGATGGAATCTATTCTGCAAATCAGGATGGTGAGTGGGATTCCGAGAAAGTTGAAAATATGGTGGGCAGATTTCGACCTTGGCATCCAAATGACAATTAGGAGAAGATTGGGGTGCCTCGTTTCATTGTTCGATATCTCCCCCGACCAACACTTGGTCAGAGCACTAATTCGATTTTGGGATCCAGATCGGGTTGTTTTTAAATTCAAGGATTTTGAGATAACTCCTACTTTGGAAGAGATCAACAATTTCACCAATTTAATTTACCAAGATAGAGGGTAAATTATCCCGCATGGTCAGTCTGGAAAGAAATTTCTCCGCTACTTGGGGCTGAAGAACACTAAGGAACTCCGGTGCTTTGAAAATAACTGGGTCCCTATGAATTATATTTATGAGAGATACGGCTGTCGAGATGGTTACAAGTTGTTCAAAAAAGAATTATCTTGCACTCGCGACCATTGGCAAGTTAGGCGCCCTATCGCATTTGTTGTTGCTTTACTCGGAACTTTGGTATTCCCACTTGAGCACGGGAAGATCAGTACTTGCATATGTTCCGTGACTCGGGAAATTTTTGAAGGAGTTAACGACACACAACTCACTTTGGCTCCTATGATTTTAGCAAAGATATTTCGGGCTCTAGAGAAATGTAAAAGAGGTGAAACAAATTTCTTTGAAGGCTGCAACCTTATCCTGCAAATGTGGGAGATGGAACACTTTTATCAGCGCCCGAACATGGTAGACATATGTTTCAGTGAGCCAAACAAAATTGTCAGCTTTTACTACAGGACGAAATAGTTTGTGTCACCAGTCGACACCGATGATTGGTATGAGTTTGTGGCATCTCGCACTAGTGATCAGATCTAATGGAAATACCTGTTGCTCCCGAACACCAAAAAAGCCTATATAGGATGCAGAAGGCTTTATTATATCGAGCTTATCGGGTTGAAAGGCCTCCAACCATATGCTCCACTCCACGTACTCCGACAGTTTGGCCAAGAACAAATAATCTCTCTCCGAGCAAATATGAGGGTTTCTGAAATTCAATTCGGGCTAAACTTCATTGTCACCAGAGCTAGGCAAATTCTCGATGGATGGAACAACATTGACAAAATAGATATTGGAGATAGTTAGGCAGGGAGAATATTACGCGTGGCTGCAAGAAGATCACGGTAACATAGACCCTTGTCCCGAAGGCGAATAAGGTTTTGAGGATATTTGCACAACAATTTGGATAAGGAATTTTTGGCTCAGGAACACAGTCGTTACCCCTGAAATGTGGCATCAAATGCAAAATATAATGTAGTACCTAGAAGACGCAGGAGCCGGACCTAGCAGTGTTGGGGCTTCAATTGTGTGATCGAGAGCAAGATTTAAGCATGATCATAGGAGTACTTTATGTTATGTCAATCAATTTTATTATTGTGTGAATTATTGTTATTGCAGTAGAATTCAGCTTTTATTTCCAACGGAAAGCATTTCAATTTAATGACTTGGATCAATCTATCATAATCTCGCATATTTGGCATTTAGGCCCCACCTCTGCCATAAGAAAGGCTCCATGCATGTTAGGACACACATTTGATTTCTACACAATTCGCTTGCTATTTTTGCTGTTTTCCACTATGTGCATATTATTTGAAGCAATAATTACTCGGCTTATACTAATTTGGTTTTCTTCATTTTTTAGAAGGTTTATTTTTGCCTTATTTATTCCCCCAAATGTTGATTCGTGTTGACTGAAACTGGCAGAACACCCATACTTCACAAGATCAAAGGCACGATAATCAAGCAAAATGAATGATTCAGATGTACCCGAACAGACTGACCTGGACTTGTCGCTCTTCCGGGAGGTGAACCGGAAGCTTCAGCAGGGAGATGTTTTGAAAATTGGACTTGTGCCCAGCCTTGTTTTTTCGGGAAGCTTGGTCAAAATTGCCTTAGTGCTCAATGAAAAATGCGATTCAGATTGAGGCTTGAATCGCATTTATGCATTTAACGTGTTTTGTCTCCACCTTTTGAAAGCTTAAATGACAAATTCACATTGTTTTTGCTATTTCAAAATTCATTTTGTTTAATAATTTTCTTTTCTCTTTCAGCATGCAAACTAATAAATATGTCGATAATGTGAATGTGACATGTAATGAAACTAGCGAACAAAGTTCAAACGACGAACAGGACTTCGAAGAATATGAGGAAGATTCATAGTCGGAAGAATTCACCGAAGAATTGGAGCATTTTAAGAATAAGTCAAAGCCAAATTCGAATGAAACAGAGGCAGTAAATTTGGAAGACGCAGAACTTGTGAAGGAAACAAGAATCATCGTCCATCTGAACACCGCACAAATGAAAAAATTGGTGGATCTTTTGAGGTAATATATCGACGTATTTGCTTGGTCTTATGACGATATGCCAGGTCTGAGCACATATATTGTCTCACATAGATTGCCCATTGAGCCATTTTGCCTTCCGGTGAAGCAAAAGCTGAGAAAAATCAAGCCTGATTTAAGTTTAAAAGTCAAGGAAGAAGTTTCCAAACAATTCGATGCAAAGGTCATTCGAATTACAAGCACTGCCATGAGCATTTGCCCTTTGCAGTTTTAGGCTATTGCACTACAATCAGGACTTCTACTGGACAACGCCGTATCTTTTGGTCTATGGAACAGAAGTTGCGTTACCAGCAAAGGTAGAAATACCATCTTTGAGAATTATCCAAGAAGCCGAGTTGAGCAAAGCCGAGTGGATACAGAATCGGTACGAGCAATTGATGTTGATTGATGAAAAGTTGATGAACGCAGTTTGTCACGGACAACTTTATCAGAACAGAATAGCCAAAGCTTTCAACAAGAAAGTAAAACCAAGGAATTTCAAACCATGGCAGTTGGTGTTAAAATGTATATTCCCACACCAAAATGAAGCTAAAGCAAAATTCGCACCTAACTGGTAAAGGCCTTACATGGTTCACTGAGTGCTAACTGGAGGGCACTAATCCTAGCTGAAGTGGACGGCGAGGTATGACCAAAAGCTATCAACGCAGATGCAGTGAAAAGATACTACATTTAGGAATTTTTCTATGTAATACATTTTCTATGTTGTAAAAGTTGCGCTCCCTTGGCGGGATACGCAAAGAACTCATGTCGGGTTTCGTCTCTTTAAAGCACAAATTTCCCCAAAAATTCCATTTACTTGTAACATGAACTACGTTATGACCTGATTCCCTCGGCGGGATACGTAGGCGGCCCATATCGGCTTCGGCCCCATTTTTAGAAAACCTTACAATTCCCTTTTGCTTGTAACGAACTACGTTATGACCTGATTCCCTTTGGGATACGTAGGCGGCCTATATCGGCTTCGGTCACACCATTAGAAATTTCTCTCCCTTATCTTGCATATAACGAAGTACGCCCATCTAATCGCCTTGATAGGACGGTCAAGCAACCTACACAAGACCTGGCCTTGTCCAGTTGAAAGTTCAGCATCCTCACATACCAGAAATTGGGGCAAATTTTAAGGGTTCACTGCAAGAAGACGCCGATAGACATGGGAAAATATTGGCCAACTAAGTCTTCAGTCAGAAGAAGAATTTTGGATAAGACGTTCGCTTTGTTTCATTGCATGTCACTATTCGAAAGTTCGACATAAATTCTTATTAATATGCATACTTTCTTATAAGCAAATTATTTTCAACAAATATTTTCATTAACAAATAGCCAAGACTGGGAAACCAGACAGGGGTTACAGGTCCGAACCAGTGGGACATGCAAGTATCAAGAGCCAAAGCTACAAAGTCAATGCGAATCAACCGCCTCTCCCCCAAACTCACAAATTTATTTGAGTACAGGTTTTTCAGGTTGTAAGAGGCAGGGAAGCCGCAACATTTATGTCTAATTTCGCAAAGAACTTTCGCATTGCAATTTGGCCCACAAGGATCGCGTTCCTGTTTTGCGTCCATACAAAGACGTCATCTTGACCTACAGGGTCCCAACCGCGTTATTTCTGTGCGAAGATGGTATTTCGACTCAAAGGGTCACATTCTCACCCTCAATTTACACTGCATATGTTCATGCATTAACTTTTCATCCAGATTGAGTTTGCAAGAACTTCGACATATCATTTCGGCCTTAGGGTCACATTTCATTACGTCTATGCAACGACGTCATTTTACATTACGTCTATACAACGACACCATCTCATTACGTCTATGCAACGGCGTCATTTTGCATTATGTCTATACAACGACGTCATTTCATTACGTCTATGCAACGATGTCATTTTGCATTACGTCTATACAATGACGTCATTTCATTACGTCTATGCAACGACGTCATTCTGCAATACATCAACGTCATCTCATTATGTCTATGCAACAACGTCATTTTGCATTACGTCTATACAACGATGTCATTTTCTATTACGTCTATACAACGACGTCATTTCATTACGTCTATGCAACGATGTCATTTTGCATTATGTCTATACACAACGACGTCATTTCATTACGTCTATGCAACGACATCATTCTGCATTACGTCTATACAACGACGTCATCTCATTACGTCTATGCAACGACGTCATTTTCCATTACATCTATACAACGACGTTATGTCATTACGTCTATGCAACGACGTCATTTTGCATTACGTCTATACAACTGTGCGCGCCATTTTTTTAACCCCGGCGTCTGCACCCGACCGAATCCCCTGTGCGTTTAAAATTAAAAAGAAAGCTTCCAAAGCTTATTTTTGGAGTCGCCTCCTAATTTATTTTACGGTGAATTAGGACACCTAAATTTTAGCATAAATGCTACAAAAATAAACTCTGATTTTATAGTCTGCGAATTTATGAGATTCTAGGTAAGCGTTCTTTATTATCCTAAAGGGAAGGGGTTAGACATCCTTTAAGATCCGCTAACTTGTGGTTATCCGGTCAAACTCAGGTTATTTATTATGCTAAAAATGTATGTTTAAAAGGTATGATGTTTAAGGAATGGATATTGCAAATAATTGATTTAAAAGATGCATTTTTGCCAAATTGCATGGCTTTGTTTATAAAAAATAAAAAATAAAAAATAAAAAAATACATATAAAATTATTTGTTAGCAAAAGTATGTATTGCATGACATAACTTATAAAGTGTATGTAGGATTGAAAAAAGAGTGCATTTGTGAGAAATGGCTTATAAGATGCATGTGGATTGATTTTGATGAAAAGCATGTGTTTGCATGTAAAATTGATTTGGATGAAAAGTAACATTATATAAAGTATGCATTTTGTCTATATGTGAACTTGATTTTGGAAAAGTTATGCATTTATTTTTAGAATACATGAAAGCATACATTTGTAAAGCATTATTTATAAAATACATGTAGAGTTGAGAAAATATGCATTTTATATGGCATTATTTCATAAAATATAGATGTGAAGTTTATTCGTTTACAAAAATATGTATTTGGCGATTTGATAATAGAAGAAGTAAATTTTTATCTATAATATGAAAATATGATTTTATGGAAACCTTTCAATGTTACAAATCGGATAAAACGCAAACCATATTTTTTAGGATTAAAGAAAGTGAATAAGAGATGGCCAAATTATTTTTTGAAAGAGATTAAAGCATGCATAACGAGCCTAAAAAAATAGAATAAAGTAACTAGCGGCTAAGTTTGGAACATACAAGACGACCCTAAACAAATAAAGCTAGCGATGGGTTTCCAATTCAAACAAGCCTAAGAAATAAACTAACGACAGTTATACTATCCTATTCATTCATCTATTCACGGCCTAATTATTCTATGCATTCTAATGACAGTACAAAATTAAATAATTATTACAACCCGAATAATAATGAAAGACAGATTAGACAATAAATAAAAGCAGCGACTAGGACGGATGACGATATCATCGCACCCTATTTGTTTTGAAGTTCCGAGGCCGGAGAATGCAATGAAAATAAAAGAAAAGAAAAGAAGGATTAGTAGACAGAACGAGAATATAAACATATGCAAAATATACAACTTAAATGTACATAGGAATGCATACTCGTGTCCGTATATTTTATATATCCTTAAGACCTATCATTTTTCAGATTTGGCACGTTAAAGTAGCCGAAAAAAGAGCATGTGCTAACACATCCGGTTCCAAATTCAAACAGGAATAAAATAGTGAAGAAAGACCAATGTATAAGTTATGTAAACAAACATGATAAATTTAGTTGAACCCATCCTAATCTCAAAGAAACATGATATTCGTAAACTTAAACCAAACGTACATACTATTATATAAACATAGATAAACATACCCTTTCCAAATTTGCACATATGAATCTAGAATATAACATGTAAATATCGTCATTCAAACCAATTAAAGTATGCTATCATTGTTTGATTTAATAGGCAGCAACCAAGCTAACAATATCCACAACATACAATAATTTGAATATCAAAATGATATTTTAATCTTAATTTTAATGTCACTTAATCAACGGGGTATTTTTAAACCAAAATGATATTTTAATCTTAGCCAACGGGGTATTTTTAAACCAATAATTTGAATATCAAGTGTCTGTTACTCGTAGCCAATGGGGTTTTTAAACCAAAATGATATTTTAATCTTAATTTTATTTGTCACTTAATCACCCCTACCTCGTAACCCAATGCCTGCCCTTCATGACCCGAATTGAAAAATGACCATGGATGATGAATATAATATTCTTATTAAAAATAAGACATGGGAGTTGGTGTCCCGTCCGCCTGGTGTCAATGTTATTCATTCTATGTGGATTTTTACTAATAAGGAAAAATATGTCGGTTGTTTTGAAATACATAAAGCTCGTCTTGTAGGTGATGACAAAACTCAATAGGTTAGCATAGATTGTGGAGAGACATTTAGTCTGGTGGTCAAACCGTCAACCATTCACACTGTTCTCAGTCTGTCTCTCTCGAAAACATGCCCCATTCATCAGCTGGATGTGAAAAATGCTTTCTTACACGGTGATCTCAAGGAGACAGTATACATGCATCAGCCCTTAGGTTTCAGGGACCCCGATCATCCTAATCATGTTTGTTTGCTCAAGAACTCTTTGTATGGGCTTAGACATGCCCCACGGGCTTGGTATAAGAGGTTTGCAGATTATGTGTCTACTATTGGATTTTCTCACAGTAGGTCTGATCATTCTCTGTTCATCTATCGCTGTGGTACTTCTCTGGCATACATTATGATGTGGATGATATTATATTGATTGTCTCTTCTGATAAACTGTGCAAGTCTATCATGTCTCTTCTCAGTTCTGAATTTGCTATGAAAGACTTGAGGCCCTTGAGTTATTTTTTTGGTACCGCAGTCACACGTCATGCAGGTGGTCTATTTTTATCACAGAGAAAGTATGCGGCTGATATTATTGAGAGAGCTGGCAAGTCATCTTGTAATTCCTCTTCAACTCCGGTTGATACCAAACTGAAGCTGAGTGCTACTTCTAACATACCTTACGAGGATCCCACCCATTATCGCACTCTTGCAGGGGCTCTTCAATATCTTACTTTCATGAGGCCCGATATTACTTATGTAGTGCAACATGTGTATTTATTTATGCATGATCCGAGGGACGAACACATGCATGCTCTCAAACGCATTGTGCGTTACTTACAGGGCACTCTTGATTATGGTTTGCATTTCTATCCATCATCTGTCTCTACTCTCGTGTCTTATACAGATGATGATTGGGGCGGATGTCTAGATACCAGACGTTCGACATCTGGTTATTATACGTTTCTTGGTGATAACTTGGTCTCCTGGTCGGCAAAATGCTAGGATACTTTATCGCGATCCAGTGCGGAGGCCGAGTATCGAGGGGTAACCAGTGTGGTGTCTGAATCATGTTGGCTGCGCAATCTCCTATTAGAACTTCACTTTCCTATTCAGAAAGCTACCTTGGTCTACTGCGATAATGTTAGTGCAGTCTATCTCTCTGGAAATCCGGTCCAACACCAGTGCACTAAGCATATCGAGATGGATATTCACTTTGTTCGCTAAAAGGTAGCTCGAGATAAGTATGTGTCTTACATGTCCCTTCACGGTACCAAATTGTTGACATATTTACTAAGGGTCTTCCCTTAGTTCTGTTTGAAGATTTTAGGGACAGTCTCAACGTGCGACAACCTCCCGCTATGACTACGGGAGTGTGAAAGTCCACCGATATACACATCCCAAACCGTGTATATCACATAACCATATTTTGTATATATTTTACTATATTTGTAGAATTCTTGTACAAATGTAATTATAGTAGTAGTCTTGTGTTAGAAAAATGTAATAATCTTGTATTAGAAAAAAGTAGATTTATTTTCCATAATTAAATATTATATCTCATTTATATATACCTCTTCATTAATGAAAATAATCAAAGAATTATTCTCTTTCAGTAAAAATATCATAATCCCTATGTATTAAGTCTAATTGTTTTATCAAATACTATCCGGTGGATAGAGGCGGATTCAAAATTCAAAATTTATCATTCTTACGGTAATCTCAAACTAATATATGAAATAATAGTTGGTCCACTGTCAGATATTTATAAATATACATGATCTGCACATGCAAAAGCTATTAGATTTTCGTAAATTAATAAATTGTATTCTAGATCCATCGCCGTTGCTCGGATGAATGAGATCATTTTATCTTTAGTTAAAAGTTTTGAATTCACATTAGCCTGTAAACGAATAAATTCCTTTAATGGATTACACGTGATATAATTCGGATTAGAAGAGAAGATTAATAACTTGAATTAATATGAAAAATAAAGGGACTTGTGAAAATCTGAGTACTAATATATTATCTATTGTTTTACGTCTTACACAAATGTTTAAAACGAGGGACATACTTATGTCTTATTCAAATGTCCTATACTCATCCCAAAGGTCACATGTATTACTTTCTTTATGAAGTGAAAATTACTAATTTAACCATGTGGTAGGTATTGTTGTGGTATGTAATTATCTTTTGTGAACTCCATTTAAGGATGCTATTGGAGGGTAAAAGTTTCTTTACCATTGATCATAGCTCTCACGTTTGATTCTCTTCGATTGGAGCGCCTCAAACATTCACAATAAGTTTTATGTGATATGGATTTGAATTATTGGCCGGTGAATTCAGGACACCGCATATTATAAAAAAAAGAACATTGTGGTGCACTAAACTCCCATTACGCGCTGGATCCAGGGAAGGGCCGGACCACAAGGGTCTGTTGTACGCAGTCTTACCTCACATTTCTGCTAGAGGTTATTTCCACGGCTTGAACCCATGACCTCCTGGTCAAATAGAAGCAACTTTACCAGTTACTCCAAGGCTCCCCTTCAAAAATCTTATTATACACTACTTGTTAAGAAAACGAACATTGAGCTTAACTCAATTTCAAGAGCGAGCTTAGAGGTAAAAATTGACCGAGACCATATAAAAAGACCACATATCTACATGATCTCACTCGATGTGGGACACTTTAACCCCGCAAGCTCAAGCCTGGTGACTAGAGCGCGGGGAACTTAATATGATCACCTAACATCGGGAAATAAAAAATCGAGATGGGTCTAACCCTGATAGCATGTTAAGAAAATAGATCTTGAGCCTAATTCAACTCTAGATTTTAGCTCATGAGATAGCGATTGTCCCGGGCCATAAAAACCTTACATATCCACACTACTAGTGAAGTTCTCTCTTAACATTTAAAAATAAAATGAAATAATTTGAAGTACTTCTCCCCCAAAAAAGTAATAAATTTTGAAGTAGTTATTGAATTTCTATTAAGGAGAGAGGTACGTAGTAGTTTCTTGGGGCTCTTAGCCAAAAATCGACTTTACTTATATTGATGAAAAGACCATAAGTCTTAAAGTATTGGCAAAACAGTCACCTATTATTACGTTAGCATGGTCAGACTTTTCTGCGTCCAAACCTAATCTCAAAGTTTAAAAAAATACATTTTAGCCCCCAACCCCCACCATTTTAATTACCCAAAAAGAAATAGAAAATTAAATATTTTCCTTCATTTAATTACCCCACAAAATAAAAAAAATTAAATATTTCCCTTCAAAAGCTTTCGATTTTTTCACTTGTCAGATCCCGTTTTCGGCGAAAATTCTGGCTTTTCATCGAAAAATCAATCCGAACAACTTATTATGGCGTCGATTACAGTCACAGACCATAACCATAGTCTATTATAGATTTATTATGTCGTCGATTGCAGAATATATTATAGTAGGTGGTGATTACATGAGTGAATGAGAGGAGATCTCAAAATATTGGAATTGAATTTTTATGAACAAGGTGACATGATGATCCTGATAGTGATGACAAAGAGTGTAACAAACAAAAATTAATCAAAAGAAATGAAACAATATACCCCAGCCCCAAAACTCAAATTACACAAATTTAAGGGGTCGTGGATACTGGATAAGTATAAACCAACCGTTGTCAATAGCTAACAGTTATCATTTAGGCTCGACTTCATGAATGGTCAATAATTTTCCATATTTTATATAGACCAAGGACAATATTTGTCTAAAAAGACATAAATAAATAAAACAAAACAAAATAAAATAATAGAACATGTCACTATTTAAACATTATAATAATACTTTAATACGTCATATGAGAGTCTCATCCATTAAACACATGATCAAAAGAGTTTTAGGTCTAGCAATGGCACTTAAAAGTCCAATATTTGTCTAAGAAAGTTATAAATAAATAAAATAAATAAAAGACTTGATACTATTTAAATATTATAATGACACTCTAATGCATCATATGAGAGTCTCCATCAATTTAACACATGATCAAAAGAGTTTTAGAACAAGTAGTGATACTTAAAAGATTAATATTTATCTAAAAAAAAGCCATAAATACATAAAATAAAAAGATTTGATACTATTTAAACATTATAATAACACTTTAATACATCATATGAGAGTCCCCATCCATTAAACAAATGATCAAAAGAGTTTTAGAACAAGTAATGGTAATCATAACATTAGTATTCAATTAGTCTAACAACAAGTTATTGTTCTCAAAGCACAACCTTGTTCTAAGGACAACCATTACTTGTGCTAAACTCTTTGGATCATGTGTTCAATTGATGGGGACTCTCATATGATTTATTAAAGTGTTATTATAATGGTTAAATAGTATCAAATCTTTTTATTTATTTTATTTTATTTTATTTATTTACTTATTTAAGATAAATATTGATCTTTTAAGTACCATTATTTGTCATAAAACTATTTTGATCATGTGTTCAATGGATGAAAACTCTCATATGATGTATTAAAGTGTTATTATAATATTTAAATAATGATATGTTTTTTTTATTTTATTTCATTTATTTATGTCTTTTGAGATAAATATTGGGTTTTTAAGTACCATTACTTGTCCTAAAACTCCTTTGATCATGTGTTTAATGGATGAGGACTCTCATATGATGTATTAAAAAATTATTATAATATTTAAATAGTGGCATGTCCTTTTATTTATTTTATTTTATTTATTTATGTCTTTTTAGATAAATATTGTCTTTGGTCTATATATAACATGTGGATAATTATTGATCATGCGTGAAGTAGAGCCTAAATGATGTTAGCTATTGACGACGATCGGTTTATGGTATACATATCCACGATCCCTTAAATTTATGCAATTTGGATTTTGTGGTTAGGGGTTTGGCGTTTGGGTTTTGGAGTTGGGGTTTGAATTTTTTTTTTGTTATACTAGTGCAGATTCAACATGCTTCACATTCCAACAATCACATTTATTTCTCTAGTTTATCATCGACCAAAATGGTCTAAAATTATCCTAACAATGAGTTATTATAGAGCAATGTGGTTTAATTTTGGTTTGACTTATAATTGACCCAGCGCACTTAGCTTTTTTTTCCGACTAACATACCACATATCTTTTTACAACAAGTCTATTAATTGACTGTGATAAATTTGAAGAAACATAAAAATCAATATCGAAATAAGTAAAATAAGTAGAAATAACACATATTTCGACAAATAAAAAAGGCTAAAGTATCAAGTCTAGTAATAGAAGATGAATTTGTAAAAACAAAAACAGAAAAAAGCAAGACCGAAACAAGCAAAAGAAGTAGCAATAACACACATTTCAATAAAAAAGGCTAAAGTTTCAAAATTTTGAAAAAATTAAGAACTTTATGAACACTAGGATTTATCAAGTTCGAAATAAATATGAACTTTTATATAGACAATATGCAGCTCAAAATGCTCCGGTACTGATGTAAAATTAATTAACATGCCCAAAATCAACGATTGGAGAGCTTCCGAGCTCTAGAGAGAAGAAAAATCGAATGGATAAATTGAGATTTTGATAGAGAGTGAAACTTATTTATACTTTAGGAGAAAAGAGAGTGAATTTTTGTATATTTTAATACAAGTCAAATGGACTTAAATGTAGAAGTTTAAAATTTCAA
The DNA here is from genome assembly GCA_029783415.1 of Anisodus acutangulus. Classification (NCBI taxonomy): domain Eukaryota; kingdom Viridiplantae; phylum Streptophyta; class Magnoliopsida; order Solanales; family Solanaceae; genus Anisodus; species Anisodus acutangulus. The sequence goes on along the minus strand of CM056498.1, from coordinate 2,420,928 downwards.
ATTTTTAAAAATTATAAAGTGACTCCGGATCCACATATTTGAAATCCTAATCTACAAAAATAAATCAAAAACAAATTGAGTGACATATTTGTTAATTTAAATTTGAGAATGGTTTTCTTGCCAAATCTTCTCTAGTTTCTTCATGCTTTTTAATTAGGTTTTTAATAAACTTGAAGAATCAAAGTCTATGAAGTTATATACTTGCTCCAAGGTGAACTAAAGTGACGTGGTCCTTTTGTAGCCTCACTAGTCATTAATGGTGAGAAACGGCTGAGTCTTTTATCCATGCTTACCATACTTTAAATAAAAGAACAATTTCTAGATTTTAAAAGTAGCATAATCACTATGTATTAAGTCTAAGTTATTATGAAATACTATTGAGAGACGAATTTAAAATTTGAAATTTACGATTAATTTTTATAAAAATTTGAAATTTACGATTATTTTTTATAGAAATTTCAAATTTATATTGAATAATAATTAGATTTATGGTAAAATATTTATAGATATACAAAATCTGGACAAAAGTTATTAATTTTTGTGAATCTATAGAATTGTAATTTAGATTCGCTATTACTGGTGGGATAAATGAGATCATTTTACTTTTAATTAAACGTTTCAAATTCGCATCAACCACTTGTGAATGATGGTAGAGATCGGATCTAGTAATTCAGTTGATTGGCCATTAGAACTTTTACTTTTTTGGTGAGGATTCGAATCTCACATTGTAATTCCCTCTCCCATTTTTTCTCCCCTATCCGGTCTATTGCTCTTTTCTTGTGCCTATTTTATTGTAGGGGATTGGTTCACAATACTACCCTATGTAATAAAAAAAATTGTTAGAAGAAAAAAATTGTGGTTGACGAAATCTATTTGATGGACCATACAAGACATTAATTTGGATTAGAAAAGAGGAATAAGAACTTAATTTATTATGAAAATTTTAGGAGACTCGTGGAAATCAGAGTGATGAGGTCGCAAATAAACATGTGTAATTTTTTTAGTGGCCAGTCTTAGAGAAAATACGTTGAATTATGAGGTTCGAATGAAGTATATATTTATTCATTTTTTTGTGATAATTTTATTCATTCATATTTTCTAATATTAATTCATTTCTAAGTTTCCAATTCCAACTAAGAATCTCTAGATTATTACTATTTCCATTAATAACTATCCGCATGAAAAAATGTAAGCGAACTTTAAAAAATAGCTATAGCTCATAATTTTTCTCCTGAAAGATTCAAGATATTTAAAAGCGTTAATATTATTTTTATCCCTCAATTATTGATGAATTCACATTTTAATTTTTATGATTTAAGCTTAAGTATATTTAGTCATCAATTAATTGAAATGCACTTCTAATTTATTTCCTTATGAATATTCATAAATTTACCATGAATAGTAATTGTTATGCCACTTAATTACTTACTCTATATTTAATAGTAATGTAGTTCTCAAAATAGTTCAAATATAATATTTTTTCTACATAAAGGGATAATAATTATACATTATAATTGATTTAAAATTAAATATACGTTTTTGAATATTACAAGAAATAAATTAAAATTTACTAATTAAAGGATCAAAATTACTACTGTCCCTATTTAAAATTCTTCTCCAACTTTCTGTAAAGGGAAAAAGGAATAAATATATTAGGGGTGATAAAATTAGCCCAAACTCAAATGACCCGTCCAATGTATTATGAGTTTGAGCAAAAGTGATTTTGATGATGAGTTGATTTGAGCTAGCTCAAGTTGACCCATCATAAATCAACAACCCAAATAAATTCATGATTATGCTCAAACTTGACCAATAAAAATGTTCAATCTTAACGATTAGAGCTCCACACTAGATTAAAATTTTTATTTATAAATAATTAGTTAAAAAATTCTTTTATTATTTCGGAACAATAAAAATAAACCAACGTACACCACCCACCCACCACACTATCCATCCACCCTACCCCCTCCGCTACACCAATCCCACCCAAGCACTGAACCACCCTCAAATCTCTTCCCCCTACCTTGCCTAGTCCATCCCACCCCTACCTCCCCTACCACCCTACATACCTCTAACCCACCTACCCCCACCTCCTGCCCTACCCCATTCTCAAATTTCTATTTTATATATTTTATATTTTTATAACAATTTATAAAAATATATGAATTTTTTTCTTACCTCCCCGCCCTACCTACACCTACCCCTCCACCTCCACCCCACCCCATTTCCCTATCCCCATCCTCAAATTTCTATTTCATATTTTTATTATTTTTATAAAAATATGAAATTTTTTCTTACCTCCCCTTACCGCCTCTACCCTCCACCCACACCCACACCCCATCCTCAAAATTTCTATTTCATATTTTTTGTTACTTTTATAAAAAAAATATTATTAAAATATATTTTTTTTCTTACCTCCCCCCTATAACCCCGTCCACCCCCACCCCACCCCATGTCCTACCCCATCCTGAAATTTCTATTTCATATTATTTTTACTGTTATAAAAAAATGAAATTTTTCTTACCTCCACCCCATGCCCTACCCCATCCTCAAATTTCTATTTCATATTATTTTACTTTTATAAAAAATATTATTAAAATTATGAAATTTTTCATACTTCTGCCCTCCCACACCACCCCCAAAGTTATTATTTTATATATTTATTTTACTTATATATAAAATTTTATTAAAGAATGAGAAATGTTTTGTACCCCATCACCCAACCCCTCCGCCCCCACTCCCCCTCCCTCACCCCCCTCCCCCAAATTTTCTATTTTATATATTTATTTTACTTTTATAAACTTTTTTATAAAAATGAGAAAAAATTATTTACCCCATCTCCATCCCCATCCCCACCCCACCAGAAGTTCTTACTTTATATATTTATTTTACTTATACAATTTTTTTTATAAAAAATGAGAAACTTTTCATACCCCACTACCCACACCCCCGCCCCACTACCCCCTACCCTCCCACCATTATTTTTTATATTTATTTTGCTATTATAAAAAATGATTTTTTAAAATATTATTCTAATTTTAGAAATAAAGATATTGAAAAATCAAATATTATACAAAATAAAATAACATCATAGAAGACAAGTTTGAAATTTGTAAAAGTAATTGGTCAAATTGGGCAAGTTGGGCAAGTTGGGTTATGACACATTATTTAGCCTATCTTGACCAGCTCATTTTAGCCCATCTTGACCCACTCAACTTCAGTCCAAACGACACATCTATCACCCATAAAATATATACAGGACAATGACTTATATACGGAAGCAAAAGTAAAGATAAGGTTCCTAAATAGCTTTATCCTTCAACACAGTAAAGCTGAAATATTCAAGTTCCAAAATGGAAATCCAAATTTCTAATTTGGAAAGCCACTTATTCTATCCCCCAAAAAACAAGAATAAACAATTCCCAAAAAGTTCTAAAATTGCAAGATATGTCAGTATCTAAAATTTGGAGAAGATGGGAGTTTCATATGGTAATAACTAATAACCTCAGCTAACGATGAATGAAAACAATGCTTTTGTGGTGGTACAAGAAAGTTACTACAAAGTAATTAATTCAAGATGAATCATCAGTACAAAATGAAAAATATGGTAAGTGTGAAGATTGATATAAGCCGATCCCAACTTGTTTGGAACTAAAATATAGTTATTATTATTTTTAAGAATAAATTAATCCAGAAAATCAATTTACGCACCATAAAACAAGGTTTGATATATGCAAAAGCTACAAGTAAAAAAACTTTTCACAATATCAAATTCTAAACCTATATGAAATGCAAGAAACCGTTTGATAATATGAATGAAATAAGTATCAATTTATTGATATAGAAGATCCAACGGATTTTTTTAATGTGTCATTTTTGGGTTCGATGGAATTCGTATATAAGGACTGCTACTATAATGAGTATTACATTCTTCAGCGTGAAATATTATTTGTTTATTTAACCCTTTGAATTGAGTGAAGAGAGTTTTAAAAAAATCATTTCTAAAATCTGAAAAACAAATATTCTATAGAATTTAAGTTCTATCACCATCAGCTCTTCTGTCACCGACAGATACGTTGACATCAATCATTCAATTTTCCTTGCTTTTGAAAAAGAAAAAAAATAGAGGAGAAAATAAATTGCCCAATTTTCGTATATATAGATTAATAATCATTGAATTAGTTAGAGGTCGTTTGATAGATTGTTAGAGTTGTGCCGGCATTGTAATACAAAGATTAGCTTATGAAAAATTTTATGTATTATTTTATGTAGGGATTAGTTATGTAAGATTTAGTTATTCATATAGTAGTGACTATTTTATCTTATGTCATGTATAAAATAATAAATAGATTCCTCCATAACTTATACATATATTAGTTATGTGAGTTTGTAAATTAAAAATAAAATATTATATTAGGTATGTTGAATTTCTAAATTAACATATTAAACACTATATATAGTGATTTAATGATGATTAGGGGTGGGTACCAGTGGCAGAGCCAAAATTTTTACTTAGGGAGTTAATAAATATAAAGAAGTAAACACATATAGAAGTCGATGGATTCAACATCTATTATATATAAATAAAATATAATTTTAACCTTGTATATATAGTATAATATTTCGCCGAAGGGGATTCAGATGAACCCCGACCCTTACTAACTCCGCCCCTGGTGGGTACATGTGTTTATAGAATGTATAAAAGTGCATGTATATGTATAACAATTTGTTATACACTATTATACAATGTATATATGCTTGTTATACTATGCTAGTGGGTATGTGCTTTTTAGAAGGGTCGTAATTACCAGCAGATTGGTAGTGGTGAAGAGTATAATTCATGGTTGAAGGATGAAAAATGGCGGAAGGTGTTGGAAATTAGCCTTTGGCGGGAGTTGCGTCCAACCATCTTTAATGACTTAAACACTAGTGTTCCACATGTTGGAACATTCGGTTCTTCACACGTGCATAATCTACTAAGTAAGTAGATGACCGTAGGGCCAATGATCGTCAAATTTCGTTGAGAAATGAAAGAGATATTGGTCAACGAAGTGAGGTGTTTAAAGCGTGGAAAAAGGTGGTAAAGAGCAATCCTCCCTCATCGGTGGGGGAAGAAAGGTTTTTTTAGTTAATAAGTCTCAAAGTTGGCTTGGGGTTTGGGACCCCAAGGGGTATCCCATGTGTTTAAAGGAGGGAGGACCTAGATGTGCTTCGGTTCGAGGATAAGCCCACACGCGCGCCGCCCGCCCACCCGTCCTGTTCGGTTCGGTCACGGGTCACGAGTCGTGGGCTGTGCTTCTTCTGATATTATCTTTTTGGACCAGAATTATTTTGTATTTACAGTTTGGTCCCTGAAGTTTCATGTAAGTCAAAATTGGGCAGAGAACTTTGCTGTTGGGTTTTGGAATGTCAACAACCTTAATATATAACTCTCCCTAAAGGCCAATCCGTTGCACATCAATTCACAATTTATTTATTTTGATGAATTACTACCTCCATAATTGCCATTACTTGGCCAGTAACAACAATTATATGAGCAGTTGGTAAGACCTCTCCTTCAACTATATAAAAGAGCATTTGCACAATTGTTGAGACACACAGAAAAACACAAACGAAATCAGATTCTTCCTACAACTTTCCAGCATCATTTCATTACTCAAAATTCTTCAAGGTAGCACTTGAGTTTCCTTTGCTCAATTGTTCAGTTGTTGTTTTATCTTGGGAGACTATTGTCCAGAACGTAAAAATGATATATACGGGGCAATCTTGTCTTAAAGACAGAGTGTCATCACTCGACTCAGCATATCAAAACTGTTCCAGTTTCTTGTTCAAGTTCATTCAAATTTCAGTTTATTGTAATTTCGTTGTGTTGTAATACTTAGTAGTTACTCATTTCCGTTTCATTCATCATTGTAAACAACAAGTTTAAGACAAGATTCTGCTTGTCAGAATCGCTTCCAAACATGGTCGAAACATGATCGATGCCGCTTCGCCGCCAATCAAGGCAGCACTCGCTAACCTGCCGTTGCCGCTATCGTTCAAGCGAGAACTCCGCCGCTTTCCCGATCAGCCGCTTCCACCTTCTGCCTTCCACCACGAATGCCCTGAAAAATTCACGGGCTCAAACTTTAAGAGATGACAGCAAAAGATGTTGTTCTACTTGACTGTTATGGGCATGGCCCGGTTCCTAACGGAAGATCCTCCAAAATCTGGAGATGAAATAGACCCTTCGCCTTCTGAAATGGTGAAGAGGGCCTAGGTATCCATGTCATTAATGACATGAAGATGGTTCTTGATGCATGGAATCATAGTGATTTCATGTGTAAGAATTACATATTGAACTGCTTGGCAGACCCTCTCTACACGGTCTATTGCACCGTTGGCACTGCCAAAGAGTTGTGGAAAAAACTGCAAAAGAAGTACAACGCATAAGATGCAGGTACTAAGAAGTTCATCGCTGGAAAATTTCTAAAATTTCAAATGGTGGATAGTAAGACAGTGATATCCCAAGTCCAAGAATTCCAAATGATTCTACATCACCTGAATTTGGAAGGAATGAAACCAAATGAGTAGTTTTTGGTTGCATCGCTGATTGAAAAGTTACCTCATTCGTGGAATGAGTTTATGAGTTACTTAAAGCTCAAGACAAAGGAAATGACCTTTGAAGAACTTATTATCAAACTCCAAATTCAGAAAGATAATAAGAAGGCCTTGCCAAGGGGTAAACAACCTGCTGAGGCAAAGGCAAATCTGGCTGAGGCCAAAGGGAACCCAAGCAAGAAGCGAAAGTTCCAGAAAGACGACAAGACCCACGCAGTGGAGATGTTCAGAGGTAACTGTCACCATTGTGGAAAACCTGGTCATATGATCAAGGAATGTCGCAAGCTCAAGACTGAGCAACAATAGAAAGCCAAGGATAAAGGCAAGGCGCATGCTAACGTCGTCAAGAACACACTCCTAGATGACATGATTGAGGAGTTCTCAGCAATGGTGCTTGAAGCAAACCTTGTTGAGAATCCCATGCAGTGGTGGATGGACACATGTGCTACCAGACACATCTGTTCCAATAGAAATGCCTTCTCCACGTATACACTGGTCAACAACAAAAAGATGTTCATGGGCAACAACGCTTCGTCTGACGTACTGGGGGTAGGAAATGTGGTCCTGAAATGACTTCTAGAACGGAGCTCACTCTGAAGGAAGTGATGCATGTCCCTGAGATTAGGAGAAATTTAATTTCAGGACCTTTATTGGTTAATGCTAGTTTTAGGCTAGTGTTTGAATCCAATAAATTTGTACTCACTAAGAATGACACTTTTGTGGGGAGAGGCTTCGTCTGTGAAGGCCCCTTCAAAGTTAACGCTATGTCTGTAATGCGTCCAAGTAATAAAGTTGAAGCTTCTTCTTATTTACTTGAGTCCTCTAATTTATGGCATCATAGATTAGGATATGTTAACTACAAATCCATCCAAAAGTTGGTAAAGTTGGAGTTGTTGTCGTCTATCGACGTAAACCCTCAACATAAGTGTGAGGTGTGCGTAGAGGCAAAACTCACAAAGCTTCTTTTTCGATCCGTCAAAAGGAATATCGCTCCTCTAGAACTTATTCACACAGATATATATGATTTGAAGTTTGCACAAACTAGAGAGGGAAACAAGTACTTTGTGACATTAATTGATGATAGCACAAGGTATTATTACCTTTACTTGTTGAAAAGTAAGGATGAAGCCTTTGAAGCGTTCCGATATTATAAAGCAGAAGTTGAGAACCAACTAAGCATGCAGATTAAATCAATTCGTAGCGATAAAGGGGGAGAATACGTAGCGCCGTTTGAGGAATATTGTGCCCAATCAAGCATTGTTCATCAAACGACGGCTCTATACTCACCTCAATCAAATGGTGTGGCAGAACGTAAGAACCGCAGATTGAAGGAAATGATGAATGCCTTGCTCATCAATTTCGGTCTTCCCCAAAACATGTGGGGAGAAGCTGTCCTTACCGCTAATACGATTCTTAATAGAGTCCCACATAAGGTTAAGGACAAAACTCCATATGAATCATGGAAGGGAAAGAAACCCACCTATAAATATTTAAAGGTATGGGGTTGTCTGGCAAAGGTTGAAGTACCCAAGCCAAAGCAGGTCAAGATTGGACCTAAGACTGTAGATTGCATATTCATCGGATATGCAAATAACAGTAGTGCTTATCGCTTCTTAGTGCATAAGTCAGATATTCCAAATATCCACTGGGGTACAATCATGGAATCAATGAATGCTCAATTCTTTGAAGGTATCATTCCTAGAAAGGAAAATGACATAACCTCTCGCAAATGAAGTTATGAACAAAACTCTCAGGAATCGGGAATCGTTGACTGCACAGATCTAGATGGTTCAGATCTAGCGGATCTCGAAGTGGCTGAATATCCGGAATCTAGTGTTCCAGATTCTCAGAACTTGGAGGCCCCAGAGATGGAATTAAGGCGAAGTAAAAGGGCTAGGAAGGATAAATCCTTCAGTCTTGACTTTGTAGCTTATATGGTTGATGATGAACCAAAGACAATTGCTAAAGCATTGTCAACTTCAGAGGCACCGCTCTGGAAAGAAGCTATTGAGAGTGAAATAGTCTCCATTCTGCATAACCATACTTGGGAGTTGGTTGATCTTCCTCCGGGAAATAAACCGTTGGGTTGTAAGTGGATACTCAAACGGAAATATAAAGCAGATGGGTCTATAGATAAGTACAAGGCCAGGTTGGTAGTCAAGGGCTATCGGTAGAAATAAGGTCTTGACTACTTTGACACATACTCCCCGGTATCTCGAATGACATCCATACGGGTATTCATTGCGATGTCAAGACATCCTTCCTAAATGGTGATTTGGAAGAAGAAATTTATATGGACCAACCCGAAGGGTATGTAGTTCAAGGGCAAGAGAAGATAGTCTGTTGGCTTGTCAAATCTCTGTACGGGCTGAAACAAGCCCCGAAGCAATGACACGAAAAGTTTGATAGTACTTTACTATCAAAAGGTTTCTCCATTAACGAGTGTGACAAATGTGTCTACACGAAAGGTAACTCTGACTCGTTCGTCATGATATGCCTGTATGTAGATGACATGTTGATCACATAAAACAGTCCTAGGGTAATCATAGAGACTAAGAACATGTTGAAACAATGCTTCGACATGAAGGATATGGGTATCGCAGATGTCATCTTAGGAATAAAAATCTCTAAGATGTCTGACGGATTGCCTTATCTCAGTCTCACTACATCAAGAATGTTTTGAGAAAGTTTGAGATATTTTACAGTTCGCCGATAAAGTCACCAAGGGATATAAATCAAAAGCTTGATAAAAATCATGGTGCACCCGTATGCCAGGAGCGATATGCACAGGTGATCGGTAATTTGATGTACATAACAAACAACACCCGACCTGATATTGCTTATGCAGTCAATAAGTTGGCTAGGTTTACCCGTAATCCGAGTGATGATCACTGGAAGACGTTAAATCGGGTATTACAATACCTGAAACACACGTTAATTTTCGGGTTACATTATTCGAGATATCCAGATGTACTAGAGGGGTACAGTGATGCAAACTGGATATCTGATATAGAGAACACCAAGTCCACTAGTGGGTATGTATTTACAATTGGCGGTGGGGCTGTGTCTTGAAAATCCTCTAAGCAAACTTGCATCGCCCGATCCATAATGAAATCAGAGTTTATCGCTTTAGACAAAGCAGGAGAAGAAGCTGAGTGGCTTCATGACTTCTTAGAGGATGTTCCGTGTTGGAACAAACCCGTACCTTCTGTAATGATGCACTGCGATAGCCAGTCGGCTCTAGGAAGGGCACGGAATGCTATGTACAACGACAAGTCTCGTCATATTCGACGGAGGCATAAAACCGTTAGGCAGCTGATCACCACGTGTATAATATCTATTGATTACATAAAGTCAAAGGATAATATAGCAGACCATCTGACAAAGGGCACACCCAAGGATCAGATGTTCTGCCTGTCTAGGGGAATGGGCTTAAAACCCAAAGTATAAGGACCAATACGGTGGTAACCCAACCTTACTGACTGGAGATCCCAGGAATTTGGTTTAATGGGAAAACTAAGTTGTAAAGGTTCAGTTGATCGCTTCAGTGGAAGCATGAGCACTTCGGATAGTGATTTCTGTAAAGAAACACCAAATCCAAAGCCGTTCCCGCAATAGACGTTAAGTGCTATCTGCAGTGTGGGTAAATGTTAAGTTTTCAAAACCTTTAATGATCCTCAACAGTTGAGGTTAGGTTTGGGGAAACTTTTAATGGTTCCTAACACTCTTGAAGTGGGGTATAGCAGGATACCTTGTAGGAGACCACCTATTTAAGTGCGAGGACATGCCGCCTCAAATGAACGCACTTAATAATCCAAGAAGTTGTCAACGACCACAACGGACAAAACATTATGAAGAACAGAGTAAGGGAATTTGTTGTGTTGGTACTATTGAATTGGCTTACATTAAACACTGACGGTTCAAGACATCACGATCACCGCACAGTAAGTAAGTCCGATGGTATTTAACTATGGAAGGTTCAAAGCTGAAGCTACCTTTTCTTATGCAAAATCAGTCCGCTGAAATATTGCTGGAAAAAAACACCATGTGAGTGCGCCAAAATCTCTTTCAAGGGGGAATTGTTGAAAATTTGCCTTTGGCAGGAGTTGCATCCAACCATCTTTAATGACTTAAACACTAGTGTTCCGCATGTTGGAACCTTCGGTTCTTCACACGTGCATAATCTACTAAGTAAGTAGATGACCGTAGGGCCAAGGATCGTCAAATTTCGTTGAGAAATGAAAGAGATATTGGTCCACGAAGTGAGATGTTTGAAGCGTGGAAAAAGGTGGTAAAAAGCAATCCTCCCTCATCGGTGGGGGAAGAAAGATTTATTTAGTTAATAAGTCTCAAAGTTGGCTTGGGGTTTGGAACCCCAAGGGGTATTCCATGTGTTTAAAGGAGGGAGGACCTAGATGTGCTTTGGTTCGAGGATAAGCCCACACGCGCGCCGCCACCGCCCGCCCGTCCTGTCTGGTCCGGTCTCGGGTCTCGGGTCGTGGGCTGTGCTTCTTCTGATATTATCTTTTTGGACCAGAATTATTTCGTATTTACAGTTTGGAAGTTTCAGGTAAGTCAAAATTGGGCAGAGAACATTGTTGTTGGGTTTTGGAACGTCAACAACCTTAATATGCACTCAATTCAGTCATTTATTTTGGCTGAATAACTCTCCCTAAAAGCAAATCCGTTGCACATCAATTCACCATTTATTTTGGTGAATTACTACCTCCATAATTGCCATTACTTGGCCAGTAACAATAATTATGTGGGCAGTTGGTAAGACCTCTTCTTCAACTATATAAAAGAGCCTTTGCACAATTGTTGAGACACACAGAAAAACACAAACGAAATCAGATTCTTCCTACAACTTTTCAGCATCATTTCATTACTCAAAATTCTTCAAGGTAGCACTTGAGTTTCCTTTGCTCAATTGTTCAGTTGCTATTTTTATCTTGGGAGACTATTGTCCAGAACGTAGAAAGGATATATACGGGGCAATCTTGTCTTAAAGATAGAGTGTCATCACTCGACTCAGCATATCAAAACTGTTCCAGTTTCTTGTTCAAGTTCATTCAAATTTCAGCTTATTGTAATTTCATTGTGTTGTAATACTTAGCAGTTACTTATTTCCGTTTCCTGCACCATTGTAAACAACAAAAGGTGTGTGTGGTGTTACAGCTAAATAGAGGGGGTGACGAGTATGTGTAAAACTTTTGTAACGTGTTGATTTTAGTACTCTTTCCGTCCCAATTTATGTGATATAGTTTGACTAGACACATAGTTTAAGAAAGAAATAAAGAATTTTGAAATTTATGTTCTAAAATAAGTTATAAATATTTGTGTGGCCATAAATCTTTTCATTAAGGGTAAAAGAGGAAGTTTAAGTTTTTTTTTTAAATAAAAAAATATATTATTCTTTTTGGGACAAATTAAAAAAATGTATTACACTGTGACAGAGGGGAGAGGGAGTAGTATTTTGATGATTAACAGATAAAATGTGAATTTATAGAATTGACAATTGAGTAGTCCGACTATGCATAATGTCTAAATTAAAATTGGGCTGAATGAAAAAGAATTAGGTAAAATATATTGGTGGCTCAGTCCTAATAGAAAAACGTTTTGTTGCTGGTGAGGTTATTATAATGACTGAACACGTAATTGATTAAGTAAATAAGAAAAAATAATCTTTGTGATATTGAGGTACTATAATTCAAAATCATTTACACACTATTGAGAGATATTGTAGTAGTTCAGAGCATTCAAGCAATTTTTATCTTAAAAGTTCCAACATTGTTCTTTAAGTGTAACGAATCGGAGAGTTTTTTTTATTGTTCTATTAATGTATTTTATTAAGCTCAATTCTAGTTCAATTAGTAGAGTTGGCTATTGAGTTGTAACCATTTTACTTACCTAAAAGTTGTGATAGATTACGTTTGTTTTAAGAAAGCAATTTACTTCAAGTTAGAGTAGACTTGAATGGGGTACATTGTTGAGGCAAGACTTAGGGTTAACTCTTGAATTGCAAGTGTTTATAATTCGAAATTTGAGACTCATTTGGAGTTATATTCTTCTAAAATAGATCGTGACTTTTACACCTATTGAATCGGATAATTTTTCACACAAAAATCACGTGTTACTTATTTATCCGTACTTCTACAATTTCTAGTTTGTTTATCAAGAAACACCCCCCCCCCACACACACATATATACACACACACACACACACACATATATATATATATATATATATATATATATATATATATAAAAGAACCAAGTTCATGAATGATGCAAATAGAAAGCTAGGCCAATTGTAGGAGTTCGTGCAAATTTGATATGACAAAATATACTTTACATAAAATAACTACCCTAAAGTCATTATAAACCAAATGCTTGATTATAAGTTAAATCTATTCAAAAGTATAGGGGTCATCTTTAACTTATGCTTTCCAATTTATTATTATTTTTTATTTCATCAATTTTTATTTAATTAGTTCAATAAATTAAACTAAAATATTTTAAAGATCAAAGTTAACTTCTTTGGATTCTAAATTAACATTTCTAACCTTATATCATTTGATGTGTTTCTGCTACTACTTATCCATTAAAAAACATTATATACATTGGATTGAAGATATGCATATTAATGTTCATAAGACTTCACCTTTAGGTTTCCTTATTCGATCCCCCCAAAAAATTAGGTTTCTTTATTTAATCATTTTGAACTAATTTTAGAAAACAAATTGTTATTTTTAAGATTATTACAACGTTGTTTTTTATTGTGTGAAAAAACGAAAGTTTTTCGAACAACACAAATCCTAAAACTTATACTATATGTTAGAGGAATTACGATGGCTCAAAGATAGAGATTTTTAATTTTGCCTCATAATGTATGCATCGCTTTTTTATCACCCTAGTCTTTATAAAAGTCAAAAACAATTTATTTATGAAGGAAAAAATTAATTATGAAAAATACAATTTAAGAATATTATATAGTAGTGCAATATGCCGTTTTTTCAGGTGAGAGATGATGAATTAGAAATAATGATTTTGTTTTGACTATAAGAATGAAAGTGTAAGACATGCTTAGTTGGTACATTGCAGCGTGCCACCGAGTGAAAAGCTTGCGGCCCAATTAATTTCCATAAAAGAAGTCCAAGTTTTATCCAAAGTGTTTGGCCCAGTGGCCAATACATTAGGGTATTGCTGTCTGAGGTTCCGTGTTCGAATCCTCTGATTAGCGAGAGTGGAACTGTGTTCCCCCAAAAAAATCTCTCCATACGCGTAGGGCCAAGCGGTGTATACTAATCCGTAGGGCCAGGCCGGAGGTGAGATTTTCTGGGGTATGGGGCCGTAATGCGGTGGGACCCGATACTTTAAAAGTTTACCCTACCAGCTTTTAATCCAAAGTGTTTGGCCCGGGCCAATACATTAGGTATTCATTGCCTGAGGTTCCGTGTTCGAGTCCTCGATCGCGAGTGGAACTGTGTTCCCCAAAAATCCTCTCCATACGCCAGAGGGCCAAGCGGTGTATACTAATCCGTAGGGCCAGGCCGGAGGTGGGGTTTTCTGGGGTATGGGGCCGTAATGCGGTGGGACCAGTCACTTTAAAAAGTTTACCCTACCTTAGTTTTCCCTTGTGCGCAGCGTGGTACTGGTCTAACCTTTGAAATCAATTGAGTCACCATGATTTACCTCCTTCACAGACCTGTCGGACCGGGATGTGGGGGCTCCTGGAGTGGGAGATTCCACCTTTTGGAGCAAAGAAGTCCAAGTTTACTTTTTGTCCTATTTCTTTTTCATTTAGGAAACTTACTAGTGGGAGATAGCACGTGTGGTGCACGAGCCCAATATAAAAAATTAAATATATTATTATATTTTTTTATTTTTTATGATTTTACTTTTTTTTTTTGTTAAGTCATGTTAAATATTAAAAGATATCAATGGATTCGATATTTGTTGATAATAAAGACTTCTTTAACAATTAAATATTAAGAGAACATTTAAAAGCTGAAGAATCATTATGAAAGAGTTAGAACCTAAGAAAGTTGATAATAATAACTATTAACATGTGATTTATAATAATATATTTAATTTTTTATAATAATAATCTGATCGTAAGCTCTTTAAATGCTCTCTACATTAAAGAAAAGCTTAAAAGAATCTCTTCCTATTGTTCTTGTAGGGTAAAAAAAAAATTCCTAAAATTTGATCTGACTTCAATTTAAATTTTTATATGTGTTTAATGGTGTATATATAAAATGCTCATTAGTTGATTCTTCTCTATAAATTTGAGGAACTATTTAAATAGTTAGAAGTAATAAAGTAAATTAATTCTGTTATTCATAATTGTACCAAATTTTCAACACATTCTGTTAAGATAGAGACGTGGGGGCCTGAAAGAAATAATCCCCTTGATTATTTTCATTAATTGAAAGGCTATATATACAAGTTACATATTTCTATAATAGGAAAAATTCTTTTCCTATTCTACTTCTAAATCCTTATTCTACCATAATTCTAACTCTACAATTATGGTAGGTGTATAATACTAATTAAGGCATCCTTTTCATCCTAATATACTACAAATATATTACAATATACATTCCTTAATATACAAGAATTGTCCTCTTGTTTCTTTGCCCTATTTCCGTGATCGGGCCAACAATCCAGGCCATTTGGGTCGTCTGTGTTGGTCGCCACTTTGCCTCTATTTGGTCGCCATCGCTTTTCTTGTTTTGTATACCGTGATATCTTCTTTGTATATTCAGTGTATATCACAGGTATATTACCTCTGTTTAACACACCCCTTGTTAGCCATAGGGGGCGGTCTTCGAACGCTGAGACTGTCCCTAAAATCTTCAAAGAGAACCGCTGGTAGACCCTTTGTAAAGATGTCTGCAATTTGATAACGAGACGGGACATGACAGACACGAACTTGACCCTTTGCAACCTTTTCCTGACAAAGTGAATGTCCATTTCGATATGCTTGGTGCGTTGGTGTTGAACGGGTTACCTGAAAGGTAGATGGCACTAATGTTATCGCAATATACCAAGGTTGCCTTCAATGAGACAATGAAGCTCCAAAAGCAAATTACGAGCCAACATGACTCGGAAACCACATTTGCGACCTCGATATTCTCGCTCTCGTGACCGAGCGTGATGCGAGTTGCTTGACGCTTTGCCGACCATGAGACCAAGTTGTTGCCAAGGAACATACAAGAGCGTAAGTCGGCCGTCTGGTGCTCGGGACAACCACCCCAATCAAGATCCGTGTAAGAGACAAGTGTGGATGTAGGCGAAGGATATAAGTGCAACCCATAGTCCAGTGTCCCCGAATATACCGAATGATGCGTTTGATTGCATTCATGTGCTCAACCCTCGATCATGCATGAATAAACACACCTGCCGAACCGCATATGTAATATCCGGTCTGGTAAAGGTAAGATCTTGGAGGGCCTCGCAAGGCTGCGATAGCGGGTCGGGTCCTCGTATGGTGCACTCCGCGACACTTAGCTTTGGGTTTGCATCAACCGGTGTGGAAGTGGACTTACAGGATGACATCCCACCCTCTCTATGATCTCAAGAAGATACTTCCGCTGAGACGTAAACAAGCCACCGAATGACGTTTGACGGCAATCCCCAAAAATAACTCAACGCCCTAAGTCCTTCATAGCGAATTCAGAATCGAGCATGGCCATGATAGACTGACGCAAAGCATCGGAGGAGGCGATAAGATGATATCATCCACATATAATGTAATATAGGCCAATGACGAACCACGGCGGTAGATGAACAAATAATTGTCTGACACTGCGTGTGTGAACCCAATAGTCGAAACAAAATCGGCAAATCGTGTATACCAGGCACGTGGGACCGCTTAAGCCCATATAATGACTTCTTCAACAAACAGACATGATGAGGTCGGTTGGGATCCTGAAACCCAACTACCGATGCATATAGATCAAGCTTTCCTTGAGATCTCCATGTAGAAAAGCATTCTTGACATCTAACCGATGAATTGGCCAAGTCTTTGAAAGAGCCAAGCTAAATGCAGTCACGAATGGTAGCCGGTTTGACCACCGGACTAAACGTCTCACCACAATCAATACCAACCTCGCCGAAGTCTTACCATCACCAACAAGTCGCGCCTTATGCCGAGCAAAGGACCCATCCGAATTCTCCTTATGAGCAAAAATCCACATAGACTGATAATATTAATACCATATGGACGGGCACCAACTCCCACGCCTTATTATCAATAAGAGCATTATATTCATCACCATAGCAATTTTCCAATTAGGGTCATTTAATGCGGACACAGGATTGCGGGCAAGCGGGATTTAGAGACATCGAATGTAAATTAAAATGTCGTTTAGGTGTAAAAATACCCCGACTACGAGTGACCTGGCCTATGACTCGAGGAAGAAGTGATGGAATTTTGGGAATTTTTCTGGGCTCGGGACTGACCGCCAAGAGTGGGCCCGCTGGCCCAAATCCAGATAAGCCGAATCGATTCTCGAGCACTTCCGCAGGTGGTGGAGTTCTGGACCGCCCAAAGATTACCGATCGCCCAATAGCCGGAACAGGGGCGATCAGATCAGGGACCAGCAATGGGCCACGGGATTTTGGGCACTGAGTTGTCCAAAATTCAATAATATACGGGGATATTTGGTCATCCAAAAAATTATACGACTTAGGCTCGGGAGTATGAACTTTCGTAAAAGGGAATTGGGTTTCATCAAAAATGACATGACGATTTATAATGATTTTCTTGGAGGATAAATCAAAACACTTATAACCACGATGATTTGACGGATAACCAAAAAATACACACGGGGTAGACTGAGCCTGAAGTTTGTTAATTGTGGTGGATGGGAATAACAGATAACACAAGCACCCAAAAATCTGAAGATGAGAATAAGACGGATTTTTATTATATAATATTTTGAGAGGGGAAGAATATGTCAGACCTTTAGATGGAATTATGTTAAGAAGGTAAGTGGCCATTTGTAGAGCATGATGCCAAAAATACGGAGGTATGGAGGCATGGATTAGGAGAGTTCGGACAATGTTATTTATGGAACGAATTTTGCTCGCTTTCCCATTTTGTGAAGATGTATGAGGGCATGAAAACCGAAAATTTATCTCATGAGTAGCACAAAATTCTCGAAACTCCCTATTGTCATACTCTTTCCCATTATCACATTGAATATTTTTTATTTCTCTTTCGAATTGAGTACGAATGAACGCCCTAAATTTTACGAAGACGGAAAACACTTGTGATTTATTCACAATTGGAAACGTCCACAAAAATCTAGAATAATCATATAAGAAGAGAACATAATAACGATGACCCATTGAACTAAGAACAGGAGATGTCCATAAGTCGCTATGAATAATGTCAAATGGCATAGAAGTATGAGAATTGGAGTCTACAAATGGCAACTTAACAATTTTTCCTAATGAACAAGACTGACAACTTGGAGTACGACTCGTACACTTACAAGAAATAAAGCTATTTTTATCTAAAATTGATAAAATAGAAGATCCCGGATGACCCAAACGAGCATGCCACATGGAAGGAGAGATGACTGCAAAAGCTGATGGCAAGACTGGACTCGATGGACTGAAACCAGGCATGATAGGATATAGATCCCCCCTACTATCACACCTCATGAGATGACTCCCCGTCTTGAAATCCTTCACAGAGAAACCGAAAGGATCAAATTCAATGTAAATGTAATTGTCATTTGTGAATTTACTGACGCATACTAAATTTTTAATCAATTTAGGAGCATGTAAAGTATTTTTCAAGAGGAGTGGTGGATCGGGGAGACAGCGTTTTCTGACCATACCCTAGAATTGGAATAGAACTGCCATTACCAATGATTATCCCCCGAGGGGTGCTCAAATTGGAATAAGATGAGAGAGTACCTGAGTCAGAAGTCATGTGAGTAGTGGCCCTGGTGTTCATGTACCAATTTTGGTCCGGTTGAGTTAATCCCAACGTGTGCATCGCGGCCTCGATATCGGCCGATGCAGTAGGGCTCACGCATGATGGGCTTGCGAGGTCGGGCCCAAGAACTCCTGGCCGTCTTGGACCTGGCCGTGAATCGCTACCATCGCCGTTGGGCCATCGCCGGCGATGGGCCGCCATCGCCGGGCATTGGGCTGGATTGTTGGCGACCATCGCCGGAATTTCCCGCCGTCAGCCGTATGGGCCGCCCACGGTCCACCGCCATCGCTTCCATCGCCATGGGCCCCACCGCTGGGCCCATGGGGTGGTGGGCCATCGCTCATTGGATGGGACCCATCGAGGTTTTGCCGACTACCGAACCTCCACCATTACCACCGCGTTTGCCCCCGCGGTTTTATTATTCTTACGATTATTCTTGCCGCCACCATTATTATGGTTTTGGCCCGATTATTAACAAAATCGACGGATTAGGAGAGGACGCCATCATGACAATCGACTTGCTCCGTGAGCCGCCTTTAGCCAAACCGCTTCTTCTAACGTAAGCATGGAGCGGGCTTGATGGAAGTCGGGAAGAGGGTTGCTTTGGCGAAGGAGAGTGCCAACACCATTATAGGCCTCCGAAAGACCAAAGAACCAATTGTAGAACTAGACGATTATTTGTTACCGGTGCGCCAACGTTACGGAGTTGATCCGCCAATTCCTTTAGTTTCTTGCAATATGCGTAAACGTTGAAATACGCCCATTCGAACGAGAGAGAATTCACCTCGCCGAGTGTGACGATACGGGAATGTTGGTTGTCTTGGAATATGTCACGCAATCTATTCCATGCAGCCATAGCCGTGGTATCGGGCTCCATAATGATCTGTAAAGGTCCATCAAATAGTGGCGTATATCCACCGAAGAACTGTAGCATCAAGTGTAATCCATACCTCATTATCCTCCGCAGGAAGTGGTCTAGCGGGAGGAATTATGTGATGAAGAACTTGATAAGAGATAGCGTGAATTTTAAACAACTCCGCCCACAATGCATATTGAACGTTTTCCATCTCAAGGACAATTGGGACACTGAGCTTGATATTGGAAACCGTGAGGGCAGGGTGAAAATTGTTCTTCGACATATTTGGAAGAACAAAGAAGGAGGATAAATTTAAGAGAGGTTTGTGAGAGCGGAAGACGAGATATTTGGAGAGAAAACCCTATGAGGGGGTTCTCGGCCAAAGAGGAGGCAAAAGTTTGAGAGAAGAAAACTTTTGTTTAGACCTAGTCTCTTGATACCATGAAAGAAATAATCCCCTTGATTATTTTCATTAATTGAAAGGCTATATATACAAGTTACATATTTCTATAATAGGGAAAATCCTTTTCCTATTCTACTTCTAAATCCTTATTCTATCATAATTCTAACTCTACAATTATGGTAGGTGTATAATACTAATTAAGGCATCCTTTTCATCCTAATATACTACAAATATATTACAATATACATTCCTTAATATACAAGAATTGTCCCTCTTGTTTTGTCGCCTCTATTTAGTGATCGCCAACAATCCAGGCCATTTGGGCCGTCTGTCATTGCCACTTTGCCTCTATTTGGTGCCCTTTGTTTCTTGTTTTGTATACTGTGATATCTTCTTTGTATATTCAGTGTATATCACAGGTATATTACATCTGTTTAACAGGGCCAATTTAAAGTTATCTTTTAATAATTATTCAATGTAACATAATATTTAGAGTATATAAAATTAGGATGAAATTCAAATGTAATGCTATTAGAAAGATTAAAATATCTCTATATAACCTTTTACAAAATAATAAAGTATCTAGATACTCCGTCAGGATCAAAAAGAGTGTTCACTTATCAATTTAAGAAAGAATTAATTTTACTTTTTTCAGATTTATCCTTTAATATGTATTAAGTGATCAAATCTCAATACTTATTTAATTAGAGACATTTTAGTCAAATTATCTATTTTTGCCTACAAATTGATATTTTCTTAAGAGGTGTGCAAATTATTAAGTGGACACTTCTTTTGATCCGGAGGGAGTATTAATTAATAATTTATGAGTTTAAACTAAACGATGGATAATTTGTGTGACATATAATTAAATTCTAACATAAAGTTATAAAAGTACTATTGCCTCTCATTGGGTTAATCTGTTTAGTTTTTAATTTGAATTTCAAACTTCAAATTTCGTAAAATTTTAATGAAAATTAATAAAATATATTTAAAATTCATAATAAAATTCTTGTTAAAATATCCTTATGGCAATTGCACCTTATAAAATGGGATAGACGTAGTACAAAATAATCATTCTATCCTTAATTTATAATTTCACTATCATAATTTTGATTAAAAATTAATGCATCAGTTTCTGTGAAACTTCAAAACTAATCAAAGCTTTTGGCTGACACGGGTAAAATCAGAAATAGCATTGAACGTGAGGGCTTTTCCGTCAATTAACATTGACCGGAAGCCATAAAAAAGTCCAAATTTTACTTCTGTCCTATTTATTTTTTAATTTAGGAAACCTATATATTACTTTTCCTAAACCTTCTCAAACTAGGAAACAAGGAAAATTTAGGAAATAAACGTATTATAAATAAGTGATTCCATCATTCACTTCCTTATTCATTCCTTCTAAGTTTTAGTAGCTAAAGTTCGATTAGTTTCTGATCATCAATAGCTAGCCATGGCATTGTATGTGCCGTATTATCACGCACAAAGTATTCATTTTCCTATTATTGAAAACACGTCTCGGGTTTGTCATTCTCAATCAACATACAGACAGCATGACACACCTATTTACATAAGTTGGTCGTTCCCTCCTTCGGGGTTTATAAAGATCAATACTGACGGGAGTTTCATACCTAATTCAGGAATATCGGGATTTGGGGGCGTTGCACGAGATGATAAAGGAAGGTGGCTGGGCGGCTTCTATGGGAGACTTAGTGTGAGAGCAACGTCAAGCCTTACACCGGAGTTATGGGCTATACACGGCGGTTTAAACTTAGCGAAGAATTACAACTTGAAGAAAGTTATTATTGAAACAGACTCGAGCGAATCCTTAATGTTGTTGAGTGTGGGTGATGTCGTCGAAAGTCACCCTGATCATGCCATAATAAAAGAATGTAGGCGTCTCATGATTGAGCTTGGAATTTCTCTGATTCACACTTTGAGACAAGGTAACAACTGCGCAGATCACTTGTCGAAGATGGGAAGAAATCAAAATCAAGAATTTGTGATATTACATCGTCCGCCGCCTTCCATGCATCAATTGCTTTTTGCGGATATATCTCATGTAGCATATGCTAGGTATCCTAAGCATGTAACGTAATCTGAAATCCGACAAAAAAATGAAATTCTACCATTTGTAACTATTAAAAAAGAATACATTATTGAAATATCATTTCTAATGTCTCAAGATAATGCTATCAATCTTATTTTCATTCAAATTTTTGTTTCGTAATATAGTTTGTTTAATTATTTATTCTGGCCGCAGATACTATAATAACTGTTTACACCTCATCAAGTTAATGCTTAACGTACGTCTTATTAAAGTAACACATTGAACTTGTTAATATTTTTTCTATCGTTTCAAGTACTAGTTTATTTGGCTTGGATAATTAGTGCAAGAGACATCTTTCCAAAATGTTACAAGTCTGACAACGATTTTGTATGGTTCATATTATCACAAATTTCTACTGAAAATGGTTATTGTTTTTTGGAGTAATTGAAAGCATTTGGTTTTGAATAAACTACATTAATAATTTATCAAAAGGCACCTACTCCATTAAAGTAAGAGAAATTAAAGAATAAAAATATGTTTTACCAGTAGGAGAAAATTAAATTTCCAAAATGCTCATGTTATTTTATGAAGTGATAGTGTTTCAAGAGATTCAACTATAAGTTGTCTATTTATCGCTCTACGGATTATAGTTGAATCCCTGGAATTCCGGTAATATGACACTAGTCTATAACCTCTGTGGGGATATAAAATTATTGTTATTATTCCCCGTCATCGCACTTGTTCAACTATAGTGTTTCAAGAAATTCAACTATAATTCGTAGAGTACAAACATTGGGATGACAAATTTGGACAAGTACAGGGGCCTTCCAGGCTATTTCGCTAAATATGACTCACTAAATATAAAATCCACCAATTAGTCCTGACAATACTATAAAATCCACCAATTAGTCCTGACAATAGATATACTCACTAAATATGACTTTTAATATACACTCTCAATATATAACTCAAAGTCCACCAATTAGTCCTGACAATAGATATACTTAACTAAATATGACTTCAATATACACTCTCAATAGATAACTCAAAGCAGTCGCATCTAACGATGCAGCCTAACGATCAATGAAGTATGTGAAAATTTTGATAATTAGGGTTTAAATTCTGGTAAAGATAAAAGAAATTAGGTGATCTTTTCATATTTGTTTAAATAATGATGAACAAAATTATTCGATATGTATATTGATCGGAGAGATAGCAGGTACACCATGAAGTAGTTAACGGAGTCGTTGGCTGCAAAAGGTCTATTTCTTTTAAACTGAAACTAGACTACTAGTAGAAGAGAACTGACAAAAAATAACCTATTAATAGGAAGAAAATATCTATTCCAATTTGTTCCTTTGTCTCCTACCATTGCAACAAACAAGATTTCTCTGATTGATTCCACCTTACGAATCAAAAGCTTTATGACAAACGAAGGAGATGTTAGAACTAGAATTATGCCATTGTTCCACAAATAGAAAGAAGCATATATACATAAATTTAGAGACAATCCAAAACAATCATTACTAGCAGAGCCTGATTAGAGATTTAAGTCTAATGGATTCAATTTTAAAGTTTTTAGCATTATTTTTAAAGTTACGAGAACATACCTACTAATTGTTTCAATTTTTGTGAATTTGTACACATAAATCTATGCGTCATGTCGAAAGTATTTCATAATTTTTGTGGATTTGTACACATAAATCAATGCGTCGTGTTGAAAGTATTAGGTTCATATGAACCAGTAGTCCAGTACTCTACATCTACATCCGCCTCTGATTACTACCTTCTACAAAGACATGAACAATTACATACTTCTTTAACTGTTCTTATTTATCTTGCCAAGACAAATTACTAGAGCAAATTAACCATTTTATAAACCTCAGCATTGAGCAACAACGTTGGTAATGCAGTTGCATTTTACAGCATTCAAGAGTAAGCAACATAGAGCAATCAAGAAAAAAAAATCAGTGTTCCAGCCATGTGCTGGTACTGTATTTCTAGTACCAAACAGAAATGGACAACCATACCGAAAAATATACAATGTATATACAATTTACGACACTCGTTGCAACTAACACACAAAGGTTAGAAAATGTCGACAACATACTTCTGATATATCAGCTCCTCATCGCGACAGCCTAGATGTAGAAAAATGTTTTGCTGTAATAGTTGCAAGCTCAGAATTAACAACTAAACATGCAAAACAAACCACCAAAGATAAAACTCCAACTTGGCGATCAGTCAGAAATTTAACATACTCTTCCAATCCAAACATATCAAGCTGCAGAACCAAGTAGCAGCAATCAACGAGTAACCATAAACAAGCACTAGAAAATAAATATAATGCTACGAATTTTCAGCAGACTAAGTCAACACTAAATTAGTTTTCCACATCGATTTCTAGTACAATCAAACCTCTTAATAACGGCGTCGTTTGTCCAGATTTGTTTTGCTGCTATAGCAAAGTGCTGTTATAAAAAAACATATGATAAACGTAATATGAAAAATTGGTCCAAAGAAAACATAGCCGTTATAGTGAAATATTGTTACAGAAGATGATTGTTATAGAAAGGTCTGACTGCAATTAATGACACGGATGCCATAGAATCAAAATAGCTGCTACACACATATTGAACTGATCGACTAACAGCATTAACTCATACTATTAAAAGTATAAACACCTCTTGTATTCACAATCAAATACTGTTGGAAATTAGCTTTTGGCGGGAGTTGCGACCGACCAACTTTAACGGCTTAAACACTAGTGTTACGCATATTGGAGAATCCGGTTCTTCACACATGCATGATTTACTAAGTACGTAGATAACTGTAGGGCCAAGAATCGTCAAATTTCATTGAGAAATGAAAGAGATATTGGTTCACGAAGTAAGGTGTTTGAAGCATGGAAAAGTGTGGTGTGTGATCAATTCTCCCTCATCGGTAGAGGAAGAAAGAATTGTTGTGTATATAAGACTCGAAATTGGTTTGGGGTTTGGGACCCCAAGGGGTATCCCATGTGTTTAAAGGAGGGAGGACCTAGATGTGCTTCGGTTCGAGGAAAGCCCACACGCGCGCCGCCGCCGCCCGCCCGTCCGATTCCGGGTTCACGGTTGTGGGATATTATCTTTTTGGGCCAGATGGACCAGAATTCTTTAGTACAGTTTGGTCCCTGAAGTTTCCAG
Organism: Anisodus acutangulus; assembly: GCA_029783415.1. Taxonomy (NCBI): domain Eukaryota; kingdom Viridiplantae; phylum Streptophyta; class Magnoliopsida; order Solanales; family Solanaceae; genus Anisodus; species Anisodus acutangulus. Next base: position 2,395,875 of record CM056498.1, on the reverse strand, counting down.
AAAGTCAGAATTTGGACAGTCAGAACAGAAACGTCAAGCACTCAATTCAGCCATTTATTTTGGCTGAATTACTCCTCATATAATGGCCAATCTGTTGGTCTTTCTTACCATTTATTTGGTGGCTTTACTACCTCCATAATGGTCATTATTTGGCCAATAATGGCTGTTATAGAGGCAGTCAAACAACCCCTCATTCACCTATATAAACACCCCTTGCACCATTGTTGAGAAACACTTACACCACACGAAAATACACAACCAGAAAATAGTTTCTTCCTACAACTTCCAAGCATCATTTCGTTACTCAATATTCTTCACGGTAGCTCTTGAGTTTCCCTTACTCAATTGTTCCATTGCTGTTGTATCTTGGGAGACGAATTATCCAGGACGTATAAAGGATACATACGAGGCAATATTGTCTTAAGGACAGAGTGCCACACTCGACTCAGCAATAAAAATCACTTTCCAGTTTTCTTGTTCAATATCTTTGTAATTTTCAATTTTCTAGTTGAATTGTAATTTCAATTCTTACATTAGCAGTTACTTGTAATTTCCGTTTTCTGCAACCTTTGTAAACCAACAACTTATGACAATATTTGCTTACGGTAACTGCAATAACATGGCTGGAAATATGACCGATGTTGCTGCTACTGCTGATGCCTCTCGAGGCAACGTTGTTGCCTTCCCCGCTACTACCGCTACTGGCCAAGGCGAACACCGCTGTTGCCTTCATCGCCGCTGATGCCGCCATCGTTTCAAGCGATAACACCGCTGCCTTCCCGACTGCTGGTGCTACACCTTCTTCCTCACACCACCATGATCGCCCTGAAAAATTCATGGGATCAGAATTTAAGAGATGGCAGCAGAAGATGTTGTTCTACTTAACAGTTATGGGCATGGCCCGGTTCCTTACGGAAGATCCTCTACAAGCTGGAGATGAAGTAGACTCTTCGCCTAATGAAACGGGTGAAGGGGGCCTTGGTATCCACGTCATTAATGGCATGGAGATGGTTCGTGACGCATGGAATCATAGCGATTTCATGTGCAAGAATTACATACTGAACTGCTTGGCAGACCCTCTCTACACGGTATATTACACCGTTGGCACTGCCAAAGAGCTGTGGGAAAAACTGCAAAAGAAGTACAACGCACAAGATGTGGGTACTAAGAAGTTCATCGTTGGGAAATTTCTAAAATTCCAAATGGTGGACAGCAAGACAGTGATGTCCCAAGTCCAGGAATTCCAGATGATTATACATCACCTTGATTTGGAAGGACTGAAACCAAACGAGCAGTTTTTGGTTGCATCGCTGATTGAAAAGTTACCTCCTTCATGGAATGAGTTTATGAGTTACTTGAAACTCAAGACAAAGGAGATGACCTTTGAAGAGCTTGTTAACAAACTGCAAATCCAGGAAGATAACAAGAAGGCCTTACATAGGGGCAGACAAACTGCTGAGGCAAAGACAAATCTGGCTGAGGCCAAAGGGAACTCAAGCAAGAAGCGGAAGTTTCAGAAAGACGGCAAAGCCCCCGCAGCGAAGATGTTCAGAGACAATTGTCATCACTGTGGGAAACCTGGTCATAGGAGACTGAACAACAACAGAAAGCCAAGTCGAAAGGCAAGGCGCAAGCAAACGTCGTCAAGGACACGCTCCTGGATGACATGATTGAGGATTTCTCGGCAGTGGTGGTAGAAGCCAACTTGGTTGAGAATCCGATGCAGTGGTGGGTGGACACAGGTGCAACAAGACACATCTGTTCCAACAAAGATGCCTTCTCCACGTATTCACCGGTCACCGACAAGAAGCTGTTCATGGGTAACAACACTTCCTCGGACGTGCTGGGGGTTGAAAAGGTGGTCCTGAAGATGACTTCCGGCAAGGAACTCACTCTGAAGGAAGTGATGCACGTCCCAGAAATTAGAAGAAATTTAGTTTCTGGACCTTTATTGGTTAATGTTGGTTTTAGGCTAGTGTTTGAATCCAATAAGTTTGTACTTACTAAAAATGACACATTTGTAGGGAGAGGCTTCGTCTGTGAAGGCCTCTTCAAAGTGAATGCCATGTCTGTATTGCGTCCAAGTAATAAAGTTGAATCTTCTTCTTATTTGCTTGAGTCTTCTAATTTATGGCATTATAGATTGGAACACGTAAACTAAAAGTCTATTCAAAGGCTGGTAAATATGGAGTTGTTCTCATCTATCGACGTAAACCCTCAACATAAGTGTGAGGTGTGCGTAGAGGCAAAACTCACCAAGCTTCCTTTTCGATCCGTCGAAAGGAATATCGCTCCTCTAGAACTTATTCACACAGATATATGTGATTTGAAGTTCACACAAACTAGAGGGGGGAATAAGTACTTTGTGACTTTCATTGACGATAGCACAAGGTATTGTTACATTTACTTGTTAAAAAGTAAGGATGAAGCCTTTGAAGCGTTCCGACGCTACAAATCAGAAGTTGAGAACCAACTAAGCCTACGGATTAAATCCATTCGTAGCGATAGAGGGGGAAGAATATGTAACGCCATTTGAGGAATACTGTGCCCAATAAGGCATTATTCATCAAACGACGGCTCCATACTCACCTCAATCAAACGGTGTGGCGGAACGTAAGAACCGCACATTAAAGGAAATGATGAATGCCTTGCTTATCAATTCCGGACTTCCCCAAAACATGTGGGGAGAAGCTGTCCTTACCGCTAATACGATTCTTAACAGAGTCCCACATAAGGGTAAGGACAAGACTCCATATGAATCATGAAAAGGAAAGAAACCCACCTATAAGTATTTTCAGGTGTGGGGTTGTTTGGCAAAGGTTGAAGTACCCAAGCCAAAACAGGTCAAGATTGGGCCTAAGACTGTAGATTGCATATTCATCGGATATGCAAATAACAGTAGTGCTTATCGCTTCTTAGTGCATAAGTCATATATTCCAGATATCCACCAGGGTACAATTATGGAATCAAGGAATGCTTTATTCTTTGAAGATACCTTTCCTAGAAAGGAAAAAGACATAACCTCTCACAAACGAAGTTATGCACAAAGCTCTCAAGAATCGGGAGTCCTTGACTGCCCGGATATAGATGGTTCAGATCTAGCGAATATCGAGGTGGCTGAACATCCGGAATCTAGTGTTCCATATTCTTAGAACTTGGAGACTCCAGAGATGGATCTAAGGCGAAGTAAAAGGGCCAGGAAGGATAAATCCTTCGGTCCTGACTTTGTAGCTTATATGGTTAATGATGAACCAAGGACAATTGCTAAGGCGTTGTCAACTCCAAAAGCACCGCCCTGGAAAGAAGCTATTGAGAGTGAAATAGGCTCCATTCTGCATAACCATACTTGGGAGTTGGTTGATCTTCCTCCGGAAAATAAACCGTTGGGTTGTAAGTGGATACTCAAATGGAAATACAAGGCAGATGGATCTATAGACAAATACAAGGCCAGTTTGGTAGTCAAGGGCTATCGGTAGACAGAAGGCTTTGACTACTTTGATACCCACTCTCCGGTATTCCGGATGACATCCATATGGTTATTCATTGCGATCGCAGCTTTGCGTGACCTTGAGATACACCAGATGGATGTTAAGACAACCTTCCTAAATGGTGATTTAGAAGAAGAAATTTATACAGACCAACCCGAGGGGTATGTGGTTCAAGGGCAAGAGAAGAAAGTCTGTCGGCTTGTCAAATCTCTGTACGGGCTGAAACAAGCTCCAAAGCAATGGCACGAAAAATTTGATAGTACTTTACTATCGAAAGGGTTCGCCATTAATGAGTGTGATAAATGTGTTTACACGAAAGGTAACTCTGACTCATTTGTTATGATATGCATGTATGTAGACGACATGTTGATCATAGGAAGCAGTCCTAGGGTAATCCTAGAGACTAAGAACATGTTGAAACAATGCTTCGACATGAAGGATATGAGTATCGCAGATGTCATCCTAGGGATTAAAATCTCTAAGACGTCTGATGGACTGGTCTTATCTCAGTCTCACTACATCGAGGATGTTTTGAGAAAGTTCAAGATGTTAGACAGTTCACCGATAACGTCACCAATGGATACAAATCAAAAGCTTGATAAAAATCTTGGTGCACCTGTATACCAGAAGCGATATGCACAGGTGATCGGTAGTTTGATGTATATAACAAACTGCACCCGACCTGATATTTCTTACGCAGTCAATAAGTTGTCTAGGTTCACCCGTAATCCGAGTGATAATCACTGGAAAGCGTTGAATCGGGTATTACAATACCTGAAATACACGTTAAATTTTGGGTTACACTATTCGAGATATCCAGCTGTACTAGAGGGGTACAGTGATGCAAATCGGATATCTGATATAGAGAACACCAAGTCCACCAGTGGGTATATATTTACAATTGGTGATGGGGCTGTGTCTTGGAAATCCTCTAAGCAAACTTGCATCGCCCGATCCACGATGGAATCAGAGTTTATCGCTTTAGACAAAACAGGAGAAGAAGCTGAGTGGCTTCATGACTTCTTAGAGGATGTTCCGTGTTGGAACAAACCCGTACCTTCGGTAATGATCCACTGCGACAGTCAGTCGACTCTAGGAAGGGCACGGAATACTATGTACAACGACAAGTCTCGTCATATTCGATGGAGGCATAAGATCGTTAGGCAACTGATCACCACGGGTATAATATCCATTGATTACATTAAGTCAAAGGATAATACAACAGACCCATTGACAAAGGGCTTACCCAAAGATCAGATGGCTTGTCTGTCTAGGGGAATGGGCTTAAAACCCAAAATATAAGGATCAATACAGTGGTAACCCAACCTTACTAACTGGAGATCCCAGTAATTTGGTTCAATGGGAAAACTAAGTTGTAAAGGTTCAGTTGATCGCTTCAGTGGAAGCATGAGCACTTCGGATAGTGATTTCTGAAAAGAAATACCAAATCCAAAGTCGTTCCCGCGATAGACGTTAAGTGCTATCTGCAGTATGGGTAAAGGTTAAGTTTTCAAATCCTGTAATGATCCTCAACAGTTGAGGTTAGGTTTTGGAAAACTTTTAATGGTTCCTAACACTTGTGAAGTAGGGTATAACAGGATACCTTGTAGGAGACCACCTATTTAAGTGCGAGGACGGGCCGCCTCAAATGAACGCACTTAAGAATCCAAGACGTTGTCCACGGCCAAAACGGATAAAACATTACGAAGAAGAGAGTAAGGGAATTTATTGTGTTAGTACCATTGACTTGGCTTACACTAAACACTGACGGTTCAAGACATCACGTTCACCGCGCAGTAAGTAAGTCCGATGGTATTCAACTATGAAAGGTTCAAAGCTGAAGCTACTTCTCCTTATGCAACCTCGGTCCGCTGAAATATTACTGGAAATGAAAAGACACCATGTGAGTGCGCCAAAATCTCTTTCAAGAGGGGATTGTTGGAAATTAGCCTTTGGCGGGAGTTGCGACCGACCAACTTTAACAGCTTAAACACTAGTGTGACGCATATTGGAGAATCCGGTTCTTCACACATGTATGATCTACTAAGTACGTAGATAATTGTAGGGCCAAGAATCGTCAAATTTCATTGAGAAATGAAAGAGATATTGGTTCACGAAGTAAGGTGTTTGAAGCATGGAAAAGTGTGGTGTGTGATCAATTCTCCCTCATCGGTAGAGGAAGAAAGAATTGTTGTGTATATAAGACTGGAAATTGGTTTGGGGTTTGGGACCCCAAGGGGTATCCCATGTGTTTAAAGGAGGGAGGACCTAGATGTGCTTCGGTTCGAGGAAAGCCCACACGCGCGCCGCCGCCGCCCGCCCGTCCCGTCACGGGTCACGGGTCACGGGTCACGGGTCGTGGGCTGTGGGTCTTCTGATATTATCTTTTTGGGCCAGAGAACTTTTCCAGAAGTACAGTTTGATCCCAGAAGTTTCAGATGTACAGTTTGGACTAAAATTCTTTCAGATGTACAGTTTGGTCCCTGAAGTTTCAAGATGTACATTACAGTTTGGTCCCTGAAGTTTCCAAAAAGTTAGAATTTGGGCAGTCAGAACAGAAACGTCAAGCACTCAATTCAGCCATTTATTTTGGCTGAATTATTCCTCCTATAATGGCCAATCTGTTGGTTTTTCTCACCATTTATTTGGTGGCTTTACTACCTCCATAATGGTCATTATTTGGCCAATAATGATTGTTATTGAGGCAGTCAAACAACCCCTCCTTCACATATATAAACACCCATTGCACCATTGTTGAAAAACACTTACACCACACGAAAATACACAACCAGAAAATAGTTTCTTCCTACAACTTCCAAGCATCATTTCGTTACTCAATATTCTTCACGGTAGCTCTTGAGTTTCCTTTGCTCAATTGTTCCATTGCTGTTTTATCTTGGGAGACGAATTATCCAGGACGTATAAAGGATACATACGGGGCAATATTGTCTTAAGGACAGAGTGCCACACTCGACTCAACAATAAAAATCACTTTCCAGTTTTCTTGTTCAACATCTTTGTAATTTTCAGTTTTCTAGTTGAATTGTAATTTCAATTCTTACATTAGTAGTTACTTGTAATTTCCGTTTCCTGCAACCTTTGTAAACCAACAAATACTTGCCTTCAGAAAACAACAATAACAGGAAATTTACCACTGCTGGGGTTTGGAAAGAGCATTAGCCAGCAAAGGCATTAGAGTGATAGGAGCCAAGCTAAGTTGCACGGACTCTTCACTTTCGATGCCGCACCTGTGTCGGATTCTCCAAAAGTAGTATCTCCAAAAATACAATACTTTTGGAGAATCCGACACGCACCCATTAACATTTTTGAATAGTCCGAGCAACATAGGAGCCAAGGAGGTTGTTAAATTTTCTCTACATTAGCAAAAGGACTAACATCTTACTCAAATGAAATTAACAGTTAAATGCAAGGTAAGAGAATAATGTTAGACTTACATTAGAATTTAATCACTTCCAACACATATTTTTCTTACAATAAGAGAACTCAGCACATCAAATCAATAGCAAGCTAAAGTGCCTAATCAAGTGTCTGCAATGAATCCTTGAAATTTCAAAAGAACATCTAAAATGGAAAAGGACTAATCTTTTGACATATGGGTAATAGTAAAGAAATTAAAAGAACACACTTGGCATAAGTCGACTCACAAACTCATCTATCAAAAAAGACTGTTAAAGTTAAGGATGTTTCTCTGTAGAAACATGAAAAGATTGCTTCTTTATTTTTCACATTCTCTGCAGTTGTTTACATACTGCACAACTAAACCTATTACTGAATCTAATAGCAGAGTTAATTGTCAACAACTATGGATCAGGTTCAGTCATAGCCAATTCAAGATTACCCTCGACTCTTTATCCTGATTATGCACAATGCACAATCAATAATTATACCAATGATAAAAGAAACATCAGACATGTATGCAACTATATAAGCATGACATTATTAACTAATAAGAACGCACATCAACTAGCAAACAAAGTTCATCATAGTACACTCTTTTATCCACGTCTTACTTATTCAAGCATAAAAGACACTGTAAAGGTGTAAGGACACCAGAAAGTCTTTTGTGCACTAATAGCTCATCAAAGAATCGTAAGACAAACTTTCTCTTCCTTAAAATGCTTCCGATACTCATTCTGTTAGGTCAATTAGCTTGGAAAATCACCAATTCACGAATTGTTAAGAGTCACGCATCGGATATGGAATGGGAACATGGACTCCTTATATGGACTTGGACAATCCTCACCCTACAAGCTAGCTTTTGGGTTGAATTTGAAAGTATATTTATGTCCTAGAGACAATCTGTATTAGGACAAATGTACTTTATACACATTCGTATTATTATTAACGGAGATTAATATTTTCGCATTTGCAATTATTGAATTATTAATTGATTGTTTGTAATATTCTATAATATGCATCCCTGTAGGTTACACTGTTATTAATAGTGTGAGATATTAATATTATAACGTAACTCTTAAATAGCCTCGACTAATGATCATCGAGAATGAGATATCGATGATATGTGATAAGTCGACATGTGGTCTGCATCACATCCTTAGAGGATGTAGTATGTCTCACATGCTACGAGTAATGGCTACTCGTGATGGACACATGGATACTTTGGAAGTATTGGTATACCCTCCTGATATATTGTTTGTTATACTTGTCTAAAGTATGATCAGTGTATGGGAGATAGAAGTCCTTAGACTTGAGGTCAATACGCGTCTTGTCTACAAAGTAATGTACTTTGATCCCAGCCTAAGCTCAAATGCCTTATAGGTTGAGATACGACTTGTATTGGGTACATTACGATGTGGATTAAAAGTGGTAGTTGAGCCAAGATTAGGATTCATTCCTCGAATGTATATTCGAGAGAACACTCAGATTCTCAGTGATATTAGGTTGACTGAGTCGTTGGCCAACGCAATAGACGTATTTAGAATATGGTCCTATTGTCAACTAATATAGATGTGATACAATGATTAAGCCATTTGGATAGACAGTTGATAAATCCTAAGCTTGATCGAGTGTGTCGTGAATGAAAGGATTTTATCTTACCACATAAAGGTTAAGCTTACTGGATTCGCGTAAACGCACTTCACATATTGAGTTCGTCTTGCGGCGCCGTCTAGGAGTTCCGCGTAGACCTTAATTTGATTAATGTCGATATGAAAAAGGCTTGTAGGGTCACACTATGTCGATTGTCCGTTCGATCTAAGGATGTATTCAGAGAGTAATTAAATGTTCGATTTAGAATTGAGATAATTAAATGAATAATGATTATTTTAATTAGGTCAAAATTAGATTTTGGATTTAATTAATAATGCACAGAGAATAAATCGAGACAGTGCAAGAGCACGTCGAGCGCCGCGGCGCCTCTGCCTCGATTTTAGGCCAGGCCCAAGGTCAAACGCTAATTCGGTTTAGACCTAATTTTCACCTATAAATAGTGGCATTCTCTTTATTATTCATACACCAATTTCATATTATCATTCTAAGCCTTAGAGACTTAGAATTAAAACTCTCTCGAATCTCTGCCGGATTTCCTAGCTTTCCGAAAGAGAAGTACATTGAAGCTTGGAGCTTGCAATTGAAAGGGCAACCGTGTGTCCACCTTATAGTAGATAAAAACTACAGATATTCTAACCTGTAAGTTTATGCTTTATGTTACAGGTTTGATTGTTGTATAACCATACCAGAAATGTTGTTGGGGTAAGTAAGAAACAAAATTTTAAACTTCCGTTGTGCCTTACTTATGTGTTTTAAACCCAACAAAACCCTACAGTGGTATCAGAGCCCAGGCTGGTTCAATGGTTATATAACATTTGAATAAAATAATAATATGAGTTAAACATAAAATTGGATTAAAACGAGGTTTCTTGAAATCCTACATGTCTTGAACGAATGTTACCCTTTTGATATCACTCTAAATTATCTCCTACGCTAACTGGAGAAAGTCATTCTGCTCTAACTCGAACTAAGCCAAAAGTGCGTTGTCCGGCTCATTGCATGGTGCATGGCTAAGAACGGGTAAGAACGGATGATGGTCGATATGGGCGTTATTGATAATGGTGGGTGATGATAAAGGACCTGTGAATTGATCCCTAAATTAGATTTAGGGGTTGAACAATTTTGGAAAAATCAACACAGAAACGTTTGTCAGGACATCGGCGCTGCGACCCTATGGTAGGGCACCGCGACGCTTGCTAGGGTTTCAAGGCAGCGCCGCGGCGCTAATGCATTTGCAGAAGCAGAAATATTTCTGCCTCTGCAGTGCCGCGACACTAATGCAAATGCAGAAGCAGAAATGTTTCTGCCCTTGCAGCGCCGCGACTCCATGGTGGAGAGCTGCGGTGCTAATGCATTTTGCAGAAGCCGAAAGGCTTCTGCCTCAGTGGCGATGCGGCTCTAATGATTAGCGTCGCGGCCCCACCTGTCCAGAAATAAAAAAAATTCAGAGTTCATAATGCTTAACCCAAGATTATTATTATACAGTATAATTGATAAGTATACTGTTTATGTGCTAAATGTCAAAATGTTTGTCATTTACATTTCTAGAATAGCGTCCGCTATAACTGTCTAGGCAGGCGGCGCCCAGTATTTGATTAAATCATATTATATCATGCATATTGGGTTGACGGTTCTCAACTACATGTGTCATTAGTTTTGCATGTTGTTAAGATGTCATATTGGATATGGCGTAAAAGAGTTGATCTTGGTTAAAACCCTGAATTAAAATGTTCCCCAAAATTTTAAATACAAGTCTAAATTAAAACGCGTCGTCCATTATAATTGTTAGAGTGCAAAATCATTTTCAGCGGTACGAGTATTTATACCAAAGTATTTGCTTTAAGTCTACGAGGATAGATGTGTTTTAATGTAAAGGTAAGTGATAAATTTTTGTGGGTATTTACACTAAAGTGTTTGCTCACAAATGCCAAATTTGCTTAGATACATAAACGTAGTCGTGTAATGGGGTTGACTTGCTTAGACAAATCTTGGCGCCAAAGTGTCAGACTAATCTAAGGACGCAAGATTAAATGTAATATTTGATCAATCAAGAGTTGCAAATAAGTTTTGCAATTGGTTTAAAACCTACCAAGATGTGTTATTGAAGTTTTCAGCCAAAGCAAATGTGGAGATAGCATAGACTTAGATCTTGGCCCATTATGACCTCAATTAATAATAGGTCTGTATTCTACCATGGGGTCGTAGAAGTATGTTAAAATAATGGGAGCTAATTAAACACAAGGCCATGTTGATTAGCCTAAACGAATGTGTATAATAGGAAACAGATTTTGAGTTTGATTTTCAGTCTATCTAATTCTTCAGATTATTAAAGATGTCGAGCTTATCGTTGAAAATGTTGATTGAGATGAACAAACTTACTGGACCGAACTACCTTGACTTGCTAAGGAATTTGCGAATAATGCTGAGATAAGAGAAAATAGAATACGTGTTGGACACAGTGTTCCCGACAGTCCCTGCGACAGACTCTGCTGAATATGCCTATATAGGACAACCTCTACGTTCTGACCCCTCGGCAAACTCTGGTGTTTTGAAGCCCCTCGGCAAAGGTGCTATCTGATCTACCTAATCAAGGTAAGACTTCTTATAAACAAGCCTGTCCAAAGGTTTCAGTTGGATACCGAAGTACCTCCGTATGGTATTAGCAATAATTTCTGGGTTTATCAGTTGTGACGTCCCCTGCCGATTCTCGATTGGATTCTGCTGGTAGACGTTCTGCACTGGTGGCCTCCATTCTGCACTTTATTGGACAAGGTTTTAAAGGTTGTAGGTGGTCTGCTGGCTATTACCAATAGAAGGGGTCCATTGATGTTGTTGGGTATGGCCACCAAAGCCTGCAACCTGAGCTCCTGGAATGGCTAACGAAGCCTGAGGATAAGGTGGAACAGTATTCCATGGCTGCTCTCCTCGGACGTCGATCGTTATTAGAAAATTTACGCTTCCTGGAAGGTATGGATTGGGTACTGGCAATGACTGTTGGAATGGTATTCCACTATAAACAGCGTCACCAGATAGCCGAGCCAAGTCATAGCCAGGGGCCATTGGCAGCCAATTCAGCTGGCCAACATTGTTCGCCTGCATCGTAGGGCCATTCGTAGAATGTAAGGCATAACGGACGGCAATCCAATGTGTCCTAGAGCCTGAACTGGTCTCCGAGCCATGTTGATCTGCCCATACTGCAGACCCGCTTGGTCAAGTGGCATATTTTGCCCCCCAAGGTTCGGCGGCGACCACACAGTGTGCTGGTTGCCAGGCGATTGGGCTTGTGTTCCTAGGTGCGCTACCGACTGCACCTGAGTAGGCATTAGCTGATGCACATGCAGCTGAGAAACAACACCGGGAGTCACAGTCTCATGCTGAACAGCACCGCTCGTCATATGGATGGCAGAACTAGCCGAACATTCTCCTGGGTGCATTCGGTTGGTTTCCATATCCCTCGCTTGCTGAACCTCATTATGTACCATCAGCTTCACAATGTCAGCCAACTGTTTAGAAACTTGGTACATAATATCGTGGATGCCCAAGTCGATCTGTTATCTAATAAAAGACGTGGTCATTATGGTTGGACCTTCAGATTGGCTAAATTCTTCCACAGCTTGGGTTGATGGAGGAAGTAGAGGGGTATCAACCGATGTAGGCATACATGAGGAGGATGCTGGTTCGTTATTTCTTCGGGGAGGATTTTGTTTAGAATGTGCACTGGACTCGGGGTTTATTTACTTACCGGACCTTAGGCGCATTCGCCAAGAATGATCCTGACCTGGAGAATCAAACTTTGCTATTAATTCACCTATGGTCCCACTGGGCGTGCCAAATTTGTTACCGTTCGAAGTATTTTTGTTTTATAGGATGACGAAATCGGATGATAAATTGATTCATTAACTAAGTGATTTTGGCTGGAAACGAAACTCTAATTTCAACAATGGGTTCCCCAACTACTCCAGAAAGCGTTAGGATGGTAAGTGAGTAAACTAAGAGGTAAAAAACATGAATGCAGCTGAGTACAATAAAGTAAATGATAAAGATAAAAGTAAAGGATAAAGATAAATAAAAATTGAGTTGTTTGATTGATTATGTCTCTATATACAAAGAATGATTCTATTTATAGTACAAAAAAGAGAAAAAAAAGTTGTACAACGTGCCCCCCCATGTCAGCCATCAAGTAACCCACTAAGTTCAATGGCCGACTATAGGGAAGGTGGTGCCGATTTTCTCGCCATCTACTCCTCTTTCTCAGATAATGGCCCTTTCTTTTAGTTGTTGTTGGCCGTTATCACTTTTAGGGGTCCGGAAACCCTTTTGACTTGGTCGTTGAGGCGTCTGCATTTGAGTGGGTTCCGGTTGTACCTCTAACTAACAACTCGACTAAGATGCCTTAGTAGCCGATGAAGTTCTTGTAGTCGATGGCTAGGAGTAAATTCAGTTCTGGAGCAGTTCGGCTGTCACTGAATTTGGCTAAACAGTTAAAATTATTTTTGAGTGTTAACAACTATTTGAATCCTCAATATTAATTCATCTCCAGTTAGACAGTTCATATGCTCAATAATAACATTGTTAAGATAATTATGGATTTGGCATAATTATTGCAAAATCAATCTAACTATCATGAGGATATGTTAATCATCCTAATTATATGATAATTGATCTAATCATCATAATTATATGATAATTAATTTAATTACAATATGATGCGATATGATGGAGATAATTATGGATTATGACATAGTTATTTTAACAAACATGAAAATTCAAAATTCAATAAAAAGCACAACCTCTTGAACCAAAAATTACCATAGTAAAATAGTACTTCCTTAATTAGCCTTTTCAGTCTTATAACATCTCTAATAAATTACTAACACAATAAAACAGTCAATAGATACAAAAATTAAGCAACACCATACAAAGTGGACCTTATCCGACCCGAAAATAAACGACCCATTAACCCGATTAGATCAATCTTCAGCCTTCAACTTCTCCACGCACTTATTCGGCTGTTCAACTTTCACAAGAAGTCCCGTAACAGAATATAACAACCAATAAAACACTAAAGCACACACGATCAATAGCGCGTTACGTTGAGACTTCATAATTGATTTCTGATGACGTAGGTGTTCAGATGGGGAATAAGATTCAGATGATTCACAAGTGGGTCGGGTCTCGTATTTCCAGTAGATATTCGTTAATAGGAAGTGTTAAAATTAATAGGGGACGAAATTTATCATAATATAGAGGCAAAAGTTTTTCTTTATATTTAGACTATCATTTTACCATAAAACTAATAGAGTTAAATTAGGAAACATCTCAATACCCCTCAAGTTGGAGAATGGGGGGTCTCGAATGCCCAACTTGCCAAGCAAATATTCATGTTGTGATTTGCCCAAAGCCTTTGTAAACACGTCGGCCAATTGTTCGTTGGTTAACACATAACTCCGAAGAGTTATACCCGATTGGAGTGCGTTCCGGACATAATGACAGTCAACTTCAATATGTTTAGTCCGTTCGTGAAATATCAAATTTCGTGCAATATATAATGTTGTTTGACTATCACAACATATTTTAACCAGAGATTTTCTTTCAACCATTTCAATTCACAAACCGTCATTCCCATTGAATGGTATTCTGCCTCTACTGATGAGCGAGAGACAATGTGCTGCTTCTTGGTATTTTATTATACCGGTGAATTCCTGAGGAAGATAAACTATCCGGTGAGAGATCTTCGAGTCAACGGACATCCAACCCAATCTGCATCACACCACCTATACAACTGGAGATCACAAACCTTAACACAATTTCTTGCACATGGTTCTTTTACAAGTATCTTAGCACCCGGAGGGCGGCTCTCCAGTGCGCTTCCTTCGGTTGGTGCATGAATTGAGACAGAACGTGTATACAATAGGACAACTCCGGTCACGTAAAATTGAGGTATATCAGTCTGCCGACCAGACGCCGATATGGTTCCGAAACTTTCAAATTAGCCCCTCTGGCCAATGCTAAATTGTAATTCAGTTTCATGGGAGTTTTAATAGGTTTTGCTCCCAGTAGTCCGGACTGAGAGATTATATCCAAGGTATACTTCCGCTGACAAAAAGAATAATCCGGTTGGTCCACGCACAACTTCAACCCCAAGAAAATACTTGAAGGGACCCAAATCCTTCATGTGAAAACAGGCTCGGAGGTAGTCTTTGAACCGTGTAATGACAACATGATCATTTCCATAGATAATCAAGTCATCCACATAAACTAAGACCTTAAGTTATATACTTTCCTGGTGCATCATGAAGAGAGAATAATAAGAGTATGACTGTTTAAACCCATATTTCATCAAGGTACTTGACAATTTTGCAAACCAGCACCGTGGAGCTCGTTTCAACCCATACATAAATTTTTGAAGTTGACATACTTGCCTCGGACCAGACACACAAAATCCCGATGGTAATTTCGTATAAACTTCTTCCGCCAGTTCGTCATGCAAGAAGGCATTATGAATATCTATCTGATGCAACTCCCGATTTCGAACAACTACTACTGCTAAGAAGGTCTGGGCGGTCATTACCTCGCAACCGAAACAAATATTTTATTGTAGTAAATACCTTCCTTCTACTTATTACCGAAGATGACCAATCGAGCTTTATATCATTCAATTGTTCCGTCCGAGTTTTATTTGATCTTGTACACCCATCTTCATTCGAGTGCTTTCTTATCCGCCTATAATATTTTCAATGTCCATGTGCCATTGTCCTCTAATGCTTGATTTTCTTGTTGCATCACTTTTCTTCAACATTCCTTTTACATAGCCTCCGAGAAAGATTTTGGTTTAATCCATGTGATAATTGCTGCAATGAAGCTTTGGTGTTGCGAGGAAAAATTATCACCGGATATATAGTGAGCTAAAGGATAAGGTGCATATGAGGATTGCTAAGGATCAGGTGAACTCGTTGATGGACTTTCTTTTCAGAATATTTCAGTAACGTCGTCACGTAATCGAACCGAGTCATGCTTCTAACGTTTACCTCAACCCAATTGTTCCTATGATGGCTTTTCATTGGCCCAGGTACCTTCCGTCTGTACTTCTTCCACATTTTCATTATTCAGACTATCATCTGTCCTATCTAATTCTGGTGGATCTGTAGGTTTGACATTCGGTGTCCGAATTTCTTCTATTCGAGTTTTGTTCGTACCTACATTATCTGTCTATTCTTCTTCGAAAATGTATTGAATCCTTTCGTCCTTTGTTTCATCCGGGATCGCTTCTATGTTGTCGACCAAGTTACTTGTTCCTACCGCAAAAGAGAACTTAGTCTCGTAGAAGTCCACATCTCATGAGACTAAATATTCAACATTTTCTAACTTATACAGTCTCTAACCTTTCTGTTCGTAGGGGTATCCCAAGAAGATACACCTACGACTCCGACTCTCAAACTTTTCTCTTATTTTTCTCTTTGTGTGTTCATTGCATAGTAACCCTAGCACCCTTAAGTGATCCTAATGAGGCGCCTCCTCGTATAAAATTTCATAGGGGGTTTTCCCATTCAAAACAAAAGATGGTGTTCTACTGATCAAGTATCCCGCCGTCAAAATGTATTCTCCCCAGAATTTAATGGAAAGATGGCTCTGAAATCTCAATGCTTGTGCCATATTAAGAATGTGACGTTGTTTTCTTTCGACAGTTCCATTCTGCTGAGGTGTGAGGTGCAAGATGTTTGAAACAAAATTCTATGTTCGAAAAAGTAAGTCTTCATACATGTGAACTCAGTTCCGTTATCACTTCTGACTATCGACACTTTTTTTCCAAACTGCCTTTCCACAAGAGCGAAGAAATTCTTCAAGGTTTGGGACACTTCTTTCTTATCAACTAAAAAGAAGATCCACACGACTCATGAACGATCATCCACAATAGTAAAAAAATATATAGCACCACAAGAGGAAGGGGTCCTATATGGTCCCCATAAATCACAATGGATCATCTCAAAAGTATCCGAAGCAACATTCTCACTTAAAGTAAAAACATTTCTCGTTTGCTTTGCTCATTGACATACATCACATTCTCTATCTAATCTATCACCATTCTCTTTTAAGACTAATACCGTAATAGAATTTTTTACTTGTGCTAAAGGATGACCCAACCATTTGTGCCAAAGTTTAAACCAACCAATTGCCTCTGCCTTCATAGCTCGTATCAACAACACATTCCAAAAATAGTAAAGTCCACATCGACGCTCACTATTTCCAATCAGCTTTCTCATAGTGGAGTCCAGTATAACATATTTCTATTAAATGTCACATCACAATCTAAATAATCAACTAGTTGTGACACATAAATTAAATTGCATGTCAAATCCGGAACATAAAGAGCATTCTTCACTATATCATGTCATTCAACCTGGTTGTTCATTCTTTTGTAGCCACCGAGCTATTTCCATCCGAAAGCCCAACCGGATACTCAAGAATATCCCGATGATCGCTCAGTTTCTCCGGATTACATGTCACGTGATTGGTAGCTCGGGAGTCAATAATTCAGGATGAGTTTTCGGTCTTACCATCCATCTTGCCATTTGAATTTATTCCTTGTGAATTCAATACGTAAATCACTATTTTTCGGATCTCCTCACTTAGATTGTGAGGTCCTATCCTGCATGTGCTCATCTGTTCTAACTCCACCTGTGTATCATTGACAACAACGGTGTTAGACCTGTAGTTGCCTTCCTCTGCTGTTGTTGTTGTCCTCGTCTTCTTCCTCTGAATTTTCTGTCTTTTTTTTTATTTCCTAGTCACCATTCTGGATACCCAATGAGTTAAAGACATTCTTTCACAATGTGTTCGGATCTCTTGCAATGTGTGCAGAATGCACCATCATTCTTCTCATCATCTTGGTCACGGTAAGGATTTCTCCCTTGTATGGCAAAGGCCACGGTTTCACTCTGTTTTTCCATTTTTCGTGTGAGTTTCCTCACACGCTCTTCTTGCACTAGCTTCAAATAGTCTTTTTTTAATGATGGCAACGGTTCCTGGGCTAGTATGTTCGATCTCACCGTTTCATACATTTCCTCATCCAATCCTATGAGGAAAATATGCACTTTTTATTCTTCTCTTTTGATTTTCAAGATCATCCCTAGATTGTACGTGCACTTTCCGCACTTGCAAGTCGAAATCTATTCATAGTTCGCCAATTCTTCCAATAACTTGGTTAATTTTCCATAGTAATCCACTATGGTCCTACCCTTCTGCTTGCACTCCACAAGTTCTACTTTTAGTTGTTGCATCCGATGTCTGTTGATAATAGTGAACCGCTCCCGGATGCTCGTTCATAATTTTTTAGCTTCCTCTTTATGCGAGATCATTGAGCGAAGAGTTGGTTCGATGGTATTACGAATTCACAACACCAACAAAGAGTTTATAGTCCACCAGTCTTCTAAGTCCGGTGATTCTTCATCCGGCTTCTTGATCGTACCATCAACGAAGCCGAATTTCTTCCTTGATCTTAGGGTCGTCCTCATGGATTGAGCCCATTCTTCGTAATTCTCACTTCAATTGAACTTGTGTCACCACAATTACGGGATTATCGTTTGACGTAATGTCATACGAGAAGATTGTTTTTCTTTGAATTTTGTTTTCTTCACCGACGATTCTTTTATTTTTATCGCTGGTTTCTCCGTTACCCGCCACTATTTAGGGGTTTTTTGTTCTTTCAACGCGACTCTAATACCATGTTAAAATTAAGAGGGGACATAATTTAGTTAGAAGAATAATATTGGGAGAATTCTTTCTTGGTTTCATTCATCATATTGACCTCTTTATATATAGGCAAAAGTTCTTCTTTCCCTAGTCTAACAAGAAAACCTTATTCTATTAAACTACTATAATTACAATTTATTAAATATACTTAGACTAGAATTTTACCATCGAACTGATATAGTTAAACTAGGAAACATCTCAATAGGAATAGACAAAAAGGTACGATTGAGAGAAAGGTTTGAGGAGATTTCAGGTCACGGTTATTAGGCCTTTGCGAAGCAGGTCAAGACCCGGGAGTGTTAGGAGAAGGAGCATGATTGCTTCTACACCTGCGGCGTAGCCAAGAACAACCCATTCTAATGCCATTGATGTGAAAGAGAGCTTTGGTAAAAATGGAAAGTGAATAATTGAAGAATTTGGAAAGTGGAAATAGATGTTAATGGGCCTAAAGTGACAAAAGTCCACTAAGTGAATTGGGTTGGGCTTCGCCTCATGGTTTGCCCTTCAAATGTGATTCTTTTAAATTTTCATCCTTCAAAATCGAGCTTATGCCTAGCAAAGCAAAAGTTTTTTAAGGATGTGAGGCATAACTTGTGGGATATTATGATGCGAAAATATAAACTTATGCCCCGTGAAAAAATTATTTTCCTTGTTGGACAAAAATTAAAGGTAAGCACAAAACAGGGACAAAAGTGCAAATCATCATTGACACTTATGCCTTCACTTTGTTCTGGTCTTTAATTTTTGTCCCTCGTAACAAATATTTTTTCGCTGACACAAATTTATATTTTCACATCATAATATCCTATAAGTTATGTCCTATGTCCTTAAAGAATTTATACCGCGCTAGATATAAGTTTGATTAGTATAGGGCAAAAATTGGAGACCAGCCCATTTGAGAGGCATAAATGAAAGACAAACTAATTTGAAGGAAAACGTGCAATTTCTTCTTTATCTGCATTATGGACTATGGAGATATTGGACTGCAGTCATTTTTCAGAATGGGCCAATACATTTTACTTCAGTATCCAGTTTGCTATCAATACATGGTCCCCAATTGAAGGCAAGAGTTTGTATATGTCCTGATGGTATAAGTTTTGTTTTTACACAGTACATAACTTAATTTGTAACTACAGGTAAATTTATTGATAAATATTCGTTAATAATTTGGTAAAAATGGTAATTAAAAAGTTTAATGTAATAAAATTTATCAACCTTAGAGTTTTTCTTTTTGCTCGATTAAACAGCAGTAATGTGATTCATGAACGAAGTAATAAGTTAAATAGATAACTAAAATAGCGCACTGTGAATTTAAAGTGGAGGTGCAAATTTGGCTTGATTTTCTTAGACAATTCATGTATGGAGACAACTCACAACCACAAACAAGAATTGTGGTGGGATAAATATGATTCATCCGCTCTATACCGTTCCTAACAAAGAGAACTTTATATATAGCAAGGTTCAAACTCAAGATCACTGATTAAAGATAAAGGAGTATAACTTACCGCTCCACCACAATCCTTGTTGATACAATTTAATCCCCTTGCGCTCCTCAATTGCACCATAAAAGGAACACCCAAGAATTTGTTTTTTAACTTAATAGAGACAGCTATGCGATCATACCAACACTAACCATTGAATCTCATCAGAACTTTAAAGTTAAGCGTGTTTGAGTAAGAGTAGTATTAGAATGGATGCTCCTGAAAAGTCCTTGTGTTCCATCACTCCTCTCTAAAAAAAAAAGAAGAAGAAAGAGACAGCTCACAACTTACAACTTACCTACTAACTTTCATGGATAAATTAAACACCTCTTCTTCCCACAATTCTTAATATAAAAACAGTCAAAAGAGAAAGGGATATTGGGAAAAAGGGTATCCGAGTATGTGGAAAGTCCATGCATCCAAAATAATGACACACTTCATACTTGGTTTGTCTAGGTTTAATTTCTTTGCTAAAAACACAGCTCAATTTTCTTTTGCTTTTCACCTAATCATCGTTAGAATACATAAGGTTTAATCTCTCTCTCTCTCTCTCTCTCTCTCTCTATATATATATATATATATATATATATATATAATTGATTTTCTTTCTTTCTTTTGAGGTGGAGGATGCAATGGCAGAGCCAAAGGTTTAAAGTTTAAGCTTAAAGAAGGCAATTGCTATCGATTGTGATGTTTATAAATTTATATATACATTAACTATGTTAAAAAAAATTTAACACTATCTTTCTTTTGCTTGTGCTTATGTTTTTTCTTAAGCCGATGGTCTTTCGGAAACAACCTCTCTACTTACCAAGGTAGAGGTAAGGTCTGCGTACACTCTACCCTCCCCAGATCCCACAGTGTGAGATTTCACTGGATATATTGTATGTCACTTAAAAAATAATTACATAATGGGATTAGAAAATCTCAACAATCAAATTCAGAAAAACTACACAAATCTTTATATATTGGTACAAACACATTCAAATAATAGCGAAAATAGATGGATATATATATATATATATATATAGGCGGAGCCAGGGGCGCAAAGGGTCATCCCAATCCTCTTCGTCGATTACATTGTATATATAAAATTAACATTATTTATAGTAAATCTCTTTGACTTTTTTTGTTTATTTATATTTTGAATTGTCTTCGTGAAATTCTGATTCTGCCATTATGAATTTATAACTTTATTAGATAATCTTTGATATGTCCCTCCCAACTTTACAGCATGAGTGAAAGGAATATTTCCCATGCATGTTTGGACAATTGCTCATTTTTTCAGCATAAAGAGACTATGGCTTTTTGCTACATATATATGATTGATCATGTAATTAAAAGCCAGTTAGCAACTACTAATATACACTTTTTCTTGGTCTATAAGTTTTTCCAAAAAAGCTCATGAACATGCAATTAAAGGGAGAATATACATAGTGATTCATTATATTCCTTTCACTTTATGTGACATGATAAGGAATATTGAATCACTTTCATTATTCATATATGATATAACATGTCATCCACTAATATTTTCCATTCATCGTGTGTATTACTTATTCACATTTTGATTGATTATAAATGGTGAAAGCATAAAGAGACAGTCAAGATCACACTCCAGTGAAATAGGTTTCTATTGGGTTAACTAAAAATCTTCAATCACCATAATGTCACATCTACATGCCGATGCATTTGTAGGTCAGCGCAAGATATATACCACCAAAGATTTTTTTAATGCTATAAAATTGTATTTAAAGGCTATGGTAATGAATGGTAAAAATTTATCTGTATCGGGTGTTTACATCCAATTTAGTTAAGTTAACCGTTAGACAAATCAAGGTCTACTAGAAGTCCTATTTTATTAAATTGGAAATAAGTGATAATAACATTAAGTTATTAAGTTTTAGGGTTGTCGTCAGTTACTCTTTCTTTTTCCTACGGTTTTTCTTCTAGTCTTAAGTGTTCTTGCCCAGTTCCGAAGTTATGCATCACTCTTTTAATTCTCCATGGAAATCAAAAGGTGCAATTCCAAAATTATGACATCGTTGGAAGTTCAGATTAAGAGCAACAAACATATAGCAGGAATGACATATTCAATAGTTAATTCGATTTGTTATTTGTTAATAAGTGCTGAAAATCTGTAAGATCTGAACAAGAACATAAAAGAAATTCTCCTAAGCTTAAGTTTAGTTAGTAACCACTAAGGTTTGTCTCGTGTTTATTAGAAAGAAGGTTTGTATCGTGTTTATTAAAAAGTTGTTTAAATATAAGTATGAATCTTCATTTCCAGATTAAGTTTGATAATATTTTCATGATGTGTAGGCGGTGTAGCAGTATAACTATGTAAATCTAAGTATTTTTTTCTGAAGTTTTTTTTTTGTATGAATCTGTTAATCTTTGATGCATTACACTGAGGATATACAAGTTACGTGCTTTTGTGTAGTAATAATAATTGTAGTAAAATAAAGTGATATGTGTCATTTGTTTGCGGATAAGTTTTTCCAATTGAAAGATGGAATAATTTCCCTTAGGATTCTTTTCATTATTCACAATATATATGGTTGTACAAGGTTGATTCCTAATATGGTACGAATCCTAACTTACCTTACAAATGTTGATTCCTAATACAATTAGAATCCTAAGTTACCTTAAATATACATCTATCATAATTACAAAATATACGGAGAATATTCTGAGAATATTCGCTAATACTCCCCCTCAGACGGAGCGGGAGGAGGCCGAATGCTAAGGCTGGATCGGAAGTCGGTGAAGAGTTGTCGCGGTAGTCCCTTTGTGAAAATGTCTGCATACTGATAAGAGGAAGACACGTGTAAAATTTTGACCTGACCACGGGCAACCTTCTCTCGCACAAAGTGGATATCCATCTCAATATGCTTAGTCCGCTGATGTTGGACTGGATTATGAGACATATAGATAGCAAATATGTTATCACAGTAGACTATAGACGCCTTGTGCAATGGACACTGGAGCTCCAAAAGAAGATTTCGGAGCCAACAGATCTCAGCGACGACATTAGCAACTCCGCGATACTCTGCTTCAGCACTCGAACGGGATAGTGTGGCCTGCCGCTTGGCGGACCATGAGATAAGATTATCCCCAAGAAATACATAGTACCTTGAGGTGGAGCGACGTGTGTCGGGGCATCCTGCCCAATCTGCATCCGTGTAGGCTAGCAACTTGGTTGGGGCAGAGGTGTATAGATGTAAACCAAACTCTAGTGTGACCTTAACATATCTAATAATACGTTTGAGGGCGGCAAAATGGGACTCTCGGGGGTCGTGCATGGACAGACACACCTGCTGAACGGCATATGCAATATCAGGCCTAGTGAATATAAGATACTGAAGAGCACCTGCTAGACTCCGATATAGAGTGGGATCAAAAACTGGCGCATCGTCATTGGCACTAAGCTTGGATTTTGAGTCCACCGGAGTTGGCATAATTTTACAATTTGCCATCTTGGCCCTGTACACTATCTCTTCTGCATACTTACGCTAACACAGGAACATAGTGGCTGCAGATCTTGTCACCGATATACCCAAAAAATAACTTAGCTTGCCTATGTCAGTCATATCAAATTCAGTTTTGAGTAGAGCAATGATTTCATTCTTCAACTCGTGATGAGGCAGTAAGAACAATGTCATCGACATATAATAGCAAATATGTAGTGCTGCTACCTCGGTGAAAAGTGAAGAGAGATGTATCACACCTGCTACATACAAAACCAATCTGCAGAAGATACCTGGAGAACCGGTCATACCAAGCGCGGGGTGCCTGTTTCAATCCATACAATGACTTCCTGAGACGACACACAAACTGTGGAGCTGCCGGATGAACAAAGCCAGGAGGCTGATGCATGTACACAGTCTCTTTCAAATCCCCATGAAGAAACGCATTCTTGACATCAAGTTGATAAATCGGTCAATGCATCCCCATAGCAATACTGAGAACATTTCGAATAGTGGCCGGTTTAACAACCGAACTGAATGTCTCACCACAATCAATACCCTCCTACTGATTAGTGTCATTGGCAACTAGTTTTGCCTTATACCTCTCTAAGTCACCACTGTCTCTGAACTTGTGACGAAATAGCCACATACACCGGATAACATTCACACCAGCTGGTCTAGGTACCAAATCTCAAGTGTTCTGCTTGGTTAAAGCGTTAAATTCCTCGTACATGGCCACATTCCAATTTGGGTCCAGTTTTGCTAGTTTTTGGATTCTTTGGAATGAGTGATAAGGTTTGTGTGGAGAGATTGAAGTTAATCTTGGGTTTGAAAATCCCGTGTTGTGCACGAGTCTTCATGCGGTGAGAGAGGCGGCGATGGGAGGTCGGGACCAGTTCTGCGGATCGTAGGCGGTGGGCTTCGGGTGGTTGGCAGCAGTGTTTCTGCAGAAATAGGAGACTCGACAAGTTACTGGATTTGCTGGACTGGAGGCAGTGTGGGTGGTGCATTAGACTCGACAGGTTGCAGCATAGGTGGTGTGGGAGCTGGACTAGGTGGCAGCATTATTGCGGGAGGGTCAGATGACACTGCTGGAGGCAACAGTGGTGTCGGAACAGTGAGCTGCTACTGGTACAGATTTTGGATGACTTGGAGACAAACTCGGTTCATCGAGAAAGAAGTAATCGGTGGTCTGAAATTTCTGGAGATTGGAAAAAGGAAAGGTTGTCTCGTTAAAGGTGACGTGACGGGAGACGATGATTTTGCGAGTAGCAATGTCATAACACAAATAGCCCCGATGATTAGGAGACAGACCAATGAAGACACATGGTAGAGTGCGAGGGGCAAGTTTGTGAGGTGTAGTGGAGGATATGTTGGGGTAGCATAAGCATCCAAAAATACGTAGGTGATCATAAGATGGTTGCTTGCGATATAGGATTTCGGTAGGGGTCTTGTTTTGGAGTGTGCTAGTTGGTAAAATATTTAGAAGAGATTCTACCATTTTGACAGCATAGACCCAAAAAGGCGGTGGTAGGCATGCATGAAATAGAAGTGTGCGGACCATGTTATTGATGGTACGTATAATTCTTTCAGCCTTTTCGTTTTGGGAAGAAGTCTAGAAAAAATGGAAAATCATGCCTTGTTTAGAACAGAAATTGTGAAATGCTGAGTTATTAAATTCACGTCCATTATCACATTGGAATGATTTAATAGATTTTTCAAATTGTGTCTTAATGAATTTTTGAAACTCGAGGAATTTGGAAAAAAACTTCAGATTTGAATTTCAGTGGGTAAATCCAGACAAAATGTGAAAAATCATTCAAGAATACTAGATAGAATTTATGACCCAAAGAGATAATAATCGGAGATGTCCACAAATCAGCATGAACAATATCAAAGGGAGAAAAAGTAACACTGTTTGATGACATAAATGGAAGACGAGTATGTTTGCCTAGTGGACAAGAAAAATAGTGTTGGGCAATTTTTCCCATTATTACATTGAATACCCTTAGAAGTCCTAAGAAAGGTAAAAACTGGGTCTCCGGGATGTCCGGGTCTGTTGTGCCAAGTGGAGGGAGAGATCGCCGCAAGGGACATAGGTGCTTCCGGTCTGTCAGCGGAAGATTGAGTGAACGGGTAGATATCTCCCACACTATTGCAGCGTGTAAGAATTTTTCCCGTATTGAGTTCCTTCACAGAAAAGCCAAAAGGGTCAAATTCGACAGACACAGAATTATTGCTAGTGAATTTTCTAACAGAGATTAAGTTTTAATGATATTAGGTATGTATAGGACGTGGTTTAGGGAGAAAGGTGGGTGTGGATGTTTGGTGTGTGTGTTACCGTAACCTTAAATTGGAATGCGATGACCATTGCCGACAGTAATAAATTGAGGATACTTTAGCTGACGTAGTTGAGATAGGTTACCTGACGACCGGGTGAGGTGAGATGTGGCTCCGGTGTCCATGTACCAATTTTCGTCGGGCTGTTGAAGGTTCACGATGGTGTATGCCTGGCCCAAATCAGTCAGGGCCAGGCTGGCTCTGCAGTCTTCTTCTTCTTCTTTGGATCGCCATCAGTGGGCTGCTGCTTCTTTGGTGGGCTGCCTGATGGTGAGGCAGGCCCAAGAGGCTAGTCGACCAATTTGCTAGAACTAGGCCCTTACAGTCGGGTACGGGCATGTAGGCGAGGCCCGATTCTTTGGTTGGGCCACCTTCTTTGCTGCGTATTGGACCATTCTTCTGCCGATGGGTGGCTGTATCGATCTGATTTGCGTTGGCCCTTTCCGCGGCCCTTGCCTTTGTTGTTGCGACCTCTGCCGCCACGACCTCCGCCACTACCTCCGCCACTCTGCTGCTGCTGGAACTGTTGGTTGCTGCTGGTCGCAGGTGTTGCCATCCCGTCAACGGCTAACGCATTTTGATTATGTTCCTCTTGTTTAGCATGTCTAGTTTCTTCCAACAATAGTTGTGAACGTGCCTTGTTGAAACTTGGGAGAGGGTCGGCTTGTTGAATCATTGTTGCGAGTGTGTCATATTCACCTTTTGATAAACCCGCAACAAGTTGAAGCACCATCTTGGTTTCTGAAACAGAAGTCCCGACGTTGGATAGTTGATCTGTTATGAGTTTCAGTTGCTTACAATATTCGGACATGTTGTTAAAATTCTCGAGGCGGGTATTATTGAATTGCTCTTCCAAATATACTGCCCGAGTATTTTTATTGTCCTGAAAGATTTCTGCTAGCCGGACCCAAAGTTTACGTGCCGTAGCACCTGTTTTCATGAAAGTGTACAACAGGTCTTTGGAGATGGTGTCGTAGATCCATTGTTTGACGATGACGTCAAGACGACGCCGGATTGAGTCTGTAACATCGATGGGACGAGGAACAGATTCGTCAATATGATCGAGCACGTTGTATGCACATGCATGAATGTAGAATAGTTCCATCCACATGGAATATTGACAGTCTTCTTGGTCAAGAATTATAGGGATAAAATTCTTGTTGTTGTTAACGACGAATGTCGGATGAAAAGAAGATACTGAACGTTGAGAGGGGTTGTCAAGTGTGCCAGTGGATGAACCGAAATTTGTGGGGGAAGACATGGTTGCCGCCTGCCGAGGGAAGGGAATTTTCTGGTTTGGCCGAGAAAGGGAGGAAGAAAGCAGATTTTTTTTTGTGAAATCAGAAAAAAATGCTAATTTCGGCCGAGAATGAGGAAGAGAAGGGATTTAGGATTTAGGTTTTAGGCTCTTGATACCATGAAAGATGGAATAATTTTCCTTAGGAATTCCTTTCATTATTCACAATATATATAGTTGTACAAGGTTGATTCCTAATATGGTACGAATCCTAACTTACCTTACAAAGGTTGATTCCTAATACAATTAGAATCCTAAGTTACCTTAAATATACATTTATCATAATTACAAAATATACGAAAAATATTCTGAGAATATTCGCTAATACCAATCTCTCTATAGCTCAAGAAATATGAATTTGATAAAATATTTTGTCCATTAATTGTTGATTCACCAAAATAGTCATTATCCTCTCTTCTTCATCAATTATTTGTAGTTCTTTCGCTTGATCTAAATTTTTTCTAGATGTCAATCTCAATGGTATTTTTCTTGACCCTTTCAAATTTTCGTATCATGAAATTGATCCACTACTTTCTTGATTAATTCAAACTTGTCTAGATCCATGGGGTACAATTTTTTGTGGTCCCAATATTTATTCAGAGACAAATAAAAGTGCCTCTTTAATTTTCAGTACATTTTTTTCACTTTCCAAGTCTAAAAAGAAAGTGTAATAATATTCTTGGAGAGATTCAAGCCACATTATGTTCCTTTAAGAGGGCTGATTTACGCACCTCTTTAGTTCACAAGTAGATTTTGTCTATATTTTTAAATATCGTGTAAATATAGTTCTCATATTCACGAAATATTAGAATGTCGTCTAACATCTACAAAATTTTAGACCATGATCTAATATTTTTCTTATAGGATTTTTCAATTTTCTCAAAAAAAATCTTTATACTGTAATTTAAAAGATTCATAAATAAAAAAACAAAAAAGTAATTATTTACTAAATAATTAACCCGAAAAGGGACGTCCAATTAAAATTTATGTTTTTAGAGACGATTGGGCACAAGTGGCACTTTGGCCCAAAATATTTTGAGACAAACATCTATTACAAGGCCTAGGACTCCTATATGATTAATCTAGGAGTTTGACTCAAAAAATATTAATTTGAGAAGTCTGGGTACTATGATATCAATTTAAAATTTCAATTTGGCATAAAGTCGAATTTAAGTACTTACACCGGGATGGATGGACTAAAGAGTAAGTACAATAAATTATGTTTACTTGGTATCTCAAAATAAAGTTTTGGGAAAATGCATAAGTTACCTTCTAAATTTGTTCAAAAATTCAATTACACGCTTTAAATTTACGAGCGACTTCTTAATCTCCAAATTTTCTCCGGAAAATTCCCGTTTAGGTTTTTTTCTTTTATTGTTAGATGAACTATTTTATGAGGAGAATATAAAGAAAAAAAATAGCTTAAGCCAGTTGATGAGAAGGAAATGCAAGTTATGTTATTACTGAAATAATGTAACAAAGACCAACATGGATTGTAGTGGGATGGTTAGGGGGTCCTCCACTCTTAATCAAAGATTACGGGTTCGAATCCTAGGAATAAAAAAATATTATGTTGGAAGTGTTGCCTCCAAAATGGGCTGCAACGCGTAATTCAAATTTAATCGGGCCCAATGAAATAATGAACACCATGTGAAAAACAAACTAAGAATAATTCATAATCCAACATCACATGTGAAAGTATCCAATTAGTACAACATTCACAAAAAGCAAAAGCAATTTCTTTACATCAAAGTGAAGAGTGGAATTCAAAAAGTAATTTCTTTTCTTTTCCAATTCTTATTTTTTATAGTACACATCCCTAGAGCTCATTTTCACTTAGAAATATCCTTTTCAGTGAAAAATAATATAAAATAAATCTTATTCTAAAAAGACTAAAGATAAAAAGAAAATAAAAGGACAACTTGATGTAGGTCATGGAGTAAAAGGCCAGCAAAAGTAGATCAAATTTGCAGAATTTATTACATAATTTATTTACCTGCAAAAAGGAAAAAACAAGAGAACAAAATCAATTACAATATTATAATAAAAATGTAGAAGTAAAAAGAAAACGAAAAAACATAGATAAGCAATGTTATAAATGAGGCTAAGAAATTAATTGCATTTACCATTTCTTGCAAATATTCTTCTCATGAAAGTTAAGAAAATGATGAGAAGAGCAACCGCAGCTAATAATCCAACGATCAGTGCAAATGTCTTCTCACTTTCACTATGAGAATCTGCCATGAATTTAAATTAATTAGAGAGATTAAATAAATACTTCATATTATTAATTCAAATATAATGGGCAATGCTACCAAATCCCCTTAAAAGCATAACCTAATATAAAAAAAAAAGTTAATCTTAGACACTAGAAGATAAATAAGTTATTTGGCTATGAAATATTTAAAAACAAAGCATAATAGCTAAATTCTATAAATGATTCAAAACAAAATATAGAAAGATGATCTTCTCTATTCATCTAGATGCTCTTACTTTTTTTTTTTTTTTAAAAAGCAAGATTATATTCTTTGTCGAAAAAGAACCTTAAACTATATGGGGATAAATGTGAATATCCATGTGAGGGCAGAACTTCAAGAACGGTTGATGTTCTATTTCATTGGAAATAACGAGCGCATACACCTCCCACTCTTTTTGGAGATTTTGGAAAAGCAGGTCCTTTATTACTTTTGAGAGTAAATGAAAAAGTAAGATTTTTTGGATACTGAGCTCGCCTATTATGAAAAGCTCCTTCGTTTTTATGGGTCACTGCCCTAGGAATGCCTTGACTGCTATTGTTCTGTGTCTCATTCGTACCAAAACAGACGACGAAGCTACAATAATCAAGAATGACCGTAGCCTCTAAGTCAGCTTGCCTTTTGCCTCGTGGCTTGGATCGAAGGATAAGGTGCAGAGCGAAGGTAATTCCCTAACTAGCTTTGATAATCAAAGAGTGAATAAGAAGAAATGTCAGTATTATCTTCTTCTTTTTTGTATGTAATTTTGATATTGATCTTTTACCGGTTAGATACAATCTATCAAAATCAAATGATTAGGATGTAGCACTTGAACTACTAAAGAAAATGTGAATATCCCTATAACAAAAGATTATTGTCGAAGGGTAACTACTCCTCCATTCTTAATCAAAGGTTTTGGGTTCTAGCCCGAAAGAAAATGCTTTACCCTCAAAGTGATTTTTTTGGGTGAATTTGAATTAGTGAGACCCAAAGTGGGTTAAGAAAGCGAATAAGTTTTTACATTATCGTAACATAATTTAACCTTAAAAAAATCAAAATATACTAACCATGATGAGTAGGTTTAGCATAAAGATGAACTCCACTAGTTGTATACCTAGCATAACATTTTCCCAAAAACATATCACCATATACACCACCACCACACTCTTTTTTCAACCGTCCAATCGCCTCATATAAGCAATCTTGACATTGGGCCATACTCAAATCACCCACACATTGGGCCATACCTTGTACATCTTCCGACCCACCAACCCGATAAAGCCCATTACCACCCATTAAGCCCCCTAAAACAGCATCCCTTCGGCCCATCTCATCTAAATCAAACCCATTAGACGGCCCACATTTCTTCATCACCACAGTTTTATCTTCCGAGCCCAAAAAGGAACTATTATCATACTTCACAAAACACCCTTGTAATTGTAGAGCTCCACCACAAGTCTGTGGACACAACTCGGTGAGTTGACTCACCGAGTGCCCTAGACACGTGGCGCAATCCGGCATGGACAAATCGCCTCGGCATTGATATAGACCGTTGATCATGTCTTGTTGGATAGACCCCACTATGCTATATTTGTTGTACGATGAGTAAGTTGCTGAGTTGACTAGGGAAGTGAGCAGCGAGTTGAGGTTCGACTCGTAAGGCGAGTCGGACGAATATTTTATTTGTGAGCAACCACCATAAATAAAACCATCAACCGAAGAATCACAGAAAATTAAAGGAAAGAAGAAAGGAAAGAAAATGTACGTAAAAATGAGAAGAAAATGGAGTATTTTAGCCATTTTCTTGAGCAATTTTCAGAGCTCTGTAGCTATGAACATGAGAAGAGTTTGAGATATGGTTGCTTCAATGAGTATTTAAGGAAAAAGGCTGTCTTCTAATTTTTTGTATTATAGTTTTATTTTTTGAATGAACATATATATGGCATGCAAAAAGTTTAGGGAGTAGAAATGGAAATAGAATAAAGTTATGGGCCAGACTAATCCATTCTTTTGAATTGGTAACTTTTCTATTAAATGTTTTTTTTAAAAATGTATAAAGAGAGCTACTTTGCTTCATCAAGTAAAAGTTGTACTCCTACTTTTGGTGCTTACCATTAAAATTTGAGCTAAAGAATATATTTACTGATTCAACTTGCATATAATTATCGGGATGTATTTATTTTTTGTTTTTTGCGATCAGATGTAGATGAGTATTTATATTTGATCATTTTTACTTCAGAATCCATTGCACGTTCTGCAATATATATATATACACACGTTCTTTAGCGAAAATATTAGAAAATATTAAATTAAGTTGAATCATTGGCATGATCAACTCCATGCGCCTATGGAGGGGCACATTGAAGGTTGAATTATACGTTAATTTTTCTAACTGTAGTATATATACATTTTATTTTAAAATTTCATTTGGTGTTTGGTATACGTTTTGAATATCGATTACTCTAGATTCGTGTAAAAAATCCCACTTTGGACATAAAACACTCCCTACCACTGTGTGATTTCATTCCCAGGCTCAAACTAATTTTTTTTATTAAATAGGAAAAAATATCTACCACTCTATCATAATCTTCGAAGGAAATTGTTTATATAAATCAATACATGTGGCAGAAATTCCATGTAATATACAATTGTACTAAGATTCTTACATAAAATTTTGATAATAATGAGATGAACATACACAATGCCTAGTTATTTAAGATGGATAAATTAATATGACTTTGTGTGTCTCATGGTTAATATATAGATAAACAATTTGTAACATTTATTCATCGGGTATGATTTATCTCATTCTTTTTATATCATTGTAATACTATTCGCTAATTGGTGTGCACGTGGTTGATAAAAAATGTATTTAAAATCTTTCTACAGTGATCCATTTGAATATAAATAATTTTTCCGTCAAAGCTATAATGATTTCAAACTTATATCTTTAAGAATTTGAAGTATAAATAAACTAACCAGTAAGTGTAATAGAAATGTCTCTGCCCTTAATCAGAAGTTTCGAATACAAACTCTGGGTATGAAAAGAATTATATTAGGGAGCGTTTTTCTCTTAAATGAGACTTATGCGGTGTGGATTCGAATAAATCGAGGCTCAATACAGGTATGAGACACCGAATTAGAAACAAAAAATAGAAATGGAATAAAATAATAAAGAGGGAAAAAATTGAAAAGATCGGTGATAAAAAAGAGTAAGAATATTAGAGAAAAGTAATGTCAAAATTGAAGTTTGAGATTCAAATTCTTTTGATGCATGATAAATGTGTACGTGTAATGTACATTACGTAAACTTTTGCCAAAGCCAAAGGTATGTACTTAAGCTAACATGATAAAGTGCCTCAACAATTTTCCTCAGCAGTGAAAGTACTTGTAAAATTCGGTTAGTTCATTTTGGTACATAACATGAAAATCAATTTTGTACGAAAAAAAATAATATTGTGTTTGTGACTTTTTTTTAGTATTGAAAAGAGAGAATTCTCACTTTGCAATACGTTTTTCATGTGGTTTAGGAATTCGAAATTTTATTTCAAAAAGACAAATTAAACAATGCCTGAAATTTTATTTTCCAATATGAAAGATGTTCTACAATTTCACATAATGAATACAATATTATCTTACACACATTACAAGCTGATTTACGCAAATATCTCCTTTTTAGACTAATATTTTAGATTTTGTCTTTATTTTGATAGAGGTACAAATATGGTCATTGGAACTAACAAAATATTAGACGTATTAGTGAATATTCTCCGAATATTCATAGTATATTTTGTAATTATGATAGATGTATATTTAAGATAACTTAGGATTCTTATTGTATTAGGAATCAACCATTTAAGGTAAGTTAGGATTCTTGTTGTATTAGGAATCAACCTCTGTACAACTATATATATTGTGAATAATGAAAGGAATCCCTAAGGAAAATTATTTCAATCTTACATGGTATCAAGACTCAAACCCTAATCCCCTCTCTAAAATTTTCTCTCGGCCGAAACCCTCCCTCTTCCCTTCCTCTCGGTCGGCGGCAACAAGGTTGCCACCATGTCTTCGCCCACCAATTCCGGTTCATCCACTGGCACAGTTGAAAACCCCTCTCAACGTTCATTGTCTTCTTTTCATCCGGCATTCGCCGTTAACAACATCAAGAATTTTATCCATATTATTCTTGACCAAGAAGACTGTCAATATTCCATGTGGATGGAACTATTCTATATTCATGCATGTGCATACAATGTGCTCGACCATATTGATGATTATGTTTCTCGTTCCGCCGATGTTGCAGACTCAACCTGGTGTCGCCTTGACGCCATCATCTCTAAAGACTTGTTGTGCACTATCATGAAAACAGGTGCTACGCCACGTGAACTTTGGGTCCGGCTAGAAGAATTTTTTCAGGACAATAAAAATATTCGGGTCGTGTATTTGGAAGAGCAGTTCAATAATACACGTCTCGAGAATTTTAACATGTCCAAATATTGTAAGCAACTGAAACTTATAACCGACCAACTGTCCAACGTAGGGACTTCTATTTCAGAAACCAAGATGGTGCTTAAACTATTTGCTGGTTTACCGAAAGGTGAATATGATACACTCGCAACAATGATTCAACAACCCGACCCTCTCCCAAGTTTCAACAAAGCACGTTCACAACTTTTGTTAGAAGAAACACGACGTGCCAAACAAGACGAGCACAATCACAAGGCATTAGTCGTTGACGGCATGACTCCACCAGCGGCCAACACCACCCAACCACCATCGCAAGACCACCAGCAGCAGTCCCGCGACAGAGGGCGTGGCAGCAGTGGCCGCGGTAACAACAATAAAGGGAAGGGCCGCAACAAAGGCAACCGCAACCAGCAGCCAGTCCCAAATACAACCTATTTCCCGTGGCCTGGACATCAGCCAACATGGCCTAATCAGCAGAACTGGGCCTCGTCTGCATACCCATACCCAACTGCAGGGTCCCAGTTCCAGCAGCCTACTTGGTCGACTGGCCTATTAGGCTCTGCCCCAGCCACCAGGCAGGCCCACCTAGTCTCGGTCCAGCAGCAACCGCAAGGCAGCAGCCTGACTCCCACCGACTTGGGCCAGGCCTTCAGCACCGTGAACCTTCAACAGCCCAACGAAAATTGGTACATGGACACCGGAGCCACATCTCACCTCACTCGGTCGTCAGGTAACCTATCTCAACTACTTCGGCTAAAGTGTCCTCAATTTATTACTGTCGGCAATGGTCATCGCATTCCAATTGAAGGTTATGGTAACACACATACCAAATATCCCACCCGCCTTTCTCCTTAAGTCTCGTCCTCTACACCCCTAACATCATTAAAAACTTAATCTCTGTTAGAAAATTCACTAGAAATAATTATATGTCTGTGGAATTTGACCCTTTTGGTTTTTCTGTGAAGGATCTCAATAAGGGGAAAATTCTTATGCGCTGCAATAGTGTGGGAGACCTCTACCCCTTCATGCAATCTTCCGCTGTCAGAACATAATCACATCTATCCATTGCGGCTATCTCTCCCTCAACTTGGCACAACAGACTCGGACACCCTGGAGACCCAATTTTTACTTTTCTTAGGACTACTAAGCGTATTCAATGTAATAATGGGAAACTTGCCCAACACTGTCTTTCTTGCCCGCTCGGCAAGCATACTCGTCTTCCATTTATGTCATCAAACAGTGTTACTTTTTCTCCTTTTGATATTGTTCATGCTGATTTATGGACATCTCCGATTGTTAGCTATTTTTATCACAAATTTTATCTAGTATTCTTAGATGATTGTTCACATTTTGTCTAGATTTACCCATTGAAATTCAAATCTGAAGTTTTTGCCAAATTTCTTGAGTTCAAAAATTCATTAAAACACAGTTTGAAAAATCTGTCAAATCATTCCAATGTGATAATGGACGTGAATTTAATAACTCGGCATTTCACAATTTCTGCTCTAAACAAGGCATGGTTTTTCGTTTTTCCTGTCCCTATACTTCCTCCCAAAACGGAAAGGCTGAACGAATTATGCGTACCATCAATAACATGGTTCACACCCTTCTATTTCATGCATGTCTACCACCGCATTTTTGGGTCTATGTTGTTAAAATGGTACAATCCCTTCTTAATATTTTACCAACTAGCACTCTCCAAAACAAGACCCCTACCGAAATCTTATACCGTAAGCTCCCATCAAATGATCATCTCCGTATTTTCGGCTGCTTATGCTACCCCAACATACCTCCAATGCACCTCACAAACTTGCCCCTCGCACCCTGTCTTGTATATTAGTTGGTCTCTGTCCTACTCATCGGGGCTACCTGTGCTATGACAATGCCACTCGCAAAATCATCATCTCCCGTCACGTCACCTTCGACGAGACGACATTTTCTTTTTCAAATCTCCAAAAATTTCAGACCACCGATTACATCTTTCTCTATGAACCGAGTATGTCCCCAGCTATCCAAACTCTATACCAACAGCAGCCCACTGGTCCGACATCCCCGTCCCCTACACTGTCTGGCACCACCCAAACAAATCCTTGCTTTCGGTTGAACACCCCACCAACACCCCTGCTGCCTCCAGCCGTGTCTCTTGCCCCTCCAGCAGAACTGCTGCCTCCCAGTCTAGCACTCGTAAGCCTGCAGCCTCCCAGTCCAGAAACAGTAGGCATGCCACCTCCCAGTCCAGACCTTTCACTGCTGCCTACCCATCGCATGGAGACTCGTACACAACATGGGATCTTCAAACCCAAGGTTCACTTCAACCTCTCCACACAAACCTTATCACCCATTCCAAAAAATCTAAAACTAGCAAAACTGGACCCTAATTGGAATGCGACCATGTGCAAGGAGTTTAAAGCTTTAACCAAGCAGAACACTTGACATTTGGTACCTAGATCAGACTGTGTGAATGTTATCCGGTGTATGTGGCTATTTCGTCACAAGTTCAGAGACAGTGGTGACTTGGAGCGGTATAAGGCAAGACTAGTTGCCAGTGGCACTAATTAGCAGGAGGGTATTGATTGTGGTGAGACATTTAGTCCGGTTGTCAAACCGGCCACTATTCGGACTGTTCTCAGTATTGCTATGTGCATGCATTGGCCGATTCATCAGCTTGATGTCAAGAATGCATTTCTTCATAAGGATTTGAAAGAAACTATGTACATGCATCAGCCTCTGGCTTTGTTCATCTGGCAGTTTCGCAGTTTGTATATTGTCTCAGGAAGTCATTGTATAGCTTGAAACAGGCACCCCACGCTTGGTATGATCGCTTTACCAGGTATCTTATGCAGATCGGTTTTATATATAGCAGGTGTGATAACTCTCTCTTCACTTTTCATCGATGTAGCAGAACTGCTTATTTGCTATTATATGTGGATGATATTGTTCTTACTGCCTCATCTGACGGTTTGAAGAATGAAATCATTGCTCTACTCAAAATTGAATTTGCGATGACTGACTTGGGCAAGCTGAGTTATTTCTTGGGTATATTAGTGACCAGATCTGCAGCCACTATGTTTTTGTGTCAGCGTAAATATGCAGAAGAGGTAGTATACATGGCAAGATGGCAAATTGTAAAATATGCCAACTCCGGTTGACTCGAAATCCAAGCTCAGTGCCAATGACGGTGAGCCAATTTCTGATCCCACTCTATATCGGAGTCTTGCATGTGCCCTTCAGTATCTTACATTCACTAGGCCTGATATTGCATATGTCGTTCAGCATGTGTGTCATTTTATGCACGACTCCCGAGACTCCCATTTTGCTGCCCTCAAATGTATTATCAGATACGTTAAGGGAACACTGGACTTTGGATTACATCTCAACCCCTCTGCCCCAACCAAGTTACTCTCCTACACGGATGCAGGGCAGGATGCCCCGACACACGTCGCTCCACCTCAGGCTACTGTGTATTTCTTGGGGATAATCTTATCTCATGGTCCGCTAAGCGGCAGGCCACGCTATCCGTTCGAGTGCTGAAGAAGAATATCGCGGAGTTGCTAATGTCAATGCTGAGATCTGTTGGCTCCGAAATCTTCTTTTGGAGCTCCAGTGTCCACTACGAAAGACGTCTATAGTCTATTGTGACAACATATCTGCCATATATATGTCTCATAATCCGGTCCAATAACAACGAACTAAGCATATTGAGATGGATATTCACTTTGTGCGAGAGAAGGTTGCCCGTGGTCAGGTCAAAATATTACACGTGCCTTCCTCCTATCAGTATGTAGACATTTTCACAAAGGGACTACCAAGACAACTTTTCACCGACTTCAGATCTAGCCTTAGCGTTCGTCCTCCTCCCGCTCCGACTGGGGGGGGGGGTATTAGCGAATATTCACAGTATATTTTATAATTATGATAGATGTATATTTAAGGTAACTTAGGATTCTTATTGTATTAGGAATCAACCATTTAAGGTAAGTTAGGATTCTTGTTGTATTAGGAATCAACCTCTGTACAACTATATATATTGTGAATAATGAAAGGAATCCCTAAGGGAAATTATTTCAATCTTACAAGACGTTTTCTAACATTCACAAAATTTGAGACCAAGGAAGATTTTTATTTTGTTCAAAAAATGCTCTTTAAACTGTGATTTAAAAGGTCCATAAACTGCAAAAAATAAAAAATAAAATATAAAAAGGACATTTATTAAAAAATTATCTCAAAAAGGAATAACTGAAGAAAATTTCTAAACATAATATATTGGAAAAATTAAAGCCAGATATCATCCGACCATCTAGTTTAAACAATATTTACACATTGTATAGATAATGTATACTTTATATTATACATATAATACACATATCTATACATATAATATACATATCTATACATATAATATACATATCTATACACAACATATATAAATGAAGTATATAAATAATGTATAATTCAATTGTGTTGATAAACTAGTTGGCTGAATGATACATTTACGCCAAATGAGCTGGTAGCCATAGTTGGGAGAAGCAAGGAACGGATTATGCGTACTTAGGGGGCTAAATTTCGTCTTTAAAAATAGATAAATTTCGCTACACTAAACTAACGACGGATATTAATTAAAATAGTAGCCTCAAAAGGTTATTTGTGCAAATTGCATTATTTTCATCCTCTGAAGAACTGGGATTGATGTCCTTTCAGTATTTCTAGGGTAATCATGTGTTTATTTCTATTAATTTTTTTTCCAAAAAGGACAAACAAATCATGCTCTAACGAGTTTTTGACTTTTTGGTTAGAGCTCAATGTGTTTTGTTTCTAAAAAACTTATTTTCTATCTTGTTTTGTTTTAATTTATGTGGCGTAGATTGACTCATTACGATAGTTACGAGATCTAATAAAAAAGGACTTCCGTAACATATGATTTTAACATTTTTTCCTGACACATAACTCTCGTGCTATTGAAATAGTTAATTCTTATTTTTGTATTTTATTTCCTCTTTTGGTTTCAACTTGTACAGTTTTGACATTCGATTACCATACTATATCCAACCCCTTCGTTACAAACTTCCGAAATGGGCCAAAAGTGTAGAAAATGGTACCAGGTAAGTGCAATGGGCAATTCGCACGATTGTCCTTATGTTAGCGTGGTCTTTAATTTTGCCTCTCAAATTTGTGGTCTTTAATTTTGTTCTTCGTCAAAAATAATAATTGAAAATACTTTTGAGGTTGTGGGTTCAAATCACAGCAGAGTCAAAAAGAAAAAATTCGCAAGACACCTATGCCTATTCGGCCAAAGTTTCATTGAAAAAATAAGATTATGCATTGTCCGACTAGTTACATAGAAATTATGCCCCAAGGGGCATAATCTATATACAACTTGGCTGAATAGGCGTAATTCCTATGAAAACTTGTCTTGCGATTTTTTTTTTGCCTGTGCTGGAATTCGAACCCAGAATCACTGATTTAGTAGACCTGCAAATAAATGATATTTTAGCCTACAAATTTTCATTAAATGAGAAGCAAGGACAAAAATTAAAGACCAGTAATTTAAGGGGGGGGGGGGGGGGATTAAAGACCAGTCCATAGGAAGGAAAAGTAGTACATGTGATTAGCACTCTTTAAAACATAGTCAGGTTTTTTAAAACTGTTTAAAATTTATAACAAGTTAAATAAAATTTAGATAAGAATACCCCTAATATTATTACAAAAACTGTCTTAAATTAGGTTTTGTTAGAACCTAACTTCAGACTTGATAGGCTCTGCAAGAACCAAATTGCAGAGCCTATCTCACCTAGGGTTGGCCAGTGGGCCGGGTTTGGAACTGGCGGGCCGGGTTTGGAACTGGCGGGCCGGGTTTGGCGGGGTCGGGTCGTGGCGGGACGGGTGAAGGGAGCGGGATCCGGGCAGTTTTTCCTTTTTTTTAAATAACATATGTATAAAAAACTCAACAATTAAATAAGACAAGATAGTGTAATAAAAATATCACAAGGCTGTTTTTGTGCCTCTTATATTATTTAATAGACATATAATTTTTTTGTAATACAAATACAATTGTCGAAATTGCAACTTTGTGGTGTTGTCCAAAAGTTGCAAATTACATAATAAAATTGCAATTAAAAAAAATACATTCAGAAAAAAACCCGTTCTAGTTTCTTGATAATTTCTTGTGGTTCTTCGGTTGGAATTGATATTTGTTGGTCAAATTGATCCACGTCGCTTCCACCACATTCGGATCTAGTTTTCGTCTTCTTCTTCGTTGATCCCCGGTTGACTGCACCTTCTCCACTCGTATCCAATCTCTGAATAATACTACAATCTCCAAGCTGTCTCCGGTTAATGAGTGTATGTGCTCTCCTATTTGTGTTCGTGTTTGACTGCCACTGTGTAGCATGGATACTGGCGCCGGTACTGTGAATTATTGTTCTGCGTATGATTGTTGCGATTGTTGGTATTTGTGGCAACTAATGTTAAAACGCATGCGCAATAACTATGGTGACAAACGACGGCAGTGCTTGGGTTGGATATTTTTTTAGCATCCTCGTGACGGAGGAAGAGTTCATGGTCAAGTAACTTTTCAAATAATTCTTCATAGGTGATATTTGTGTCACGTGCACGAATGGCAGCAGAGATCTCACAAAACTCAGGGCCAAGACCACTGAGTATTTTAACGATGAGTTCTGGGTTGGACACATGGGCACCAACAGTGGCTAACTCATCTGAGAGGGACCTATTGGTTTGAAGATATTCGGTAATGGAGCGAGAGTACTTAGTGATGTGGGCAAGTTGATCACGCAGGCTAAAGAACCTGGTTTGAGGCTTGTTTGCATAGGTGGTATGCAAGACGTGTCAAGTTATTTTAGTTTAGTTGACCGCAGCAACAGTGGATGCAATGGTGGGTTCAACATAGGCCATAAGGGCGTTCTGAATGAGTTGGTCCTGACAGAACCAAGGTAAAAAAGCCATATTTGGAGATATGTCTGTGCCAAGGGTGATAGTGCGACTTAGGGCCGGAGTGGTTCCATCGAGATGGCCAAAAAAGATTGTAGCCATACTAAGCTTTCCAGGTGGTGAAGTTATGTCCATCGCTGAGTTTGATGGGTAATTGGGAGACAGGATTGAACTGAATAATGATGTTGGTGTCGGTTGTGTTGTCAGCATTGATAAGTCTGAAAGTATTACCCGTTACTGTTGGTACCCATCGAGTATTTGGAGGAAATTATTTTTTGGATCCTACTCGTTAGAATTGTGTTGACTGTGATATCATATATGTTAAATATTATTATTTGTAATTTATGGTAAATATTTAGTATCATAGTTTAGGTAAGGTTGTAATATAATTAGTATTGTATTATCATAATTAGTGTATTACCATAAATGTATAGAATAAGGTTTTAAGAATAGAATAGGAATAAAATTCTCCTATTATGTAACTTGTATATATAGCCTTTCAATTAATGAAAATAATCAAGGGATTATTTCTTTCATGGTATCAAAAGTCTAGGTCTTAAAATCCTCTCTCCACTCTCCTATATTTTCCGTCGACTTCCCTCCACTTCCGAGACGTTTTGCTCTCGGTTTGTGTGCCGACGGGACCTCTTTTCTTCCCAAAATTTTCTCCCTAATCCCTCAATCACATATTTTTCTATCAATATGTCTACATCTCGGAACATGTTTCATCCGACCCTTACAATTTCTAACATCAAGAATAACATCCCTCTCGTTCTTGAAATAGAAAACGTCCAATATGCGACGTGGGCCGAACTGTTCAAAATTCACACACGATCGCATCAAGTCATCCATCACATAATCTCAGCGGCTCTTGAGGATACGGAGGTGCCAAAACGCGAGGATGATCCTAAGTTGTGGACGACTATTGATGCTACCATCCTTCAGTGGATATATTCCACAATATCTACCGACCTTTTGCAAATAATTATTGAGCCTGACGCTACGGCACAGACGACTTGGGATAGACTGCGCGATATATTCCAAGATAATCAAAATTCTAGAGTTGTTTACCCTTGAGCAGGATTTCTCCCACGTCAATATGAAAGATTTCCCTAATGTTTCGGCTTATTGCAAAAGATTAAAGGAATTGGCGGACCAACTTCACAACGTTGGCGCGCCGGTTTCGAACGATCGTTTGGTCTTCCAAATGGTTTAGTGTAAGCATAGAACGCGCCTGATAAAATTGGTTTTCCAAATGGTTTCCGGCCTCTCCGTGGCCTATAGTGGTGTGGGAACGCTTCTTCGGCAAAGCAATCCACTTTCGCAATTTTATCACGCGCGTTCTATGCTTACACTAGAAGAAGCAGGCATAGCGAAACGAGCGGCTACCGGTACTAGTCTCGTAGTCATGATGACAGAGTCCACGGTATATCCTACCGGTTCATTTGCTCGACATAAGTCGCGACTTGTGGGTGATGGTAAGACTCAACATGTTGGTATAGATTGTGGGGAGACGTTTAGTTCGGTGGTCAAGCCGGCTACCATTTGCACTGTGCTTAGCTTAGCTCTTTCGAAGACATGGCCTATTCATCAGTTGGATGTCAAAAATGCTTTCCTACATGGTGATCTCAAGTAAACTGTCTATATGCATCGACCGATGGGATTCAGGGATCCCAACCACCCTCATCATATCTGTTTGTTGAAGAAGTCCTTATATGGGCTTAAGCAGTCTCCACGGGCCTGGTATACAAGGTTTGCTGACTATGTTTCAACTATTGGGTTCACTCACAGTAGGTCGGATAATTCCTTATTCATCTACCGTCGTGGTTCATCCGTAGCCTACATTCTGTTATATGTGGACGATATTATCTTGACTGCCTCTTCCGATGCCTTGCGCCAGTCCATCATGACCATGCTCAGCTCCGAGTTTGCTATGAAAGACTTGGGGCCCTTGAGTTATTTTTTGGGGATTGCTGTCACTCGTCATTCCGATGGGTTGTTCTTGTCACAACGGAAGTATGCAGCCGAGATCATCGAGAGGGCTGGGATGTCATCCTGTAAGTCCACTTCCACTCCAGTTGATACCAAGCCCAAGCTTGGTGCCGCGGCCGGAGTCCCTTACGAGGATCCGACCCGCTATCGCAGTCTTGCAGGGGCCCTTCAGTATCTTACCTTTACCAGACCG
This sequence comes from Anisodus acutangulus, assembly GCA_029783415.1. Lineage (NCBI taxonomy): Eukaryota > Viridiplantae > Streptophyta > Magnoliopsida > Solanales > Solanaceae > Anisodus > Anisodus acutangulus. The sequence goes on along the minus strand of CM056498.1, from coordinate 2,353,187 downwards.
GATATTACGTATGCTGTCCAGCAGGTGTGTTTATTCATGCATGATCCCCGAATTGAGCACATGAATGCACTCAAACGCATCATCCGGTATATTCAGGGTACACTGGACTATGGGTTGCATTTGTATCCTTCATCGACATCCACACTTGTCTCATACACAGATGCTGATTGGGGTGGGTGTCCAGACGCCAGACGGTCTACGTCTGGCTACTGTATGTTCTTTGGCAACAACTTGGTCTCCTGGTCTGCGAAGCGTCAGGCGACTCTATCCTGCTCAAGTGTCGAGGCTGAATATAGAGGGGTAGCCAATGTGGTCTCAGAATCATGTTGGTTACGTAATTTGCTTTTGGAGCTTCATTGTCCCATTCAGAAGGCAAACTTGGTATATTGCGATAATATTAGTGCCATCTACCTTTCTGGTAATCCGGTTCAGCACCAACGCACTAAACATATCGAGATGGACATTCACTTTGTCCGTGAAAAGGTTGCCTGTGGTCAAGTTCGCGTATGTCATGTCCCGTCGAGATATCAAATTGCCGACATCTTTACAAAAGGTCTTTCCTCGGTCCTTTTTGAAGATTTTAAGGACAGTCTCAGTGTTCGAAGACCGCCCGCTATGACTGCGGGGGTGTGTTAAATATTATTATGTGTCATTTATGGTAAATATTTAGTATCCTAGTTTAGGTAAGGTTGTAATATAATTAGTATTGTATTACCATAATTAGTGTATTACCATAAATGTATAGAATAAAGTTTTAAGAATAGAATAGGAATAAGATTCTCCTATTATGTAACTTGCATATATAGCCTTTTAATTAATGAAAATAATCAAGGGATTATTTCTTTCAATATAAGAGCTTGAAGAAGCTATGAAAAACTGTATATATTATTGAATGTATGAATGAGCTTAAATACACGTTGTTCCTATGAAGACTATTCTAATTAAAAGACAACTCTTACAATATATCTAGAGACTAATCTATACTAAAGGATAAAGCTAAGAGATAAGCATAAATGACATGACGATAAATATAAAGACTCCTAACAATGAGAAACGACATCTGGATGATGATGCTTCAATATGTTCAACAATGGTGAATCCGAAATTCTTTTATCATTTTCGAATCTTACCCTCTACGGCAGCTCCGTAAATCACCATCCCTAGCATTCCTGTTTCGCTCATCGAACCACCCTCGTTTCATCTAAAACGCCACCGGACTTTCTCTAATCACCAAAGCTCAGCCATCACTCAACACCAAAAACTCCATAGCCGCTACCCATTTCACAAAATCACCTTCATTTTTGCTACTAGACAAAGGAGAGAAAAAAGAAAGAAGAAGAAACGAGAAAAAATGAAAAAAAAAATAATTAAAGTGATAAAATGATGAGGCAGGCGCGTGTATACACCACATCTAATGTAATTGGGATTTGGGTCCATATCATCACATAAGGTGTAAATAAATACAGAAAAATAAAGTTTAGGGGGTAATAGGACCACATAAAGGTAAAGTGTATCGTTAAAACTTTGGATATAGTTCAAGGGGTTAATTATACCTTATCCCTTTCCATGAATTGGATAAACTTTGTCTTTGTTTAAAATTTAATCTTATAATATTTAAATAAAACACGAATTAATCTAATATTATACCAACAAATGGCAACAATAAATTTAAAATTTATATGGTGGTGGTGGTTGTGGGTAGAGGTCGTGGTAAGACTGACGCGACCAGCCCGCCACGATTCGCCACTTAATTCCGCTAAAAAAAAATAAATAAAATAGCAGGCGGGACTCGACTCGGGGCGGGGCGATGTCTCGTCCCGCCAGACTGAGCCCGCCTCAGCCGCTTAGACCCCAGCCCGACACCGCCATTTTTCCCCTTTGCAAATATGACTGCACCAACGACCATTTTAGATTATGGCGGGTTACAACGGCCATTTTAAACCCCCTCCCCAACCCCCTACCCTTAATATTTATTTTTAACCCATAAGTTATTATATTTACACTTTAACCCAATTTTTTCAACTATAAATAACTCATTTTCTTCTTCTTTCTTACAAATCTTCCTACAATCTCTCTAATTTCTCAATATATCTCTACAAGTCTACATTGTTTGCTAAATATTCAATTTTATTTATTCATTTGGGAATTGGGAGTGAAGTTGGTAACTAGCTTGAGGATCTTCAATCGAGCAAAGTTTCAATTTTCAACCTCTCGACATTACGACGTTACGCTTGCTGCAGCGTTTACATTCGCTCCTTCATTAAATTATTATTGTCCTGCATTTATTTTATTTAGCACTTAATTTTATTAGCTTTAATTATTTATTATCATAATTAAAATGGAAGGATTAAATGTATGTTTAAGGGTAAGGGTAAGTGGTGCTTCTTCTAGTAGGAGCAACCAGAAGGGTGGTACTTCTTCTAGTCATCTTATTCCTACCGCAGATGATTTTATTTGATACTCAACATTTTCCTACAATACCATTAGATTTAGACCAGAGCTATTTTCACGGAACTCAAGAAGACTTTAATTTAGACGATGATCTAGATGATATACCACTAATGTTGATGACAACACACCCACTAGTGCACCTTCAACCGAAATACCTCTATTCCCCCTAGTATGAGACGAGGTCGACCAAGAAACGACCATTAAAATCGATGCATGGACATTTTTGATAGGAGACGAGAATCAAGTAGCCATATGTAAAATTTGTAAAAATGTTTTAAAATTTAAAAGCTGGAAAAGGTCACGGTGGGACGGGGATTTAATTAGACACGTAGTAAGTGCTCATCCACTAGGTATGCCCAATACCAAGCTTCAAAACCGCACGCAACATGGCTCCATCGACAAGGTTCACACATCGTCTTGTCCCTTGGACCAAAGTCTGAGGTTAAATTAACCCTATGACGGGGGGAATTGTAGGCTCTACATACAATAAACATAGAGATAGAGAAGCAATATCAAAATTAGTTGATGTGGAGGGTTTGCCCTTTTCATTTCCTTCATCTCCCGGTTTTATTCATTACATTAGAGATATATATAATCCTGCTTTTAACGGTTTTCCTAGATCAACTGTTAAGAGATGTATTTAAATTCGCGTGAATATCAACAATATTTACGTTTTCATTTTATCATTTTAATGGCAAAGTATCTATCACGTCGATATAGGTCGTAGTACTAATGGCCATGATTATTTAACCCGTAACTTGTCATTGGATAGATTATAAATGGTCTATGCAAAAAGCGTATTTTAGCGTATAGATATATATATAGATGATAGGCATCGATACTTTTATTGCAGAAAATATTTATCAAGTGTGCGATTATTACGGAATTACCGATAAAATTATAACTATTACATTAGATAACGCTTCTAATAACAATTACGCAATTACAATTTTAAAAAATAGTTTAATTCCATCTTTTCCAGACCATTTTCATATAAAATGCGTGTGCCATATATATAACTTAATTGTAAAGGATGGTCTATCACTTTTTGAAGACATTCTTAGTAAAATACAATTTTATATAAACTTTATTTTTAAAAGTAATAAAGTACAACGTAGAAAAGAATATAAAAAAACTTGTCACGATTGTGAACTACCTTATAGAAAAATTCCACAAGAAGTATCCACTAGGTGGAATTCTTTATACGAGCAACTACTTGTTGCTTATGACTATAAATTACATATAACTTTATTTTTTAACTCTCATAGTAAAAAGCCAGCTTATATGATTTTAGATAGTGATTGGGAAAAAATTTCCGAACTTATTGTATTTTTAGAGAAATTTTTTCAAGCAACAAAAGAATTTTCCGGTATATATTATCCTACTATTTCAACTATGTTATTTTATATAACTCTAATATTTTTATTACTTAGTGAATATATGGAAAAATCGACATAAGGCAGTTTTATTAAAAAATGTTTGTCAAAATAAAAATATTTTATTCCTATTCCTCTATTTATATTATTGGTTATGCATTAAATCCTACTATTAAAATAGACGGTACTAAATCACTAATTGAAACTATTTACGATTGTATAGAAGTACTACCACCTCCAAGTCCCAAAATCTAAATCACCCACCACCTATTGAACAAACTAAAGAAGAAGTGTTGTCTAGCGTAGAACACCCAATGCAAAATATATATAGATTTTATCAACAAGAAAATGCTAGTAACTTATGCTTCCATACCATCTTCTTCATCTTCAACACAACCTCACAAAGACATGTTGTTTCTCGCGCCTAGTATTGAAAGCCTCGAAATAGAATGTGCGCCGTACCTCTACTACTAACCAAATTAGCGAAGTTGGATATTTTTTGTTTTGGGGTTCTTCAGATCAGACAAGTTATCAATGAAGATGGACATGAAGACTTGCTTTGAAATCGAGGGGGAATGAGAAGACCTTTCCGACACTTTCATTGATGGCTCGAGATGTTTTGAACATTCAAGCGTCATCAATCGCATCTAAAGCGCTTTTCTGCGAGTGCATATCAAATAGAGACCAGCCAGACACTCATTAGCCGAGAGGCGGCTTGAAGTGCAAGATTATTGAGATTGGATACGAGCGAAGCGGAGAAGGTGCGGTCAACCGGAGATCAACGAAGAAGATGATGAAAACTACAACGAAATCTTAACCGAAGGTAGTGGAAGCGACGTGGATCAATTTGACCAACAAATACCAATTCCAACCGAAGAACCACATGAAATCATCAAGCAATTAGAATAGGTTTTTTTGAGAATGTAATTTTTTTAATTGCAATTTTATTATGTAATTTGCAACTTTTGGACAACACCACAAAGTTGCAATTTAGATTTTAGACAATTGTTTTTGTATTACAAAAAAATCATGTCTATTAAATAATATAAGAGGCACAAAAATAGCCTTGGGATGTTTTTATTACACTATCTTGTTTTGTTTATTGAGTTTTTTTTATACATATGTTATTTTAAAAAAAAAGGAAAACCGCCGCATTCTCGTAGCACCATCACTGAGCCCGTCAAGCGGGATGGGCGAGATTGGAGCAAGTCCCGCCGGACCCGACCCCGCGGACCCGCGGGCCGGACCCGACCCCGACCCCTTCTCCCGTCCCGCCTGACTCCGACCCTGCGGACCGACGCCCGGCCAAGGCCGAGCTGCCCTTAACGCCACCTTTAGTTGTGGGTGACTACTAGGGATTGTGGGTGGTGATGGTAGTATTGGTTTATGGTAGTGTTTGTTGGTAGTAGCTAGAGGTGATGGTGGTTGGTAGTAGCGGTTAATGGTTTGACCGTGGCTAATAGTTTTGCTAGATGGTGTAATAGCTAATGGTGGTTTTGATGACTAATAATGGTAGTTGATGATGATGATGATTATCTGTAGTAATTAGTAGATGTTGTGGTAATGGTTGTTAGTGGTAATGATTTGGGTAGCAATGGTTACAACTAACTGTGGTTATTGAAGGCGATGGTGGCTATAGTTGAGAATAGTGATTGTAAAATTTAAAAGAAAACGCACTCAAAGATGGAATTTTTAAGATTAAGATTTAGACCTATAACAACAAATACACTTAATAACTTAGATATGAATAATTAAGATTCAAATTTTCGTTAAGTGCAAACAGATGAGGCATAAAAGAGTATCACTTTTTTTTCGTCCCACCAATAACAATGTTGAGCATTCAGTTCCCAAATATAATTCAATCATTTTCTCTCAAAGACTTATATTGATCAACTTAGCAGACATATTGATTATTCTTATTCTCGATAAAACTCAAATATATAATTACAAGCCTTTTGCAAAGATTTTTTTATGTAAACTCAAACGTGTCATTCTATGAAATATACAAAATAATACAGCATTAGGATCCATCTCATGAACTTCCTTGCAGAAATAAGATACCTTCCTTCTCTTTATAACCACGTCGTCAAGGGAAAATCAACAGTATTTTCACTGAACTTTTACTTAACTCGAGGCTCCTATAGTGCCAACTTCAACCAATCAAAATTGGTGTTTGCAAATGAGCAAATACCAATTGGGAAAATTGTTCCTCTTTGGTCCGCTTGCTTTTGTGATGTGAGGCGACTAACTAATAGCTCCAAGGCTTCTTTCATCCACCCATTTTGGCATGTCTTTGTTGCTTCACGTACATTCACCTGCAAAGGGATTTTGATCAGAAAATATGAAGATGTGATTTTATTTTATAATGGAACTTGATATTCTTGTCTAACAGAGGTTGTCACCTTTACTAATAAGGCCAGTATATGAAGAGAACGGATTATTGTATACCCAAGTTCTTTCGCAAATCTCTCTCAGAGCAAGAGTCTAGTTGTTCCGTCAATTCCGTGAGGTTCGGAGGGTCGCTTATGATTCGGTGGGATAGTGGGTTCGGTTTTTGAGACTCTCGGTAGTGTTTTGACTATTGGTTGGAGAGTTGGTTTTAGGCCGTTGGGGGTTGACCCGGTGAAATAGACCTCCAATGGAAATTTCGAGATCACGAGCGATTCCATAGTGTATTTTTACGTGTGTGTGTATATATGATTTGTGTCGGGAAGGTCTTGGGTGATTGTCGGATTTGGGATGGGGTTTGAGAAATTTCTGGTGTATATTGCCTCGTTGGGGCGAGCTATAGTGCGCTCCAGCGAATGAGGGGTCCGTCGTAGCGGACAACCAGCCGCTACGGTGGAGTGATGGGATTTTTCTTGGGCCGCGGGCATGGTCGAGTGGCTGCTGGTGCGGACTCCGCTGCAGTGGGCGACGGGAAAATCAGAACCCTTTTTAAGTGATTAATTTAACCCTTCATTTCTCATTCCCAAAACCTTTCCTCCAAGGCAACTCTAGGGCGATTTAAAGAGCTTTTAAGTGTATTCTTCTTGGGGTAAGTCTCCTCAATCTTGTATTCCTTTATTCACCTTACCTAGCTTGAATTCAATGGTAGAAAAACCTAGTTAACTAGTTAAAGAGGATGAGTTCTACTTGTATAGTGTTAATAAATATTTAGCCTTGAATGTGAGATTAATTGATGGGTTTGTCTAATCTGAGCATGGATTCCATTATTTAGTAACTATTAGGCTTGAATCTTCCATTTTTGTTGAGAAATTAATTAGGAAAAATATAGGGTTTATGTCTAATTTGGGGTTTTTTCCTTGAATGATGAAATTGACCTATTATTATACTAATTTAGCAATTGAAGAGTAGATTTGAACTTCTAGAATGTTGGGTTACCTATCTCGCTCTCAAATTACCGTTTTATCCTTGTGGGCATGTTTCCCCATTTTTTCCATAGTTGGTTTGGATTCAAAGAATAGTCTAGTGATATGGGTATTGCTAGTTTCTGTTTCTAACCTAGATTTCAATAATGGCTAGACCTCGAGTATAATCGGGACCTGTAGAAAGGCAAAGCTCCGATGTAATCATTTGTGGCTCTTGCTCGGCATCCAGGTAGGTTACGACTAACCTTATGGTTAGACTTCGGTTGGCGAAGCATATGTAGAGTTAGTATTGTCGGAAAAGCATGTTACGACTTTTGGTATGGAGTTGGGATGAATTACTTAGGTTTGGTATTGTTGACTGATTTGTGGACTTGTTGCCTCTTTGTGATTTATTGACTTGATACTGATATTATGTTATGTGTCCATGTGTGACACGATTAGGATTGATATGGTACACTTGATATTGTCGTTTTTCATTGCATTCATCCTCATTCCATGATATATTGATATTACATGTGAGTGGTGTTGACGATGATAAGTAAGAAGGAAATATTTGTGATTCTTGCAACATATTTGATAGCGTAGCTATTGTTGTGTTCGCTTTTTTCATATGGGTTAGTGTACAAAAGAAGTTACTAAGAGTTTAGATGGTGCCCTAAATTAGATAATGTGTTTTAGCGTCGCCACCTAATTTATAGATAAATTAGGAAAACTAGTGTGAAATGATTTATTCAAAAATTTGAAAAAATCATATCTAAACCAAAATCAAGTTAAGGGTTCTGGTGATCTACCGTGGAAGTTATTAGCACCCCGGTATTAAGGATCCGTAGAATACAGTTGACCTACATGCTCTATAGCATACTTTAAAAATGATAAAAATATGTCTAAGGTTTAAAATCCGCAAAGTAATTGTATTTTCATATATTAAAAAACTCAAGGTTTATTTAAAACATAGAGCTAAAACTTCCGCCAAAGAATTGTATGCACGGGATAATTTAGTCAATTTAATTTTTGAACTAAGAACACTGAAACGCGAATTTGAGTAGAACTCCACATTTAGTCCAACTATAACTTTTACACTTGGCATGTTTTTAAAATCTTTTTAACTTTCAAAGGTGGTATAGTTTCTCTTAAAATAAGAGGTTTCGGGTTTTATCAATGAGATAGAAAAAATAATTTTTAGCATGCCATAGCCAATTAATCATCATATCCTATTTTCGAAAATCCTAAACTTATTTCAGGTCCAATATAAGGTTTAAATTGTCAAAATTATTTATTATATTTGAGCTCAGCCCATATTAAAATTTAAACAAAAACTTGTGGGCCCAAACTAAAATCAGCAGGCCACTTTTTATGTCACTCAGGCCCATTACTTGGGTCCAAGTATCAATCCATTTTAAAGTCCAAAATATTTAAAATCGCAAATCAGTTTAGCACTTGGGCAAAGTTTGTTTTGTTCTCAGATTTTTTATCATTTCAAAATAGTTTCCTTGTCCAAAAACAGCCTGTCTATGTTCCAGATTTTAAACGAGTCTTAAAACATACTAGACGATATGACTAAACGACGCATTCGTTTTGTCTAACCATAAGTAAAGGTTCCAATATATATTTAAAGTGTTTATTACATTCAATATACATATATATACAAATAATATATAAAATTGAAAGGAGATAAAGTTTAGGCTGGTGGGCCTATTGAAGGTCACCAGTTGGCATTCAATGTAAATGTTAGCTCCCCTTTTTCTATTTCCTCTTATTTCGGCTGGCATGTCTGGATCAGGCCTCAGCCCAATCAGCGATATTACAAAGGAAATGACTATAGGTAGGAGAATGGACCCAGTAAGGACCCCACCCCATGGTGATGCAGCAAGAGGACAAAACAAGGAGAAAACAAAAATACTTATAAAATTAATCATATACATGATATAAATACACGAACCATCCACAACAACTTGCATTTTAATTCAAGCGACATCGGGCTGGCCCAAGTTAAACAGTAGCACTCAAAGAGGAGAAGAATATGACTAACAATGGGCTAGGCCCAGTACACAGTCGTAAAGGGAAGAAAACAAGACAAGCAATCAGAACTGGGCTGAGCCTAACAAATACACATGCGTAGAAAATATGAGCGATATACAGATGTATACAACTTGTATACCAGAAACATCAACACATTTTGGACTGCATACAACTTATATATCAATTGTATATCATGTTATTTTCTAGCCAAGCCTACAAGAAAAAATGTTTAAAGGAATGAACTCAAACGTGATTATATATTATGGGTGTATACCCTGGTCTTCTAACTATATTCTTCCTATGAAGGCTACAGTTCATGGTTCAAGGATATTTGCAGTATTGACATGGTTTGAGTGAGATCATAATCACACTATAACAAAAAAAAGATTACCCCAAAACCAACAGACAACTAAACCAAGCCTAAGGTCTCATTCAGGACTATTTCATGTGAATTAAGAGAGACTGGCCAAGATAGACAAACCTGGTTTATAATTAACATGGCAAATGAAAGACACACAGGCCACACATAACTTCCAAGGTAACAGATGTATGGAAACCTAACATGCTCCTAGCATTTAGTATATTTCAAGACAATACAGAAAAGGTATGATGTGATTCAAAGGTATACATGGCAAATAGGCCAGACAGACCTGAGCACAGAAGTACATGGCAGCATGCAAAACCACAAAACATACAAACCAGACCGAAGAGAACACTAGGGGTCATTTAGAGGTCAATGTGGACTCAAACTTAATCATATTTGACTTAAACACTCGTGCAGAAATCAGATGTTCAAGTATTAAAACTAGAAACAATCACCAGTATCCCTTTTTTTCTTCACTTGGCTTGTGCTAAACAATATGAGTAGAACAAGCTATGACATGGGATACACAAACAATTAAGCAGGCCACATATTATTCCAAGAACTAGGTGAGTTACTTTTAGGCAAAATATAGTCATATTGAGAGTTAGCAATCAAGCACAATGACAGCACATGTCACTTTGAGGTTCATTTAGAGTCTGCTGGAACACACAGGGGGTAGAGGAGATAACTAGAACAACTTAGGAGTCATGCTAACAAGTTCTTATTGAGTTAACTAAGGTTATGATTAAAACAAGACCAACCAGACCAGACCAGACCAGACCAGACTCTTAACATGCCGAGCCAGTTATAAACTTAAGCAGAGATTAAATGACACACCAAAGAACATACAGGCCAAATAGGGTCTTTAGAACTAACATTCACCTCACACATGCATAAACACCTACCTGACAAACCATTTTTGACTTGAGCAGAAATCAGGTTGGCACAAATAAGATGCAAAGTATCTAGAACAAACTACATCATCCCTAGTAAACTCCTAAACTGTCAGTTTATCATAATACTAGTTTAAACAGGTGCCACATTCATTTCAGAATCAACAGATGGTCCTACTATGATTATGACAGCATTCTCCTATCAAGTCCTGGTTACCTAGGTTAATTAGACCAACTAAATAAGAACCAAACATTAATAGAGACTAGCTATCATACTACATTAAATAAACAGTCTCTGAAAGGGATAAACATTAATAGAGATTAGCTCAAAATGATGTCAAAGGACACATCAAATACAGAGGGGTATGGATTAAATAAACAGTCTCTGAAAGGGATAAACATGTTTCTCAGATCTCTTTACATCAACATATTGAAAACAACACTCAATTATACAGATTTCAGACCACATTTTTTTAACATTCTATTAGATAAATAGCCTAAGATTGGTTTAAGGAAAACTGTAATCACCATATCAATCGTGTTAGAGCTATGGAAACATGTCACACATGATTAGATAGGCTTCAAGCTACTAGGCTGAGTATTGGATCAACTAAACAACCCATATGTGTCTAAACAAACTCTTAAGCTAGCATGGTGGACATTTCACTTAGCTGGTTATGCTCAATAGGCACCAAACAATGATTATAATGAGTTATAAGAGATCAAACTAGTCATGAAGCCAATTCAAACAAGAGTCACATAATCTCAAGGATAAGTTTTTTTTTGAACCATGCTACCCTAAAACCAGTATGATATCCCTTTCTTTGGCTCACCCATATACAAATAGTCGACAACATCGACTAAACAGGCTCAAGATTATCCTAACATACCAAACAACACATAAACATGACTGACAGTTATTCCAATAACTCAAACAGCAACTAACCTAATTAAATATGTTTGCAAACTCATAACAGATATCCATGATGGCTTAATCATGCTAACAATATCATTATGAGGCATTAATAATACCTAATATGAACTAAACATGCTTAATCATTCGACCTAATAATCTTAAACAATTAGAATCTAGGTAATCATAACTTAATTAACACACAAACAATACAACATACTTGAATTTAAATAGGGAAAACAGAGAGGGGCGACCTCACCTAGGTTGGGGGTTGGTGGCGTAGTGGCGTGAGCTCTGCGGGGCAAAGGCATTTAATGCCCTTGCCCTGTTTGGAAGGACAACAAATTGTGCTAAACCAAACGTACACTGCGAAATTGCAAAAAAATGACAATGGAGAAGATGACAACAACGGCTAGGGTTCAATGGTCGAAGCTTCTGGATCCTTTTTCTAAAGAATGAAGGGCTTTTCGCCCTTAAGGCTTTGCTCAACTTGGGCCTGGGCCTTTTCATCCTGGGCTCAGTTAAATTGAAATGAAAAAATAAAAATTATCCAAGTTTTTAAGGGTCTTATTTAATCACGGCCACATTCCACAAATGTGCTCATATTTTAAATTAAGAAGTAACCGAATAAATCCGTAAATGACTTAGTAAAATTAAAAGCTTTTGTTTAAGCCTAAATTTGGTACTAATCCGAATCTAGGAAATTTAAATCATGCAGAGTCATTTTAAATCTAAAACCCGACTTAAGATTGAAATGTAATTCGGTTATAGTATTTAATTAACAATTTACCGGATTTGACGGAGCGGGACATTAGACCTATAGTTTTGAAAATTCTTTTGAGACAATCACATTTATAATTTTCGGTTAAAATTCAAAAATTATAATTAGTGATCAAATTATGTAAAATTAAGATATGATATACAACATATACACCAAGTGATATTTTTTCAAATAAAAAATGACAAAATACTCTCGGAATAATTTTATAAAATCAGATTTCCCTTGTGAAAAGTGTATTCTACTCCGTTTGTGACTCAGAAATTCTGAATAATTAAATAAGATTATTGGAGGGTAAAAACTAGGTGTCAACATCCATCTTTGGGTTGTGTGCGGAATGGCTAGCGGTGTAGTCGGTGTTATGGAGTCATCTCTGGGTTATGTGCGGAATGACTGGTACATGGACTTCATAGGTCCCTCATGGGTCATGACTATCGAGGCGTAGAGGTATTACATCCGTAGCATGTGTGTACGGAGATTACATTTGGCCAGTGCATTGCATATTCACTCATCATTACATTCACATATTTCTTGGATTCTGACTTGATTCTCTATACTTGGGTTATTTATTCGTAGACTATGATAGTGTTTGTACTTGATTGCTAGCATGTCTATCCTTCAGTTTCTTCATTTATATATGTTAGCTAATTGTTGTCGGCCTATGATACCTATCAGTACATAGTGTTTGTACTGATACTACCTTGCTGCATTCTTTTCTGAGTGCAGTGTACGTGACCAGTTCCACATCCACTCCTTGCGACTGATCCCAAGGCTTGCTGTTGAGTTTCTAGGGTAAGCATGCTTGATGGATTCGCAACCCAGAGACTCCTTCTTTATACTTATCTTTTCTTGTATTTTGAGACAGTATTCGTATTTGAGACTTTATATTATTCCATACTTATAGTTTATTAGTAGTGGTTGTTGTACTATATGCAGACCAGTTCCTTTGGGATGTTGTTTGTATTTCCGCACTCATGTTATTTATGATTTATATTTTCATTTATTCTGTTGTGTTTACTTTGTTCATTGTTGAACTAATGATTAAGGGACGGGTTCGCCTACCAAGGTGGGAATGGTAGGTGCCCGCACGACTAAGTAATTTTGAATCGTGACAAGTTGATATTAAAGCCCTAGGTTACCCGGTCTATAAGTACAAGATCGTGTCTAGTAGAGTCTTGCAGATGGGTACGATGAGCTCCGTACTTATCTATGAGAGGTTATGAGATATTTAGGAAACTTCGAATTTCTTCATTCCTTCGTGCTACTTTATTCAAATTGGTATCTGGAACATTTGAATTGGTATCTGATTCATTTCTATTCTCCCACAGATGGTGAGGACACGAGCTGATATCGCAAGGGACGGCACACCCGAGCCTGTTGTTGGGACCGGCACAACAAGATGAGGACATGCTAGAGGCCACGACCGATCTTGAAGCTGTGGTGCTGCACCGGCCAGGGGCAGGGCCCCTGTGGCTGGACAAATACGGGCACGATCAGTTTCTCCAAAGCGTCAGCCCGAGGGAGAATAGACAGCTAGGGTAGGTTTGGGGCCAGCCAAGACTCACCCCGAGATCATGTCTGACCCAGTATTCCAGGACACATTGGCCCGTATACTTCTATTTCTTTATGCTCAGCAGGTCGTGTGCAGTGCCACTATTCTGGGGAATTCTAATACTAGAGTAGGGTTACATATTCTTGAGCAGGGATAGACACAGAAGACACATCCTGATACATCCATGCCCCGTACATTAATGGTATACCAACCTCTGAGGGTGTTACTAGGCCAGTAGCAGCCCAGACTTTGACACTTAGGGATCAGGAGCTCATATACATGTTCTTGAAGATGGAGTTGCCCAGGTTTCATTGTACCTGCAGTGATGATGTGTATGAGTTCATTATGGATATGCATGAGAGGTTGTATAAGATGGGTATTGTGGAGTCCCATGGTGTGGACTGTGTATCTTTCTTGTTTCGCGATAACGCGAAGACGTGGTGGAGGTATTATAATGAAGGAAGACCAGTTGGTTCACATCCACTCACTTGGGTATAGTTCCACCAGGTCTTCTTGGAGAAGTATGTGCCGCGAACTTTGAGGGATCAATGCAGGGATGAGTTCACCCATTTGCGGCAAAGAGGTATGGCAGTGGCAGAGTATGAGAGCAGATTCTTATTTTTGGCTCGGTATGCAACACATTTGATTCCGACAGAGGCAGATAGGGTTCGTAGATTTATTGGTGGACTTGTGCTTCCACTCCATGTTCCATGTCTTCAGCTTGTGGCTTTGGAGTCTTCCTTCCATGCAGTAGTGGATCACCCTATGAGTGTTGAGTCTGCCATAGTTTGATCTTTTGGAGGGTCTAGTGATAAGAGGCCTCGTCAACATTGTGGATTTAGTGGTTCCAGTCACATAGGTGGGGGGTTAGTCTTTCAGTACCTATCATTCAGTCCCTAGACATCCCGTTAAGTCCACATTGTAGGCATCTTATGGTGGACCTTCTAGATAGAGTGGTTATGGGGCCGGATAGTCTCACAGAGGTTATTTCTCTCGGTCAGCCGACCGAGGTGGTCTATCCAGTTCTTCAACCTCCGTATATCAGCCTCTAGCGCCCAAAATTTGTTTTGGTTATGGTAAGTCGGGTCATGTCATTAGAGGTTACCCCCGAGCTAGATAGAGTGTGAATCAACATGGTTTCAAGTTTCAGACTCCGAGGACTCCGACATCTTCTGGTAGATGGGCTGGTTCTTTAGCGGGGGGCGGTGCTTAGTCAGGCCGCGATGGTTCTCATTCTTCTAAGGGTGGACATCAGTCCGGTAGGGGTGGTTCCCAGTGGTTATGGGGCCGGACAGTCTCACAGAGGTTATTTCTCTCGGTCAGCCGACCGAGGTGGTCTATCCAGTTCTTCAACCTCCGTATATCAGCCTCTAGCGCCCAAAATTTGTTTTGGTTATGGTAAGTCGGGTCATGTCATTAGAGATTACCCCCGAGCTAGATAGAGTGTGACTCAACATGGTTTCAAGTTTCAGACTCCGAGGACTCCGACATCTTCTGGTAGCTGGGGTGGTTCTTTAGCGGGGGGCGGTGCTTAGTCAGGCCGCGATGGTTCTCATTCTTCTAAGGGTGGACATCAGTCCGGTAGGGGTGGTTCCCAGGCCTTTAGGGGAAGAGCACAGTTTGGTCAGAGTGGCCATGGTGGTGCGCATTGCTATGCTTTTTCCTATAAGCCTGAGACAGAGGCTTCTGATGCAGTGATCTCAAGTAATATTTTTGTTCGTCATCGGCCGGCTACAGTCTTTTTTGATCCAGGGTCTACTTTCTCATATGTATATGCTTATCATTCGATTGGTTGGGATTTGTCTTATGACCGCCTTGACTTACCTATTCATGTGTCTACTCCGGATGGGGATTCTATACTGGTTGATAGAGTCTATTGGTCTTGCTTAGTTACTTTTATAGGGTACGACACGTGGGTAGACTTGATGATCCTGGATATGTTAGACTTTGATATTATATTGGGTATTAGTTGGTTGTCTCCGTACCACGCGATCTTGGACTGTTACGCCAAGACATTTACCTTAGCCATACCTGGAATTCCTAGACTTGAGTGGAGGGGTACTTCTAGTCCCGCTCCGAAGAATATCATTTCTTATCCCCGCGCAAAGAAACTAGTCGACAAGGGATGTTGGGCCTACTTGGCCCATATTTGTGATACTAGTGTTGACTCTCCATCCCTTGAGTTTGTGCCTATTGTATGTGAGTTTGCAGAGGTATTCCTTGCCAATTTGTCGGGTATGTCACCCGATCGGGATATTGATTTTTGCATTGATTTAGAGTCAGACACACGCCCTATTTCTATTGCACCATATAGGATGGCACATGCTGAGTTGAGGGAGTTGAAAGAGCAGTTGCAGGATCTTTTGAGTAAGGGGTTCATTCGACCGAGTGTCTCCCCTTAGGGTGCTCCTGTGTTATTTGTAAAGAAGAAAGACGGTATGATTAGGATGTGCATAGATTACCGTCAGTTGAACAAGGTCACCATTCGTAATAAGTACTCGATTATTGATGACTTGTTCGACCATCTTCGGGGTGCTTCGATATTTTCAAAGATTGATTTGAGCTCAGACTATCACCAATTGAAGATTCGGACCGAGAATATTTTAGGAATCGTTATGGTAACAAAGATGATAACAACCTGAGACCCATTAGGAGGATAAATGATAACAAAGAGAGGAATGAAGACAATACAAGTTTAGGTCTGTACTAATTAAAACGTAGTACCAAATTTAGGGACGTTTAAGAATTCTGCCTAAATACAAAATAATTTCAAATTTATTTAGAAATAATTTAGAAAATTGTAGACGAAATATATTTGTCTCATTAAAGAAGTGCAATATAGCATGAGAAAAACAAAGTGTTAAATCAGAAACAATATATAAATCTCCAATTTTTATATATGTGCTGGTTGAAGGCTTGCAACTCGTCTATCAATTAATTGGACAACAATTTTCAAAACTCATTTCAATGGGTAAATCCCCAATTCCCGCAGTACTCCCTCTCCCTCATTTTACCTGTCTTTTAGGCTGTTTATTGCTCCATTCTTAATTTGTGCGGCACTTTTAGTTTATCCAAATTCAAATTAATGAAATTTGACCAACATTGTAAAATATATTATTTTGTCGTATTGACATGGGAAGAATTATATTTTTTAATAGTTTTTAAATATCTAAATTATAATTATAAATATTGAGTTGATCTAATTCAATTTAGCTTCAAAGATCCATTCTTTACATTATAACGATATAGCCACATGCAACGAATCACATTCACCCCCTCTGGTCTCGGGATAAGATCCCAAGTGCATTGTGTAGTGAGCGCATTAAATTTTTCACGCATGACTGCATTTCAATTCGAGTCAAGCTTGGCTAATTTTGGGTTTTTGGGTATAGGTGAGATGGTATGAGTTGATAGGTTAAAGTGAACTTTTGGTTTGAAAATCCCATGCTGAGCACGGGTTTCCATACGATGGGTCGGAAGCGGGACTTTTGGGCTGACGGGAAGTGGGGGCAATGGGGATGGCGGGGGTTGTGGGGCCGTTGGGGGCAGAGGGGTGGTTGACGGGTGCTGCTGGGATGTCGGCGATGGGCTGGGGCAGTGAGGCAGGAGACTGGTCGACGAAGGCGGGGGGTTGGGGCAGTGAGGCAGGGGACCGTGTTGACACCCAATTTTGTCCCATCTTTTATGATTTTATTCGTAATTTTTAATATTTTGACACTTTTAAAATAATTTTAAAATATAGGCATATATGTGTATATCCTCTTATTATTATTATTCGCATTTTTATATCATTTGCATTTTTATCATAATCATAAGTTTTATCCGAAAATTCTATGTTATTTTATTTTCGCAAAATTGCATCGCGTTCCCATTTTTTTTAAGCATTAAACATTTCGCAAATATTATATTGTTTTTTCACATCGTTACGTTATAATTCACATCTTTTACAAAACAAAAAAAATATATATACATATATATATATATATATATATAAATATATTTTAATATTAAACCCTTTTTATATTTTTTATCCATAACCCATTTTCATTTTCCCAACCCAAAACAATTTCTACCCAAAAAACAATTCAACTCTCCCTCTTTATTTCGGCCCAACCGGACCAGCCCAAAACTCCCCAATTAAATTCCTTATACTCAAACCCAAAACAATTAAACCCAACACCACAAGCCCAAACTCCCCCAATTAAGTCCCCCATTTCATCGCCCCAGCCCAACTCCCGTCGGCCCACTCACCCGACCCGTAACCCGCAAGCCCATAACCCCATCCCTTTAATTCCCCCAAATCCCAAAACAAAACCAAAAAACCGAAAATCAAAAAAACCAAAAATCAGAAAACCTAAAACCCTACCCCCCCTGACCCGGCGCCGCACCCTACACCCCTGCCCCTTACGTCACGCACCCCTACCCCCGCTACTTCACCACGCCACCACCCTACCCTCGACACCAACGCTTGCCCCAAGAACACGCCCCAAAAATCAGATTTTGTTCCCCCTTTATTTTGAAATTTGAATTCGTTTTAAAGGGGGGGTATAAGGGGTTGGAACGTGGGTTGAGTACCTATAAATACCCCATGTTGTTCTTCATTTTGAGGGGGATTTTTTCGGAGGATTTTTGGAAAAAATGATTCAATATATATATCTTTGTTGTGTTCTTGATTTCAAGCATTTGCCTTCCTTGTTATCCAAGAATCAAGTCCCTAAAAGGTTTGTTCTTCCCTTTGATTCTCTCGATTTTTAGTTTTCCGATTCGTCGGTCATCGACCTGGTCGGGTCGACGGTCGGGTAACATTTTTCAATTCTTGCATTACATATTCTTGTTATTGGTTATCTGAATTTGGTGTTAAAATTTGATTCGGGTTTTGGATCACAGATTCGTCGGGTCAATCGACCGATTCGGTCGACCGATTCGGGTAACATTTTTCGTAATTCTTGCATTACATATTCTTGTTATTGGTTATCCGAATTTGGTGTTAAAATTTGATTCGGTTTTGGATCAGATTCGGTCGTCATCGACCCGATTCGGTCGACCGGTTGTAACATTTTTTGAAATTCTTGCATTACATATTCTTGTTATTGGTTATCTGAATTTGGTGTTAAAATTTGATTCGGGTTTTGGATCACAGATTCGGTCAGTCATCGACCGATCGGTCGACTTGATTCGTAATATTTTCGTAATTCTTGCATTACATATTCTTGTTATTGGTTATCTGAATTTGGTGTTAAAATTTGATTCGGGTTTGGATCACAGATTCGGTCAGCTCATCTGATTCGGTCGATCTGATTCGTAATATTTTCGAAATTCTTGCATTACATATTCTTGTTATTGGTTATCCGAATTTGGTGTTAAAATTTGATTTGGGTTTGGATCATTTGATTTTGATTCGGATCATCGATTCGGTCAGTCAACGACGGATCGGGTCGATCCGATTTGGATATTTTCAGAATTCTTGCATTTCATATTTTTGTATGTTGGTTATCTGGAATTGATGGAATTATTTGATGTCGGGTTTGAATCTCCTATTCGGGTCGGGTTACTGACCCGGGTCGGGTCGACCCGGTTTGAATTTCCAAATTTCATGCATTATTCTTTGTGGTTATCATTGGTTATCCAAAATTGAAAAAAGTCCGATTCGGGTTGGCATCGATTGATTCGGGTCATCGACCCGGATCAGGTCGACCGATTTTGGCGTATTTCAGATTATGGCATTTTTCATACTGTTTGCTAGTTATCTAAAAATCAATTTCGATTTTCATTCGGTCATTGTTCATGATCCGGTCGGATTTTTCCATAAATACCTCTTAATCCTGTTCGGTTCCAACATTTTAATTTGGTTCGGATAATTTAATTGCTCAACGCTCGTTTCTTTGGCAATCGCTTTTATTATTTTATTAATATCGCATCTAGGCCGATGAAATTGAAATCGAGACCGCACTTTTCATTTTTCTGTTCTAGCATTAATTCTCTATTTTTTCGCTTTAATTGTTTTAATCATCCAGGCAATGGATATCTTACCGCTTTATTAGTTTATCGCTTTAAATATCCTTGCAACGGATATCAACTTTTCTTGTTCTTGTTTCTTGTTTTGAATAAATACGCATCTTTTAGATCGCTTTCTATTTCACCACCGCTTTCTTGGTTAATTATTGTTCTCTTTGTCTTCTTTGTTTCGCTTTTAAACTAGACACCGTCATTTTTGAGCTGTTTTTCTCTGCCTCTGTTTTCTACACTCTTGCTTCGCTTTCGATTTAAAATTTTACTGATTTGAACACGATACTACACGGGCCGATGAAAAATATCCGTCGATTTTGAGGCCTACACAGTTGCAAAGACGGAAATATAACTTCTGGGCAATGATGAGGCTTAAACCTTTTTCCAAGATCAACATGTTTAGTAGGCGATGTGACTAAAATAACCAACAAGTTATATATTCGCAGCCACGACGTGATTATAGTGATCTTTTCTATTTCACCCGAGAGACCGACACGTTTAGTAGGCGAGGTAATCAAAATAACCACATTAGTCATATGTTTGCAGCCACGGCGTGCTTGGAATGCTCTTTTCAAAATTTAAGTCTGAGCCCTCCGTGATCAAAACATTCACTGTTTTGAATGCGGATATGGAGTTATTTGTATTTAACTGTTTCTAATCGTTTGTTTTTGACAGCTTGCAGGGATTAAAGTAAAATAACGATGAATTATTCCTCGGAGTTTATTTATTTATTTTTATTTCTTTCTTTAATTCAGCTTTATCCCGCTTTGTATTGTAATATTATTTATCGCACGTATGTAACTATTGAAATGCTTAGAATAGGCAAACTTAGGATCAATTCATAAGGTAGTTTAAGATTTGAAACCCGTCGCTAGCTTATTTATTTGTAGGCTCGGTTGAATTCAAACTTAGAAATCCTTCGCTAGTTTATTTATTTTAGGCTCGTCACGCGTATTCAAAATTTTCAAAAAAACAACTTTGTCATCTTTATTTGCTTTATTAATCATTCCGGATAAGTTTATCTTTTTGTCAATTTACAATGCAATGATTCCCAAAATTTTACTTCTTTAGTATAAATAATTTATTGTCACAAAACACATATTTTTCAAAACTTTATACGTATCTTTCTTTTTATGTCATCTGAATACGTACTTGTATAAAATGCATCATTTACTAAATTATTTGCAAACATCTTTTTAATCTATTATACTTGTAAAACATGCATTTTTCTAGCAATAATTAAACTGAGTTTGACCGGATAACCGCAAGTTAGCGGATCTTAAAGGATGCCTAACCCCTTCCCTTTAGGATAATAAAGAACCCTTACCTAGAATCTCGCTAGTTTTGCAGACCTTAAAATTGGAGTTTACATAGCGACACTTAGTTTAAATATGTAGGTGTCCTAATTCACCGTAAAAGATAATTAGGTGGCGACTCCTCAATCATTTACCCAGGGAATCCCCATACGTCGTTGCTCGCTTTGACCGGGCAAGGTCAAAATAGGCGCTCTGACATGGCGACTCCCTGGGACTTGTGTTCTTAACCATAGCAAAATCAGGTTAATTATTATTGCACTTTACTTTTGTTCTTTATTTGATTTAATGCTTTGATTTGTTTCCTTCGTGAAATTTTTGCGTGCATAATCGCTTTAATTGCTATATGGTTTTACTTGCTTTCTTTAAATTGGCATTTCGCTCATATTTCTTCCACTCGAAAATTGACACTATCACACATTACACGCGAGGTGTGTTTTATGCACCCGCAAATTTCTTTCAATCTACCAAATTTTAGGAGAGTTGGCGTATGCGCGAGTGACCGGACCATCCGGTGGGCGTAGCCTTCTCACTCGAGTAGTCCGCTCGGGAACCTTGTGTCTAGTCAGCCAAATCTTAGAAAATTTAAGATAGAGCTATACCACCATTTATTTTAAGTCATGCATACATACACCTTAGGTGGGTCGATCCTTGGTATCGACTCCACAATTAAGAAATCCGCCAAAGATGTCTACGGGTCTCACAACCCAACGACCAAACATCATATTATGTGTAGCGTGATAAGGATAGATTAATCCAAGACTAATCATGACATGCTGAAATTGGAAAATGTACATTCATTTTGTCTCGTTTCCGACAAAGCATTGCAGTTTAGCAGCTTGGATCAAATCTGTCGTAATCCCGCATATCTGGCGTTTAAGCCCACCTCCGGCATAAAGGAGGCCCCATGCACATTAGGACGCGCATTTAATTTCCATATAATCTGTCTGCTACTTGTTTACTGTTTTCCACTCTATACATGTTATTCAAAGCAATAATTATTCGTCTCATACTAACTTGGTTTGTTTCATTTTTTAGAGAAGGTTTATTTTGCCTGCTTTATTTTCCAAAAGTTGATTCGCGATTGAAATCATGGAACACCATTACTTCACGAGATCCAAGGCACAATCATCCGACAAAATGATCGATTCAGGTGAACAAACCGGTTTGGGACTTGTCGCTCTTCCGAGGTGAACCAGAGACATCGGAAGGAGAAATACTTCCGTCGGATGAATACCTCGCCCAACTATCGCAAAGAATAGCAACTATGCAAACCGAGATCGAACGGCTCGGAATCTTACCAATCTTTCCATCAAGATCAACACTCCACTGCTGAACAAGAGACGAGCGCAATCGCACACACACCTTTCCATCTCACGAACCATCATTCCCCGTAACCTTCCCCAAATCCCTTACCAAGCAAAACCAATCCTCAACTCGCCACCCCACAACGTACCAATCCGCATCCTATCAACCCGAGCCGCCCACAACAAAGCCCGCTACAAAATGACCCAAGATCCTTCATATCCATATATACATCCACTCCACTTACCCAAACTACCCACTTGTCCAAAATATCCCTCCCACACTAAATTACCAGGCAACCCAACAAATACCAATGGCACACATCACTAACAAGCAGTATGTGCCACCGGTATATGCAACGGAAGCCCAACCTTCCACTTCTACCATACCAAACATACATCATCAGGAGATAGACCAATATGAAGAGATGGAAAGGCAAGCAAGGATTAGAAATGATGAAAGTATGGCAAGGGAAATTCATAGCCTAAAAGAAGCATTTAAAAACATTCAGACCAGCAAGGGCATGAAGGACTCGAGTATGAAGATCTCTGCATGCATCCCGACGTTCAGTTGCCTATCGGGTATAAGGTGCCAAAATTTGACTTATTCGATGGAAAGGGAAATCCTCGCGCTCATTTGAGATCGTATTGTGACAAGCTGGTTGGAGTGGGTAAGGACCAGGCCATAATAATGAAGTTGTTCATAAGAAGTTTGACAGGGGAAGCGCTCGACTGGTACACAAGCCAGGACCCGCGAAAATGGCATAACTGGGGCACAATGGCACAGGATTTTGTGGACAGGTTCAGGTTTAACACCGACACAGTCTTGGATAGATTTTATTTAATGAAATTAGAAAAAAAATCTACAGAGACTTTCAGAGAATATGCCATGAGGTGGAGGGCGGAAGCAGCAAAAGTTCAGCCCCCGATGGCGGAAAATGAGATGACCACGCTCTTTGTGCAATCTATGAAGGATGCAACTTATTACGAAAAAATGATAAGCGTCATTGGACGGAATTTCTCTGAAGTGGTTAGGATGGGAGATTTCATAGAAGAAGGTATCAAAACAGGGAGAATCACGAACTTAGCAGCATTGCAGGCGACAAGTAAGGCCATTCAGTCAGACTCGTTCGGGGGAGCAATTAAGAAGAGGAGGGATGGAGCGTCCCCTGTCATGGCAGTCCAGGAACATGGGTCCAACCAAATGCCAACCTACCAAAGCCCGTCATCCCAGCCTCCCTACTATAATCAAAACACCCAAAATCATCAGCCCTCCTACTATAGCCAAAGCACACAAAGCCCTCAGCCTTATTATCAACACTCGCCTACTCCCTACCCTGTCTATCATACCCAACCAATATATAGCCCACCACGAGCACCTACCTATAGAAATTCCCCACAAGATCAACCCACACATCCGCCCCATCCCCAAAACCATCCACCAAATACTCCCAGAGCCCGGGCAAATTACGAAAGAAGGTCAGTCAAGACATATACACCTTTAGCCGAACCTCTAGCCCAACTATACGAAAGATTGAGGACCGCAGGAATACTCCAACCCATCCCAGAGCATATCCCCAATCCTATTCCCAGGTCGTATGATGAAACTAAGCATTGTGCGTACCACTCGGGGATCACCGGACATGACACTGGAGTTTGTTTTGCCCTCAAAGACAAGATCGAGGCTTTGATCAAAGAGGGAATTATCCAACTGAAAGGACCTCCCCCTAATGTAAATAATAACCCTTTGCCAAATCATGACAATGCCAATATAAACATGATTACCATTGATGAAGAAAACAGTTTGGAAGGGACCATTGTGCCGATCCGAACAGAGAAAAGGGTTGAATCATCGGCTTTGATCACTCCTATAATTACAGTTCAAGTAAGGGCACCGTTTGAAGTGGAAGTACTTCCTCCGAAATCGCGGATGGTGACGCCGTCTGTTGATACCAAAACTGCCCCTTGGAGCTATTCGATTGGGGAAAGGAGCAGGGGAAAGGAGAAACAAATTGTAGAAGTTGTCGTCGCTGGTATGACAAGATCCGGACGATGTTATGCCCCTGCAGACAATCCAAAAAAGGTTGTAACAGAGACTGAAGTAGAAGAGTTCTGGAGGAAGATGCCAACCAAGGAGTATTCCGTTGTAGAGCAATTGAAGAAAACACCGGCTCAGATTTCTTTGCTATCATTGTTGATGAATTCTCCGGACCATGGACGCGCTTTATTGGAAGTACTCAAAGAAGCTTATGTACCGAGAGAGACCACAGGCGAGAAACTCTCGGCCTTGGTCGGACAGATTTTAGAGGCCCATAAAGTCTCTTTTCATGACAAAGAATTGCCACCTGAGGGTTTGTGCCACAACAAAGCTTTGAACATAACAGTAAAGTGCCTGAACAAGTTCATTTCTAAGGTATTGATTGATGGAGGCTCTCAATATTTGTCCTTGGCGACTCTCCGAGCCTTGGGAATTAGCATTGGAAAGATTCGCGAAAGTCATCTGAGAGTTAAAGGTTTTGATGGAGCCCAAAGGAGCGTTATGGGAGAAATGGATTTGACATTACAAGTGGGGCCCGTGGAGTTCGTCGTGGAATTCCAAGTGTTAGACATATCTACCGGCTATAACCTACTAATGGGAAGACCTTGGATCCATGTGGCTGGTGCAATTCCTTCTACCCTACATCAGAGTTTGAAGCTTGTCTCGGGTCATCACGAGGTCGTGGTACACGGAGAAGGAGCAATTCAATATGTCCCAGCGACGGATCCCTATTTGTTGAAAGCGTAGATACACTGGATGGGTCTGTCTTCCATGTCAGAGAAATTACATATGCCTCCAAAGCTGAAATATTGAAGTTACCCCGGGTCCTCACAATGGTGGCCCAGGAAATGTTGAAGAATGGCTTTAAGCCCGGTCGAGGCCTCGGATTGAATTTAGAAGGTACGGTGGAGCCTGTTCACTTGCTCAGTAAGAAGGACACTTTTGGTCTCGGATACAAACCCATTTCTAAAGAAGTCTTATCAATCAACCTCCGAAAGAAAAGGGACACTCCTTTGCCAAAGCCTGTTCCACCCTTGAATCAGTCATTTGTCAAAGCATATGCCGCTCAGGAGTCGAGTGAAGATGATGCAGACGACCTCGCGGAAGGACTCAAAAGCCTTTTCATTGCAGAAGAAGAAATGGAATGCAATGTAATTCTGGATGATTTTGATGAAGGCCCAACTATTTGGGATGCAGAACGTGGAGATAT
Organism: Anisodus acutangulus; assembly: GCA_029783415.1. Lineage (NCBI taxonomy): Eukaryota > Viridiplantae > Streptophyta > Magnoliopsida > Solanales > Solanaceae > Anisodus > Anisodus acutangulus. The sequence goes on along the minus strand of CM056498.1, from coordinate 2,327,599 downwards.
TTTGAAAAATTGGACCTGTGCCCCGGCCCTGTTTCTCCGGGAAGCTTGGTAGAAATTACCTTAGTACTTTTTGAAACAATGCGATTCTAATTGAGGCTTGAATCGCATCTATGCATTAATGTGTTTTGCCTCCATCTTTTGAAAGCTTAAATGACAAATCCACATTTCTTTTGCTATTTAAAAATTTGTTTTGTTTACTAATTTTCTTTTCTCTTTCAGCATGCAAACTAATAAATCTGTCGATAATGTGAATGTGACATGTAATGAAACAAACAAACAAAATCCAAACAATGAACAGGACTTCGAAGAGTATGAGGAAGACTCGCAACCAGAAGAATTGACAGAGGAATTGGAACATTTTGAGAATAAACCAAAGCCAAATTTAGAAGAAACTGAGGCAATAAATTTGGGGGATGCAGAAAATGTGAAAGAAACAAGAATCAGCGTCCATCTGAACGCCCCACAAAGGAAAGAACTGACGGATCTTTTGAGGCAATATATCGACGTATTTGCTTGGTCTTATGACGAGATGCCAGGATTGAGCACGGATATTGTTTCGCATAGATTGCCTATCGATCCATCTTACCCTCCGGTGAAACAAAAACCAAGGAAAATCAAGCCTGATTTGAGTTTAAGGGTCAAGGAAGAGGTGTCCAAGCAATTCGACGCAAAGGTCATTCGGGTCACAAGATACCCGACTTGGTTGGCCAACATTGTACCTGTGCCAAAGAAAGATGGAAAGATACGAGTGTGCGTGGATTATCGGGATCTCAACAAGGCCAGCCCGAAGGATGACTTCCCTCTTCCAAATATTCACATACTCATTGACAAGCTGTGCAAAGCATGAATTACAATCATTTGTTGATTGCTTTCTTTGGTTACCACCAAATCTTGATGGATGAGGAAGATCACGAGAGAAGACGGATTCACTACACCTTGGGGGTATCTTTGTTATCGAGTAATGCCGTTCGGACTCAAGAATGCAGTGCCACCTACATGAGGGCCATGACTACCATTTTTCATGATATGATCCACAAAGAAATAGAGGTCTACGTAGATGACGTTATTATCAAGTCGCGAAGGACTTGAGATCACTTGACAGACTTAGAGAAGTTTTTTGACCGACTGAGGCGGTATAACCTGAAGTTAAATCCCGCAAAGTGCGCATTTGGTGTTCCTGCTGGGAAGCTGTTAGGTTTCATTGTAAGTAGAAGGGGTATTGAATTGGACCCCTCGAAGGTAAAAGCTATTCAAGACTTGCCTCCTCCAAAGAGTCGAAAGGGCGTAATGAGTTTCCTTGGTCGCCTCAACTACATCGTTCATAGCACAATCAGCGGTGATATGTGAGCCAATATTCAAGCTCTTGAAGAAAGACGCCGCTACCAAGTGGCCACCGGGTTGCCAGCAAGCTTGCGATAGAATCAAAGAATACTTGTCTAACCCCCCTGTTTTGGTGCCCCCAGAACCCGGAAGGCCGTTGCTGTTATATCTGTCTGTGTTAGAAAATGCATTTGGAGTGCGTCTTTGGGACAACATGACGAAACAGGAAAGAAGGAGCGAGCCATATACTACTTAAGCAAGAAGTTCACACCGTATGAAGCTCGGTATACTTTCTTTGGAACGCACTTGTTGTGCCTTAACGTGGATTGCACAAAAGTTCGGACATTATCTGTCTGCATATACCACTTATCTCATCTCAAGGATGGACCCGCTCAAATACATCTTTCGAAGCCCATGCCCACCGGAAAGCTAGCAAAGTGGCAAATCTTGCTAAGTGAGTTCGATATCATATATGTCACCCAAAAGGCTATCAAAGGACAAGCACTAGCCGACCATCTTGCCGAAAACCCTGTGGATGAAGAATACATGCCTCTCCTGACTTATTTTCCGGACGAGGAGGTCTTGTTTGTTGGAGAAGACATCTCGTAAGAGTACCCGGGTTGGAGAATGTTCTTCGACCAGCCGCAAACTTCAAAGGGGTTGGTATTGGAGCGGTTTGATTTCGTAATCAGGTCAACACTACCCAATTTAAGCAAAACTCCGATTTCCATGCACCAACAATATGGCGGAATATGAAGCTTGTGTACTCGGACTTAGAATGGCCGTTGATATGAACATTCAAGAAGCTGTTGGTTATAGGTGATTCGGACTTATTGATTCATCAGTGCGGGCGAATGGGCGACCAAGAACGGGAAGATACTTCCTTACCTGCATTGCGTGAAAGAATTATGCAAAAAATTCAACAAGATAGAATTCAAGCATATCCCACGAACTCAAAACGAGTTCGCTGATGCTCTGGCAACACTGTCCTCCATGATTCAACATCCAGATAAGAACTACATTGATCCCATCAAGGTGAGCTTATCGGATCAGCCGGCATATTGTTTCAATATAGATGAAGAGTCGGATGGAAAGCCTTGGTACCACGACGTTAAGAGATACCTCAAGATAGGTGAATATCCAGAAGGCATAACTAGTATACAAAAGAGGACACTTAGGAGGTTAGCAAACCATTTCTTCCTAAACGGAGAAATCCTTTATCAGAGGACTCCAGATCTCGGTTTGTTAAGATGTGTTGATGCTCGAGAGGCAAGCAGTTTAGTTGAAGAGATACACGGAGGCACGTGCGGGCCTCACATGAATGGCTTCACTTTGGCAAAGAAGATTCTAAGAGCAGGATACTTTTGGATGACCATGGAAACAGATTGCATCCACTTCGTGCAAAGATGCCATCGATGTCAGATTCATGGCGATCTAATCAAGGTACCCCCTAACGAACTCAATGTGACGAGCTCTCCTTGGCCATTCGCAGCTTGGGGCATGGATGTCATTGGCCCTATTGAACATGCCGCATCAAATGGACACAGATTTATTCTAGTGGCAATTGACTATTTCACAAAGTGGGTAGAAGCATCGTCCCACAAGTCAGTAACAAAGAAAGTGGTAGTTGATTTTGTCCGCAATAACATCATTTGTCGATTTGGAATCCCTGAGTCGATTATAACAGACAATGGGGTTAATCTCATGATGTCGATGAATGAGATATGCGAGAAGTTTAAGATCACTCACCGCAATTCCACTCCGTCGACCTCGGATGAGCGGAGCGGTCGAGCGACCAACAAAAACATCAAAGAATACTACGAAGATGATTGATAATTACAAGCACCGCATGAGCATCTGCCTTTTGCACTTTTAGGCTATCGCACTACAATCGGGACTTCTCTTTGGGCAACGCCGTATCTATTGGTCTATGGAGCAAGGCGTGTTACCCAAGTGGAAATACCATCTTTGAGAATTATCCAAGAAGTCGAAATGAGCGAGCGAAATGGATACGTAATCGTCTGAACAATTGATCTTTGATTGATGAAAAGCGATTGAATGCGATCACCACGGACAACTTTATCAAAAGCAGAATGGCCAAAGCTTTCAACAGAAAGTAAAACCAAGGACTTTCGAACCGGGCAATTGGTGCTAAAGCGAATATTCCGCACCAAAATGAAGCTAAAGGAAAATTCGCACCTAAGCGGCAAGGGCCTTATATGGTTCACCAGGTGTTGGTGGGGAGCATTAATTCTAGCGAAGTGGGCGGTGAAGTATGGCCAAAAGCTATCAACGCGGATGCACGGTGAAAGATACTACATTTAGGATTTTTCTATGTAATGCATTTCTTATGTTGTAAAAGTTGCGCTCCCTGGCGGGATACGCAAAGAACCCATGTCGGGTTCCGTTTCCTAGATTGCAAATTTCCCCATAAACACATTTCTTTGTAACATGAACTACGTTATGACCTGATTCCCTCGGCGGGATACGTAGGCGGCCACATCGGCTTCGGTCCCATTTTAGAAAATCCTTACAATCCCCTTTTTCTTGTAATGAACTACGTCACGACCTGATTCCCTCATGGGGATACGTAGGCGGCCTAAATCGGCTTTGGTCCCACCATTAGGAAATATTTTCTCCTCTATCTCACAAATGACAAAATGCACCCATCTGATCACCCTGATAAGGCAGACAAACAATCTACACAAGACTCGTTTGTCCGTTCAAAAGATCGTCATTCTCACATATCAGAAACTGGGGCATTTTTTAAGGGATCACTGCCAGAGGACACCGATAAACATGGAAAAGCATCGGCAAACTAAGTCTTCAGCCAGAAGAATTTTGGATAGGACGTTTGCTTTGTTTCATCGCATGTCACTGCTCGACAGACATTTATATATATATATATATATATATATATATATATATATATATATATATATATATATTTGCAGTATTTCTTACAAGCAAATTATTTTTCAACAAACATTTTTCATCAAAATTCGATAGAACTTTTATGTTTCTATTTTTAAGATGCATTTCTACAAATTGTTTTCGAATGTTTTCATTAACGGCTGGCCAAGACTGGGAAGCAGAGAGGGGCTACGGGTCCGAGTTAGCGGGACATGCAAATACCAAGGCCGAAGCTACAAAGTCAACGCGAATCAACTCCCCCCTCCCAAAACTCATAAATTTATTTGAGTACAGGTTCTTCAGGTCGAAAACAGCAGGGAAGCTGCAACATTTATGAGCAGATTCGCAAGGGTCTCCGCATCGCAACTCACTACAAGAATCACTTTCATGTTTGGAGATTGTACAAAGACGTCATGCTAAACTACATGTCCCCAACCGTGTTGTGTCCACGCAAAGAACGGTATTTCGACTTACAGGGTCGCATTCTCATCTACTCAACTTTTGCATCGCTTATGTCCACACATTAACTATCATGGCATGGCAATAGGGCCCCACTTTACATTACGTCAACACGACGACACAAATCAGGCGCCCACCTTCTAATGCGGGTATGTTTTAAATCAGGCGCCCACCTTCTAATGCGGGTATGTTTTAAATCAGGCGCCCACCTTCTAATGCGGGTATATTTTAAATCAGGCGCCCACCTTCTAATGCGGGTATGTTTTACATCAGGCGCCCACCTTCTAATCTGGGTATGTTTTAAATCGAGCGCCCACCTTCTAATGCGGGTATATTTTAAATCAGCGCCCACCTTCTAATGCGGGTATGTTTTAAATCAGCGCCCACCTTCTAATCGGGTATGTTTTAAATCAGCGCCCACCTTCTAATCTTGGTATGTTTTAAATCAGCGCCCACCTTCTAATGCGGTATGTTTTAAATCAGCGCCCACCTTCTAATCTGGTATGTTTTAAATCAGCGCCCACCTCCTAATCTGGTGTTTAAATTTCAGTCAGGCGCCCACCTCCTAATGCGGGTATTTAAATTTCAGTCAGGTGCCCACCTCCTAATACGGGTATTTAAATTTCAGTCAGGCGCCCACCTCCTAATGCGGGTATTTCAATTTAAGTCATGCGCCCACCTTCTAACGCGGGTACTTTATTTTAAAGTATAAGCGGTATGCCCAACGACATCATCTGCACAACATTAAGCAACGACATCATTTCAACTTACAAAGTCATATTCTCGCATACATATCTTATGCAACTGTTATACACTAACTTTTATCTTAGCTCTGGTCCACAGGAATTCGAATCGGCGGGAGCTTTCAGCATAACGTGGAACTATATCTCACGACGAACCAAGGCAATTTGGTCAAACGACCTACTTCGAACGTCGATCCGCTCTTTCCCATTAATTTCTCGTATCTGCGACCAGGGTCGTCCTAAGTCGACACTGGGGCATTGTTTCTTGAATGTGCACCATTTTTTTGCAACTTCTATACCCCTCGGGATTCTATTTCTTACCATGCAGTCCCGATGATCGGGACAAAATTGGCTACTCAGTCAACTTCTTTGGCCGAAAACTCTTTCATCGTCTCCGTCCAAAGAGGGGCATCTGTTGACACCCAATTTTGTCCCATCTTTTATGATTTTATTCGTAATTTTTAATATTTTGACACTTTTAAAATAATTTTAAAATATAGGCATATATGTGTATATCCTCTTATTATTATTATTATTCGCATTTTTATATCATTTGCATTTTTATCATAATCATAAGTTTTATCCGAAAATTCTATGTTATTTTTATTTTCGCAAAATTGCATCAGCGTTCCCATTTTTAAGCATTAAACATTTACTTAAATATTATATTTTTTTCACATCGTTACGTTATAATTCACATCTTTTACAAAACAAAAATATATACATATATATATATATATATAAATATATTTTAATATTAAACCCCTTTTTATATTTTTCCATAACCCATTTTCATTTTCCCAACCCAAAACAATTTCTACCCAAAAACAATTCAACTCTCCCTCTTTATTTGCCCAACCGACCACCCCAAAACTCCCCAATTAAATTCCTTATACCCAAACCCAAAACAATTAAACCCAACACCACAAGCCCAAACTCCCCAATTAAATCCCCATTTCATCGCCTTGACCCAACTCCGTCGGCCCACTCACCCGACCCGTAACCATGCACATAACCCCATCCCTTTAATTCCCCCAAATCCCAAAACAAAACCAAAAAACCAAAAATCAAAAAACCAAAAATCGAAAACCTAAAACCCTACCCCCCTGAATCGGTGCGCACCCTACACCCCCTTACGTCGCACCCCTACCCCGATCACTTCACCACTGCCACCACCCTACTACGACACCGCGACGCTTGCCCCAAGAACACGCCCCAAAAATCAGATTTTGTTCCCCCTTTATTTTGAAATTTGAATTCGTTTTAAAGGGGGGGTATAAGGGGTTGGAACGTGGGTTGAGTACCTATAAATACCCCATGTTGTTCTTCATTTTGAGGGGGATTTTTTCGGAGGATTTTTGGAAAAAATGATTCAATATATATATCTTTGTTGTGTTCTTGATTTCAAGCATTTGCCTTCCTTGTTATCCAAGAATCAAGTCCCGAAAAGGTTTGTTCTTCCCTTTGATTCTCTGATTTTTTAGTTTTCCGATTCGGGTCGGGTCACTGACCCGGGTCGGGTCGACCCGGTTCGGGTAACATTTTTCAGAATTCTTGCATTACATATTCTTGTTATTGGTTATCTGAATTTGGTGTTAAAATTTGATTCGGGTTTTGGATCACAGATTCGGGTCGGGTCACTGACCCGATTCGGGTCGACCCGGTTCGGGTAACATTTTTCAGAATTCTTGCATTACATATTCTTGTTATTGGTTATCTGAATTTGGTGTTAAAATTTGATTCGGGTTTTGGATCACAGATTCGGGTCGGGTCAACGACGATTAGATAACATTTTTTCAGAATTCTTGCATTACATATTCTTGTTATTGGTTATCTGAATTTGGTGTTAAAATTTGATTCGGGTTTTGGATCACAGATTCGGGTCGGGTCACTGACCCGATTCGGGTCGACCCGGTTCGGGTAATATTTTCAGAATTCTTGCATTACATATTCTTGTTATTGGTTATCTGAATTTGGTGTTAAAATTTGATTCGGGTTTGGAGTCCGCAGTTCGGTCGGTCAACGACCGGTTCGACCGATTCGATAATATTTTGAAATTCTTGCATTACATATTCTTGTTATTGGTTATCTGAATTTGGTGTTAAAATCTGATTTGGGTTTGGATCATTTGATTTCGGATTCGATTCACTGATTCGGGTCGGGTCACTGACCCGGATCGGGTCGATCCGATTTGGATATTTTCAGAATTCTTGCATTTCATATTTTTGTATGTTGGTTATCTGGAATTGATGGAATTATTTGATGTCGGGTTTGAATCTCCTATTCGGGTCGGGTTACTGACCCGGTTTGAATTTCCAAATTTCTTGCATTGTTGCTGTGGTTATCATTGGTTATCTGAAAAATTGAAAAAAAAAGTCTGATTCGGGTTGGCATCTGATTCGGGTCGGGTCACTGACCCGGATCGGGTCGACCCGATTTTTGGCGTATTTCCAGATTATGGCATTTTTCATACCTGTTTGCTAGTTATCTAAAAATCTGAATTTCTGATTTTCATTTGGGTCGCTGTTCATGATCCGGGTCGGGTTTTTCCATAAATACCTCTTAATCCTGTTCCGGTTCCAACATTTCAGAATTTGGTTCGGATAATTTAATTGCTCACTGCTCGTTTCTTTGGCACTGTTTTATTGTTTTATTAATATCGCATCTAGGCCGAAGAAATTGAAATCGAGACCGCACTTTTCATTTTTCTGTTCTAGCATTAATTCTCTATTTTTTTTTCAGTTTAATTGTTTTAATCATCTGTGCAGCGGATATCTTACCGTTTTATTAGTTTACTGTTTTAAATATCCTTGCAACGGATATCAACATTTCTTGTTTCTTGTTTTCTTGTTTTGAATAAATACCGCATCTTTTAGTCTTGCTTTCTATTTCACTCACGCTTGGTTCTGAAATTCGTTCTCTTGTCTTCTTTGTTTCTTGTTTTAAACTAGACACCGCGTCATTTTGAGCTGTTTTTTTCTCTGCCTCTGTTTTTACGCTCACGCTCGCTACTCTCTGCTGTTGTTTACATTCGATTTAAAATTTTCTTGATTTGAACACGATACTACACGGGCCGATGAAAAATATCCGTCGATTTTGAGGCCTACAGTTGCAAAGACGGAAATATAACTTCGGGCAATGATGAGGCTTAAACCTTTTCCAAGATCAACATGTTTAGTAGGCGATGTGACTAAAATAACCAACAAGTTATATATTCGCGACCACGACGTGATTATAGTGATCTTTTCTATTTCACCCAGAGACCGACACGTTTAGTAGGCGAGGTAATCAAAATAACCACATTAGTCATATGTTTGCGACCACGGCGTGCTTGGAATGCTCTTTTAAAAATTAAAGTCTGAGCACCCGTGCATCAAAACATTCACTGTTTTGAATGCGGATATGGAGTTATTTGTATTTAACTGTTTCTAATCGTTTGTTTTTGACAGCTTGCAGGGATTAAAGTAAAATAACGATGAATTATTCCTCGGAGTTTATTTATTTATTTTTATTTCTTTCTTTAATTCAGCTTTATCCCGCTTTGTATTGTAATATTATTTATCGCACGTATGTAACTATTGAAATGCTTAGAATAGGCAAACTTAGGATCAATTCATAAGGTAGTTTAAGATTTGAAACCCGTCGCTAGCTTATTTATTTGTAGGCTCGGTTGAATTCAAACTTAGAAATCCTTCGCTAGTTTATTTATTTTAGGCTCGTCACGCGTATTCAAAATTTTCAAAAAAAACAACTTTGTCATCTTTATTTGCTTTATTAATCATTCCGGATAAGTTTATCTTTTTGTCAATTTACAATGCAATGATTCCCAAAATTTTACTTCTTTAGTATAAATAATTTATTGTCACAAAACACATATTTTTCAAAACTTTATACGTATCTTTCTTTTTATGTCATCTGAATACGTACTTGTATAAAATGCATCATTTACTAAATTATTTGCAAACATCTTTTTAATCTATTATACTTGTAAAACATGCATTTTTCTAGCAATAATTAAACTGAGTTTGACCGGATAACCGCAAGTTAGCGGATCTTAAAGGATGCCTAACCCCTTCCCTTTAGGATAATAAAGAACCCTTACCTAGAATCTCGCTAGTTTTGCAGACCTTAAAATTGGAGTTTACATAGCAGCACTTAGTTTAAATATGTAGGTGTCCTAATTCACCGTAAAAGATAATTAGGTGGCGACTCCTCAATCATTTACCCAGGAATCCCCCATACGTCTGTGCTCCGCTTTGACCCGGGCAAGGTCAAAATAGGGCGCTACAGACCGGTCAACAGAGATAGAGAGGCCGTGACTGGAGCAATAGGTGGGGGTGTTTAACGGGACTTGGGGCAGTGACGGGACAACGAGGGGGGGGGACCGTGACAGAACAATCGGAATATTAACACTATGTATGGTGTTTCACAGGAGAGGGGAAGTGTCCGGTCATTAAGGAAGTTGTAATCAGTGACTTGAAGTTATTGGACGTTTGCAAATGGGAAAATGTTTTCCTCGAATGTGACATGACGAGAGACTAGGATTTTATGTGTGGACAAATCATAGCACAAGTATCCCCTAAGGTTCGACGGGAAATCTTAGAAGACGCAAGGAGAGGTGCGAGATGCTAATTTGTGAGGGGTCGTGGAGGAAAGATTTGGGTAGCATAGACAACTGAAAATCCGAAGGTGATCATATGAACGGATCCAACGGAATAGAATTTCGATAGGGGTTTTGTTTTGAAGGGTACGGATAAGTAATATATTAAGAAGGTATTCTACCATTTTTAACGGGTATACCCAAAAGGGAGGGGGAAGAGAGGCATGAAAGAGCATTGTACGGATCATATTGTTAATAGTGCGGAGTATTATTTCGGCTTTACCATTTTAGGTGAGGTATGGGGGCACGAGAATCGAAATACCATGCCATTATCCGCACAAAATTTATGAAAGGGGGAATTGTTAAACTCACGACCATTGTCACATTGAAATGATTTTATGGCCTTTTCAAACTGCGTTTTAATATATGTTCGAAATTTAAGAAGCATGGAGTAAACTTGAGACTTATATTTGAGCTGATAGACCAAAAAAAAAGTGAGAGAAGTCATCTAATAATACCAAATAATATTTATGACTCAGTTTGCTAGTAATGGGAGACGTCCATAAATCCACATGAATGATGTCAAAAGGAGAAAAAGTAACACTTCAAGATGACTTAAAGAGAAGTCTAACATGCTTTCCTAGATGACAAGAATAGCAATTTTGGACAACTTTACCTTTATTACATTTAATTAAATTGTGACTTCTAAGAAAGTTAAAAACGGGTGCTCCCGAATGTCCAAGTCTATTGTGCCAAGTTGATAGAGAGATTGCAGCTAGGGAGGTAAGTGGATTGACACTTGTGGTGGAATTGAATGATAAAGGATATAGGTCCCCCACACTATTACATCTCGTAAGAGTTGTCCCCGTACGTAGGTCTTTCACAGAAAAACCAAAAGGGTCAAACTAAATAGATGCGAAATTGTCACTAGCAAATTTCATAACAGAGATTAATTTTTTAATGATGTTAGAAGCATATATGACATTTTTAAGGTAAAAAATGGGTGAGGTGGATGTGTTTGAGTGGTGTCGTAGCCTTCAATTGGAATGTGATTGTTATTGCCGACCAAATTAAATTGAGGATTGTTCAAATTAGATAGGTGAGGGAGATTACCAGAGTTGCGAGTGAGGTGGGATGTGACACTTGTATCCATGTACCATGCCTCGTAGGGCTGCTGGAGATTCATAGTGTTGTAAGTCTGACTCAGTTTGGCAAGGGTCATAGGACCGTAGGCCTGCTGTTGGGCCGTGGAGAAGTGGGCCTGGTGCTGGTGGCCCGTGTACCATGGGCCTGGAGATGGGCCTAGGATGCTGGGCTGTAACGAGGAATACCATGCCATGTTCGTGGATGGTAGGTTAAATAGAAAGAAGAGGTTGTTGAAGAACCCTAAAAGCGAGCGATACGATTTTCAAAGCTGCTATTGCAGCAAGATGCTCTTGAAAAGTTTCTTGATCCAAGACTTAAATTTCCTCGAAAGAATTTACACCAAATATCTCGTATGATTCAAGCATTAGTAGCATTCATACACAATGAAGAATCTCAAAAGTCCGATGGTATTAACTAAGGAAGGTTCAAAGCGGAAGCTACCTCTCCTGATGCAACATCGGTCCGCTGAAAGATTGTTGTAAATAGGCACCTTGTGAGTGCGTCAAAATCTCTTTCAAGAGGGGATTGTTGGAAATTTATTAATGTGGAATAAAGTTTATCCCATTATTTATGACTCGAACAATTGGGGCCCCGCACGTCAGAAATGTCATTTTCACACACGTGCACACATTGTACCAAAGATCGTAAATTTCATTAGTGAAAGAGATATTGGTACGTAAGTAAAGTGTTTGAGACATAGAATGATGGACGGTCATTGGCCAAATGACAAGTGTTCCACGTTGGTAAACGAAGGAAGAAGTGTGCATAGTGTAAAGGGCCGCGAAGCCGAGCCGAGCCGCGTCGCTTCCCTGGCAGAAAGTCTAAGATGAAAATTTGATTTTTGAGACTTTTGGGCTGCCCTCAATGGCATTCATTCCAGCATTAATCAGTCATTAATTGGGCTAATAAATGGGTGTCATTACTTCGCACTTGAAGAGTCAATTCTTACACTATAAATTGAGGCATTTGGCTCAATTGTTGAACACTTGAAAAAATAAGAAATTCTGAAAATCTTCTTCCTCTCTAGTTTCAATACTCAAAAGTTCTTGAAAAGAAACACTTGAGTTTCATTTGCTCAATTGTGTTAGTAGCTGTTTTATCTTGGGAGACTATTGCCTAGCAACGTAAAATGATATATACGGGGCAATCTTGTCTTAAAGATAGAGAGTCATCTCTCAACTCAGCCGGTGGTGTTGTGATTCTCTAATTTGTTGCTAAGTGTTTCAGGTTGGATCTTGCTATCAAAGAACTCTAACCAAGTCAGATTCTCAGCGGACATACAAGCCACATTTGAAGCAGTTCATGCTCTTGTATTTCTGAATACAAAATCCAGAATTGGAGTTCTAGTTCAAGATTGACAAAGATTGAAAACTCATTGTTGTAATCTTTAAAGTTTATCATTTCGAACACTGTAATAGTTATTTACTATTCCCGTATCATTTCTCCAACATGAACTGTAATAGAAGACCCACCTCTGTGGCTCCTGAACCAAATCTCCATTGTAATATTTACTACAAAGAAAAGAGTATGGCCGGTTGACTAAACACCAACGTCCCTTTCTCTTCTCTGCAAAAAAATTGTCGTCCTACTAACCAATTTTTATCCATGAAAGTTGAAAGAGACTTCATCCAGCAAGATATTTTTCAGTTCTCAACACACTGAATTAACAAAAATAATCAAAACAAAACAAATTAAAATCGTACCGACAACAGCTGCATGATGACTTGACTTCATGAGTAAATCCCCAATTAGCGTAACATTAACATTCCTCAATTTCATGTTTTTTGCATAAACATTTGAGTTGATGGTCAAAAACACACCTAACTTATCACTTTTTCGCGAGTTTCATACCTCAACTATCCATGGTTCCTTTTACGTACAATCACTCCTTTTGTATTAAAAACGCACCTCGATGCCGAGTTGATCAAATATTTAAAATCAATCGACAACAGGCGCGTGAAGGCCAATCAGCATCAGTGTTTGAATACAAAAGGCGTGATAGCTTAGATAGGTAAATCGAACAATGTATAATTGAGGTATGAAACTAACGAAAAAGCTATAGTTTAGATATGTTTTTGACCGTTAACTCTAAATATTTATTACTAACACGGTGGAGTTTACTCAAACTCCATACAATGTGCAGCATTCAATTCCCCAAATTCATGAATTTAAGCTAAATTCTCAATTCACTAGTTCATAAATTTTGAGATTGATCGAAAATATTTCTGCAAATATTAACAATTCAGCTCTATCAAATTAATATAAAATTATGGAGGATAAAAAAGGCGAAGCAACTCACAGTTGAAAAACACCGAAAATGTCACCATTTAAGCCCAGTTGTCCTTCGAAAAAGCATTAGGAAAAAGACAAGATTCACTATTGGGTTTGGAAATTTTGCCATTGTATGTAATTTTTGCGAAAGAGTTCTAAGTTATAGTATATGTTGTTAATGTAAGAAAAAAGAATTACAATTATCGGGTTATATTTATGTATGATAGCAGAGATAACTTGTTTTATTTGGAGACCAATTGAGAAAAAAAAACTATTTATGATTATATATAAATTGTTGAATTTCTTTATCATATGAAAGATTTTAGTTTAGTGGGAAGGATTCGAATTTCGAATCTGCCAATCTATGTAACTTTTGCAAAAGCGTTTTAAGTTATATATGTTGTTTAGTGTAAGGGTGGCCAACGCGGCGGGTACGGGGCAGGGCGGGTTTCGGCGGGACGAGACCCGACGAGACAGAGGTAGAGCGGGATTGGTACCCGGCAGGACTGGCTGGTTCTGCCGATGTCCCGTCCCAATCTTGTCGGAAAAGGGGACCGGTAAATATCGGGGCGGCGCGGGGGTCGGGTCGGATCGTTTTTTTTTTACTTAATTTAAAAAAAATAACATATATATAAACAACTCAATAATTGAACAAAATAGTTTAATAAAAAAATCTCAATTATGTTTTTGTACCTCTTATATTATTTAATAGAGATATAATTTTTTTTTTGTAATACAATTTCAAAATTGCAACTTTGTGGTGTTGAAAGTTGCAAATAACATAGTAAAATTACAATTAAAAAAATTACATTTTGAAAAACACCTTTTCTAGTTTCTTTATAATTTCTTGTGTTTCTTCGGTTGGAATTGGTGTTTGTTAGTCAAATTGCTCAACGTCGCTTCCACCTCCGTCGGATATTTCGTTGTAGTTTTCGTCTTCTTCTTCGTTGATCTCCGGTTGACCGCACCTTCTTCGCTCTGCTCGTATCGAATCTCTGAATAATACTGTAATCTCCAAGTTGTCTCCCGCTAATGAGTGGCTGTGCTCTCCTATTTGAAATATGTCTTCGAAAAAGCGCTTTCAGACGCTGTTGATGATGCTTGAATGTTCAACACATCTCGAGACATCAATGACAGTGTCGAAAATATCTTGTCATTCTCCCTCCAGTATTTCAGCAAGTCTTCACGTCCTTCTTGATTGAGAACTGTTTGATACGGTACAACACTCTGCAAAACAAAAACATCAAACTCGCTAACTTGGTTAGTAGTGTTACCACTAAACCTTCTATCTAAAACTTTCAATACTAGCCGCAGAAACAACATGTCTTTTTTGAGGTTGTGTTGAAGAAGAAGAATATAGTATGGAAGCCGGTTGATTGCTAGCACTTTCTTGTTGGTAATACATATATACTTTATTGCATTCATCTTGTATGTTAGACACCACTTCTTCTTTAGTTTGTTCAATAGGTGGTGGATCATTTGGATTTTTGAGAGTTGAAGGTGGTAGTACTGCTATACAATCATAAATAGTTTCAATAAGTGTTTTACAACTATCTATTTTAATAGTCGAATTTAATACATCACCAATAATATAAATAGTGGGAATAGAAATAAAATATTTTTTTATTTGATAAACATTTTTTAATAGAAGCCTTATAAACTGATTTTTTTTCATATATTCACTAAGTAATAAAAATATTAGAGTTATATAAAATAACATTGTTGAAATAGTATGATAATAAATATCAAAAAATTCTTTAGTAGCTTGAAATTTTTTATCTAAAATTACAATAAGTTCTGAAATTTTTTCCAGTCGGTATCTACAACCATATCAGTTGGATTTCGATTATGGGCGTTAAAAATAAAGTTATAGATCTTCTATAATCATAAGCAATAAGTAGTTGCTCATATAAAGAATTTCACCTAGTCGCTACTTCTTCAAAAAAAATTCTATAGGGTAGTCCACAATCGTGACAAGTTTTTTTATATTCTTTTTTCGTTGTATTCTATTACTCCTAAAAATATAGTTTATAGAAAATTATATTTTATGAAGAATGTCTTCAAAAAGTGATAGATCATCATTTACAACTAAGTTATAAATATGGCACACATATTTTATATGAAAATGATTTGAAAAAGATGGAGTTAAAACATCTTTTAAAAGTCTAATAGCATAATTATTAGTAGAAGCGTTATCTAATTTAATAGTCATAATTTTATCAGTTATGCCATAATAATCGCAAACTGAATAAATATTTTCTGAAATAAATGTACTAATGTGCCTACTATCTATATATCTATACGCTAAAATACGTTTTTTCATAGACCATTTATAATCTATCCAATGACATGTTACCGTTAAATAATCATGGTCATTAGTACTACAGCCTATATCAGACATGATAGATACTTTTCAAGAAAAATGATATAATGAATAACGTAAATACTGTTGATATTCATGTGCAAATTTAAAAACATCACTCTTAACGGTTGATCTAGGAAAATCATTAAAAGCAGGATTATACATATCTCTAATGTAATGAATAAAACCAGGAGAGGAAGGAAATGAAAAAGGCAAACCCTCCACAACAACTAATTTTGATATTGCTTCTATATCTCTATGTTTTGATATTGCTTCCCTATCCCTACAATTCCCCCCGCCATCGGGTTAATTTGACCTTGTACTTGGTCCGGGACAGGGACACTATGTGAACCTTGTCCCGACTGAGAGCGCATTGGCGCACCCGACTTTGTAGCCTCATATTCATTCTACCTAGCTTTGTGAAACTTTTGTACATGTCTCAATAAACCTCTCATCCCACCCTGACCTTTTCCCATTTTAAATTTATAAATATTTTTACGAATTTGACATCTAACTACTTCATTCTCTTGGTTCCGGTAAAAAAAAGCTCATGCATCTGATTTTAATTTTCGTTGTGTTGGGCCTCATCTCATACTAGGTGGAATATGAGGCGTTTCAATTTGAGGTGCACTAGTGGGTGTGTCATCTACATTAGTCAGTGTGTCATCTAGATTATCTTCTAAATTAAAGTCTTGTTGACTTGCAGAAAATATCTCCTCGTCTAAATCTAATGGTATTTCAGGAAAAAAATCAGTATCAACCAAATCGTCCTATCTAGGAATACGATGACTAGAAGAAGTACCCCTGCCATTGTTACCCCTACTAGAAGAAGCCTGAACCTTACCCTTACCCTTAAACGTACCTCTAAGTCCTTCCATTTTAATTATCCTAATAAATAGTTAAAGATAATGAAATTAAGTGCGCTAATTAAAATAAAGAAGCAATATAATTTAATGAAGGAACGAATGTACCAAACACCGACGTAATGTCGACGTGTAATCGAGAGGTTGAAAATTGAAATTTTGCTAGATGAATGATCCTCAAGCTAGTTGTCAACTTCACTCTTAAATGAATAAATAAAATTGAATATTTAGTAGACAATGTAGACTTGTAGAGAGATAGTTTGTAGGAATATTTGTGAGAAAAATGAAGAGAAAATGAGGTATTTATAGTTGAGAAATTGGATTAAAGTGTAAATATAATAATTTAGGGGTTAAAAATAAATATTAAAGGGGTAGGGGGTTGGGTAGGGGGGAGGCAAAAAATGGTCGTTGCAAAACGACCAAAATATAAAATGGTCATTGTGCAATGACTATTTTGTGCAAAGAGGAGGGGTCCGGGCAAGACCGGGGCAGGGTCGGGACCGGGCCGACCCGTTGGCCAGCCATAGTTTAGTGTAACACAAAAGTTACATTATTGGGTCATATTTATGTTTTCCGATGAAAAAAAGATTCTGACAAAAAATATAGTTAGAAATTTGTATTTAAAGGTTAAAAAACAAGTAGGATGTATCAGATTCGAAGATCCTCTTAGAATGAGTCTGAGATTGATATTTAGATAACAGATGTGCGGGATTAAAAATACTAGTAAAGATACAATAATAAGCAAATAAAGACAACTAAAATTAGATATGAAAATAAGTTATGAATCAAACAAGAGCCAAAGCTGAGAATGATGTATTAGCTTGAGAGATATGAGTTACAAGTATGAGCTTAGAGAGAATAAAATGTATCCATCTTCTCTTCTAAGTCTTGTATACATAAGATAAAACTTAAGACTATTATGACACTAGAAATTTGTGGTGACATGAGCATACTGACGTCACTATACTCATGCGCGTCGTGGCACTCTAATCTAGGTAGGCTGATGTGACAGAAGTTGTTGAGTGAAAGACAGTTGTGGAGATCCGTTGGAGTTTTCGAAGTCACTAATCTTCTTGTATATGCTTAATGCCTCTGGGTGTGTTTTTACCCAATACAAATAGTCCCCTACTTTTCGGGTTGTTCGAACTTCGAGAGACCGAAAATTGGAAAAGCTTCTCAACCTCCAATCTTTGCTTGTAATACGATGTCCTTTGGGAATAACTCACTGATTCAGTTGTTCATCATCCTTTCACACGCCATCACATAGCATTTAATGCTCAACTATCCGTGTATTATCCACCTTACACGTGTCACGTATCCGTTAATACTCTTTCTTGGGAAGGGACATGGTAATGATGGCTTGATTTTCTTTCCAATCGTTACCCCTTTATCTTTTTCAAGTACTGTCGTTCCCATAAGGATTCCGCTCACTCCTGTTGTTTCTCTAACATTTCACTCTTTCAAAACTACTCTTCAAACAACCAATCGTTATTCCTTTCTCTTTCCCAACCTAATTTTTATTACTGTCTTTGGATTCTTCAATTACCGGCGGTGCCACCACATAGGCTAGAAGCCTGGCTGGGGTGATTCAGACGTCCCGTCCACAAGGTTCTTATCTTGGGCTATTTTCCAACAACCATCGGGACAACGAGGAAGAAGAAATCAATGGCTTCTTCTTTCATTCAACAAACTAATGCCTATATTCCTAGTAGCTGATCTTCTCTAAAGGATCTCTGGAAGCGCCCTGTCCCTATGAAGTCAGAATGATCCCGGCCAGCGAGCTCATAGAAATCCACCGTGACTGCATGTTGTCTGAGTCGGGTAAAGGTAGATTGTGGCTGGAGCAATATAAAAGTGTTTCTCCCTTTAAAATGGGAGAACATTACTTCATATCCACAGGGATACTCCTTCGTGTATACGTATCCATTTTCCTTGCCACTGGACAAGATTATCGACCCTGTGATTTTAGAATTCTGCAAGAAATATGACGTGTGCCTGGACCAAGTTAGTCCGGCTTTTTGGAGGACGATTGCGTGTCTCTGATACCTTTCTTTTCAGCTGGAGGAGAATTTTACCCTCGCACACTTAATTCACATCTACTCCCAAGATTTTGAGAGCGAGGGTTATTCAGTTATCATGTCGTGGCCAAAACACGATGATTGACAGTACTGATGACGACTCCGATCGAGGAAGGACAAAGAGATATATCATCGCGACGGGCGAACTGGTCAAGCCCCAAAGGCTTCAATCCCAGAGCGATGGGATTTTGATTGTAAGCACTCTATTTAGGCTTGCCTTTATTTGTTTTACCTTCCTTAATCAGTGTATTCTCACTATCTTTCTTTTTTCTCCGTCAACCGTAGTGTTGGACTCTGGAGCTCGTGTCGGATTTTGTCCTATGGGTCTAGAAGATCTTGGACTATGCACTCTCTTCCCTCCGAACATGGTAGGAGATTCAACTGAAGCATAAATGGAAAAGGGAAAAATCACGGCATTCTGAAGGGAGCATCCATCCGAGCGTATGCGGAGGTTCACGAGGATTCGGATATGTCCCTTCAGCAAATCTAAAGAGTTGTTTCACAGTTGGGACGGGGCCTAGAGGCCGCAAATTCTGCCAGAGCAAAAAGATCATTGTCTCATTCTTCTCCTCCCCCGATAAAAAAGATTAGACCCGATGCTGGAGAGCGAGACGCCCAGGAGCCTCCCCAGCTACTCTTCCGGTAGCCATTGATTCGGCGTCTGATGCCAACGGCGAAGAGGATCATGCCTTGGAGCTTTCCCATCGAAGGGCTAATAGGCCTGATGCCGCTGCTACCAGACTTTTTAGGGAAATTAATGTCTGACAAAATGAACTCATATGCTTCTTTTTCCGAACGTTAATTAATAAAGGAAGTTTCTTATTTATTTTAAGATAATCAAAACTTGTTTTTGAGAACATATCAATTCGACATTTAATTCATTAAGGCGTTAAACAAATTTCATGTCCTTTTAAAAAATCATTATTAAACTTGATTTGATTTGAAGACATAATAGATCATTAAGCAAACTTTTTAATTATCCGAATAAAAGGATCATTTACTTATTTCAAGGCGTGATATAGCAACTCTAATTAATTAAATTCTAATCATTTAGGTTCCAATAATAATTAAGAGTTTTACAATTAGCATATAATAAAGTAAATAAATGAAATAAAATAGGCTAATGGGTATATAGGCCCACTAGCTACCGCGAACATGAAATTAAATTCATATTTTCTACGTCATTTTTACCATGGCTAGGCCTTCTACCATTTTTATACATGGTTGGACCTTCATTTAGCCGTACTCGATGAAGAAATGATATTGTTGGGCTCGTAGGCCCAACGACTCAAATAGTGGCAAAGAAGTAGCTATATGTGGGCCCTAGGCCCACGGGACATGCACGGGAAGAGGAGAAACAAGTATATAAGTTAGAAGGTATCCTAGACTTAATAAATCAACTAGAGCTTAAAAGAAAAAGCAAACTCATAGATAGACATGTATACGTATAGACATATTAACACGTTTATTACACTTAGTAAGATAACAAACTCAAATAAAAAGCCCAAGCAGAAAGAGAATCAAAGAAAACAGACCCAAAATAAGACAACATGAAAGGTAAGGCCCGGTTCAGTAACAATAATAAGGTAGGCAAAGGGGCAGGCCCAATAACATTATCAACAACATACTTGACCCAAAATCATGTCAATATCCCATCTATATACCTAATATACTGTCTCATATACACAATGCATGTGCAGACTATACATATCATATATATCCTTTGTATACTAAATAGTGAACATATAAACAGAGGAGTAGTGTACAACAAAAGAGCAACACTTTTGAACATGGCATTCAAGGAAGACACAGGAGAACATGTAGGAATTAAGCTGAACGAAACATGTAATAGGGGTAGGAATGTAAGGACTAATCCAAGTTATGCAAAAATGACATTTTAAGCAGATGAAAATGGTCTTGCATGTCCTCTATGAGCATATATTCAGGCAAAAGCTTACAGAATAGATAACTAGTCAACATGCTCAAATCATGTCACTCATTTAAACATTAATTCATAGCAGGTTAGGTTCTCATATGATATAATCATACAAGAACACTCAAAACAAGACACACATCAGTCAACATGAGCAAGAAACATATATGGTCAAAGCAGAGATAACAACACGGCATACAAATTAAACTTTTATACTTAAACAAACAATAAAGGACCCTGGAGACATGTCTAGCTTACTTCAGTGCCTAGTTATACCTGACTTCTATAATAGAATGCATGATTATGGACCAAATATGAAATACAAGACAAAGTCTATACCTTAACATGGTACAAGACAGTTTAGAATGTGCAAAATAATAAACATGGATGCATTATATCTAAGAGTTTAGAGAGGCATGAAATGAAACCAACTACACACATAATGCTTTCATATCCTTATAGAAATTGAACACTAAAGGGAAAATTCAAAATAGCATCACATACTCAACTAGAACATGATGAATGACAGTAATATGACCAAAGCCAAGCAGATTGCTGACATATATATTTAACTCTTTTGCAAATAGGTATGTTTCAGGTGAACTATTTTCACAAGTCAAAACAAAACAAGAATAACTAACAGACAAGCAATTTCAACAGGGATGCACATACGTGAACTAAAACCTCAATCACAGAAAATGAGACAACAACTCGTAGAGGCGGAGTTGGGATTTTTAGTTTATATGTTCTGAACCGTAATTTTGTTTTGCTTATTGGGTTCTGAATTAGATTATTTGCATATATTAGATGATATTTAATACAAATACAGGGTTTGAGCCAAAGTTAGCGAGGTTTGCTAACCCGTAACTACAACACTGGCTCCGCGCTTGTTGACTCGTTATGATAGGCATGTTAAATGCAATCAGAGCCTAACCAAGAGCAACACTTCTATCCGGGCAGCTTTGCAGAAGGTCGATATGTTCGACACGGATGCCAAAATTCAGCAGCTGAAGCTAGATTTTATTCTTGAAAAGAGCCATGTCGTGTACCAGGCTCATCGGCAAGTTCTCCAAGAGGTTCGAGAGGATTTGAATTCATGTACCTCCTCATAGGGACTATGTTCTATGGCGAGTTTGAACGCTTGTGTTTAAGTTCCACGATGTGCATTTTTATTTCTTCGCATCGTATGCGGGACTTCGAGCAATCGCTTTCCCCAATTCGGGAATATTACTTCCGGTCACGTATTTTATGATTGGAAATTTAAATCATCCATTTCATAATAAAAAGAGGGGCCTCTTTTGTTCGGTACCGACGAGGAGGACGTCTCAACCTCATCTCATATTGGCATAAGGTTATGTTTCTTTTACGCTTTGAGGCTAATAGGTTGTGTTGTGTGTTTGAGGTAGATATTATCGGGTCTGGGAGGATGCATTCGTACCAACAACGTTAGAGTGTAGGAAGCTTTCAAAGTAAACATATTCTTATATATTTCATTCGATAGTAAAACTTGAATACATGCGTGTTTTTTTACGAAACATAAAAAGTACAAGAAAGGCGATAACACTTGGCCCTAGTAGCTGTTAAAGCAAGTTGGTGTGAATGAGAAATGGAAGGCAACCTTTCCGAACAGTCACCAACCTATTCCGAAGAGGCACCTTCAAGGCTATATAAACTAAGGCAATGCCTCATTTTAAAGATACCAAAAACCAAAAATTTCTGCATCTAAAATTCTGCATTCTTTTTCACAAATAAAACTATCGAGTCTTACTGTGTTTCGTTGCCAACTTTGAGTTCGTCGGGTCGGCGCGCTTGACGTACCGCTACTCCTGCGACATGTATATCCGCTTTATCCTGGGAGGAAGTAATCCATAACCTCGGGCAGGGGGGATTAAATTCCTTAAGGACACACAGTGGAATTCGTGGTCCCTCGGATATTTTCTTACTTCAGATATTTTCCAGCTGCTTTTTCCTGGTTTTTGTCTTTCCGCTTGGTTTCTGCTTTTCCTGATTTTTGAACACAGCACAACAACAAGCTTAAGGAATTTAGTCATTATTTCTGTGTTCATTTGTTCTTGTTTAACAATTACAACGCTTGTCGGAAAAAAAAATGTATGTTGTTTGGAGACTAAAATCTTCGGATTTTCTACTCCGGTTGAGATTAAAGTTTTCATAACTTTCTACTCCTTTGGGTACTTGATTTGAAGATATAAAAACTTCATCAAGTAAACAACATACAATTTACTGGGAAAAAAAAAAGGAAAAAAAAGGTGTTTGTTGTTTCGGTGTAACGAACTAATATGTTGTTTGGAGACTAAAATCTTCGAATTTTTTACTCCGGTTGAGATTAAAGTTTTCATAATTTTCTACTCATTTGGGTACTTGATTTGAAGATATAAAAACTTCATCAAGTATACAACATACAATTTACTGCATTTCGTTTCAAGAATTTTAAATCTGTTTGTGTAACCTTGATTCGGTTTGAAGAAATAAAATCTTCACCATTGTGTATTACATCCGTCGTACACAAAACCGATTCGGTTTGAAGTCTTCACTGCGTTTATTAAACTTTTCTCTGCTTCGCTTATGCGACAGAAATGGGAGACATGACTCCCAAATTTGAATGTTATGCTCATCGCCACACTAGCCCCCATGGTTGGTTCTACGAGCAATGTCAAGGCCCTCCAAATGTCGATCAAGACCAAAGACCTACGTGGCAGAGAAGCCTGGAAAATTCACCTGAATTGATTTCAAACGATGGCAACAAAAGATGTTCTTCTATTTAACTACTTTAAACCTCCAAAAGTTTATTAAGGAGGTCGTTCCGATTTTGCCGGAATCAACACCTGAGAATGAACGTTTTGTTGTAACTGAGCATGGAAGCACTCGGGATTTTTTGTGCAAGAATTATATTCTTAGCGGTGGAGAGGATGATCTTTACAACGTCTATAGTAATGTGGAAACATCAAAAGATCTATGCGGGATGCGTTGGAAAAGAAATATAAAACAAGATGCCGGATTAAAGAAATTTATCGCCAAGTTTCGGACTACAAAATGGTAGATGGCAAGTCCGCTGTTACTCAAGTTCAAGAGTTGCAGGTTATCATCCACGATCTACTCATTGAAGGTTTGGTGATTAGTGGGGCGTTTCAAGTTGCGGCAGTAATAGAAGTCGCCTCCTTCATGGAAGGACTTCAAAAATTACTTGAAACACAAGCTGAAAGGAGATGACACGAGGATCTCATCGGCCCGCTTGAGAATCGAGGAAGATAACAAGGCAGCGGCAGAAGAAGGCAAATGTGAGATCAACCATAGGGGAGCACATATTGTTGAAGCTGCCCCAACTAATCTGAAAAAGAGGAAAATGCATCAGACCAGGAGCTATCCCAACAAGAAGAAATTCAAGGGAAACCGCCACAATTGTGGAAAAATCGGACACAAAGTTGCAGTATGCGTGCTCGAAAAGGTAAAGAAGAAGGCTCAGGCTAATATGGTTGAAACAAACGAGGAAGTTGATGACTTGTGCGCTATGTTGTCTGAGTGCAACTTAGTGGGAAACCGGAAGAGTGGTGGATTGACTCCGCGCCACTCGCCACATTTGTGCGTTAAGAAGCCTTTGCTTCATATGTCTCCGCCGGTCCGACGATACCATATATATGGGAAATTCTGCAACGGCCAAAATTGAAGGTTATGGAAAGATACTGCTGAAGATGACATCCGGCAAGGTGGTGACTCTTAACAACGCCTCTGTCATGTTCCTGAAATTAGGAAAAATCTAGTATCTACCTGGACTTCTAGTAAAGAACG
This sequence comes from Anisodus acutangulus, assembly GCA_029783415.1. Taxonomy (NCBI): domain Eukaryota; kingdom Viridiplantae; phylum Streptophyta; class Magnoliopsida; order Solanales; family Solanaceae; genus Anisodus; species Anisodus acutangulus. The sequence goes on along the minus strand of CM056498.1, from coordinate 2,303,107 downwards.
GTTTAAGTGTGTTTTTGTTTCTGACAAGGTTGTAATAAGTAAGAACGAGATGTACATAGGAAAGGTTACCTCACAGAGGGCCTTTTCAAACCTAATGTAATGGTCGCTGCCAATAATAATAAAGTTTCGCTTCGCCTTACTTACTTGGAGTCAAATAATTTATGGCATTCACGTTTTAGGACATGTCAATTACAGAACCTTGCGAAAAAATGATTAGTTTGGAAGTATTGCCTAAGTTTGAATGCAATCAATCAAAATGTCAAACTGTGTTGAGTCTAAGTATGTTAAACATCCTTATAAGTCGGGCTTGAAAGGAATTCAAGTCCTTTAGACTTAATCCATACGATATTTGTGACATGAAGTCAATCCCATCTCGCGGTGGAAAGAAGTATTTCATAACTTTTACTGACGATAGTACGCGGTATTGCTACGTTTATTTACTTAATAGTAAAGATGAAGCAATTGAAGCATTCAGTAATACAAAATCAAGTCGAGACTCAACTTAACAAAAAATTAAAATGATAAGGAGTGATAGGGGCGGTGAATATGAATCTCCTTTTGAACAAATATGTTTGGAATATGGCATTATTCATCAAACAATCGCCTCTTTACTCGCCACAATCAAACGGAATTGCGGAAAGGAAAAATAGAACCCCTGAAAGAAATGATGAATGCGTTAATAATAAGTTCTGTTTACCCCTGAACTTGTGGGGAAGCCATTCTAACAGCTAGCCGAATACTCAATCGAAAGTGCCCCATAGCAAAACAAAATCTATTCCATACTAAAAGTGGAAAGGAAGGAAGCCCAATTTGGGATACTTCAAAGTGTGAAGTGTTTGGCTAAGAGTGCAAATTCCTAAATCCAAAAAGGGTAAAAATAGGACCTAAAACCATTGATTGTGTTTTCATAGGATATGCCACAAATAGTAAGGCATACCGATTTCTGTTCACAATCGAAAATCCCGACATTCAGGTAAATACGGTAATTGAATCGAGATAATGCTGACTTCTTTGAAACCATATATCCGTGATAAAAGGAATGTGAGTCGTCTAGCAAAGAATCTAAACGACCTCGGGAAGAAACAAAGGAAAATATTCACGATGAGGAAAATCCGAGACGCAAAGCAAACGTTAAAGGACGTCTACTTCATTTGGACCAGAATTTCTAACATTTTTGTCGGGAGAATGAGCTCTCGAACCTTCAACGGCTATGTCTTCATCTAAGCTCAATTTTTGGAAAGAGGCAATCAATAGTGAGATAGAATCCATATTAAACAAACCATACTTGGGAATTGGTTGACCTTCCTCCAGGGAATAAACCTTTAGGTTCCAAATGGATTTTTTAAGCGGAAAATGAAAGCTTGATGGTACTATTGATAAATATAAGGCAAGACTAGTTGTTAAAGGGTTTAGACAACGAGAAGGTCTTGATTACTTTGATACATACTCTGTAACGAGGATTACATCTATTCGGGTGTTAGTAGCGCTAGTCTACGGCCTTGAAATCCATCAAATGGATGTGAAAACAGCCTTCTTAAACTGGAGAGTTAGAGGAAGAAATTTACATGGAACAACCTGAGGGGTTTGTAGTTCCAGTGGAAAGAGAAAGAAGGTGTGTCGACTTGTTAAGTCTCTTTACGGACTAAAACAAGCACCCAAACAAGCAGATGCAAAATTTGACCATACAATGTCAAATGGATTCAAGATAAACGAGTGTGATAAATGTGTCTACATTAAGAACACTCCAAACCACGTAGTCATTGTTTGTTTGTACGTGGATGATATGTTGATAATGAGTAACGACATTGCTAACATAAATGCTACTAAGTTTACGCTTGCTAGTAAGTTTGATATGAAAGACTTAGGAGTTGCCGATTTAATTCTCGGGAATTAAAATCCATAAGACTCCTCAAGGTCTAGCATTGTCTCAATCTCATTATATTGAAACGGTACTTGAAAAAATTCAAATATTTGGACTTTAAAGTTGCAAAGACGCCAATTGATATGAACCTTGCTCTTGCAAGAATAAAGGTGAAAGTCATTCTCACTGATTATGCCAGAGTGTTGGGAAGTTTGATGTATATCATGAACTGTGACACTCGATATTGCATGTGCTATAATAAACTAAGTCGCTACACTAGTAATCCCGACCAAAAACATTGGCTGGCAATGAAACAGTTTTGGGGTATTTAAACATACTAAAACTTTGCTTTGCATTATAATAGGTATCCCGCAGCTTATTGAAGGATACAAATGATGCAAATTGATCACCGTTCAATCGAAACTAAATCCACAAGTGGATATGTTTTACCATAGGTGGAGGAGCAGTGTCTTGGAAGTCATCCAAAACAGACATGTATCGCCCGCTCTACAATGGAATCTCGAAGTTCATAGCTTTAGACAAAGCCGGTGAAGAAGTCAATGGCTCCGAATTTCTTAGAAGATATTCCATTTTGGCCCAAACCGTTGGCTCCTATATGCATACATTGCGATAGCCAAGCGGCAATAGGGAAGAGCTGGAGCCTTATGTACAATCTGCGGAAAGTCTCGTCACATACGAGAAGACATAATACCATTAGACAACTACTCTCTAGTGGAATTATCACAATTGACTATGTTAAGTCAAGAGATAACGTGTCCATGGATCCACTAACTAAAGGCCTAACTAGAGAGGTAGTTGAAAGATCATCAAGGGGAATGGGACTATGGCCGAGGACAAGTCATCGCGGACGTAACTCTACCTAGAAGACTGGAGATCCCAAGATCTAGGTTCAAAGAGATCAAACAAAGTCATTAATGACGGTTCAACATTGTCACAATAACTCTTTGGTCCATTCTCGTGATGAGACAATGTTCAGTACCAGGATAAAGCATTGCGGCTTTTTAATGGTTCCTAAGTTTGGTACGGGGTATATCAAATAGTGTATCTACGGGATGACACATTTAGGAATCACCTATGTAAGTGTGAAGTGTAAGCCGCTTCAAGGAGAATTATGTAAGGCCAATTCTCTACGCACTTATGAACTGTGCAAAGGTTCATGGTCGTAAACGAACAAAACAATGAGAACCAAAGACGGTTAAAGGGTTAATTGTGTGACATGTGGTTGTCTAGGTATACACCAAAGCTCGATTTCAAGGATATCACATCTACCGATTGACCGAGTATATCCGACATATGTTCACTACGGAAAGTTCAAAGAGAAATCTACTTATCCAGATGCGATTAATCCTTGCTTACGAATCACACAGTTTTTTGTCATGCATGTTTTTCATCATATAGCCATTCCCCATTCATGTGGGGGATTGTTAAAGCAAGTTGGTGTGAATGAGAAATGGAAGGCAACCTTTCCGAACAGTCACCAACCTATTCCGAAGAGGCACCTTCAAGGCTATATAAACTAAGGCAATGCCTCATTTTAAAGATACCAAAAACCAAAAATTTCTGCATCTAAAATTCTGCATTCTTTTTCACAAATAAAACTATCGAGTCTTACTGTGTTTCGTTGCCAACTTTGAGTTTGTCGAAGTCGGCGCTTGACGTACCGCTACCTCGCGACATGTATATCCGTTTTATCCTGGGAGGAAGTAATCCATAACCTCGGGTACAGTGAGGGGATTAAATTCCTTAAGGACACACAGTGAATTCTGTGGTCTCGGATATTTTCTTACTTCTGTATTATTTTTTCAGTTTCTATTTTTTCTGGTTTTTGTCTTTCCGTTTGGTTTCTGTTTTTCCTGATTTTTGAACACATGCACAACAACAGTAGCTAGGAGGAAATTCTTTATCTTTGCGTTTGTATCTCCACGATGATTTATTATAAGTAATACATTTTTCACTTGTTGCTTCGTTAAAAACCTTTACGAAAAAACCCATTTGGGAAAAAAGTCAGTCAAGAAAAAGAGTGCAACACGTACCCGACCTTCACTTCGACATATTTTGGGCTAGGAATTTGCATAACCAGTTCCAGTATTGATGTCAGTCCCAGTCCTGCGATCATAAAAGGTTACAAGAAACATAAAAAGGGAAAAGAATGAATTCATACCTCGAGATTTTCAAGATCGTATTATAGGGGAAAAATCAACTGTGAACTCCGGAAGACTTGGCGTTCGTATCGCTGATCGGGGTCGATAGGTCAGATCATATTCACTTATTTTGACTGACCATTTTAATAATCGACTCGTAAGATTCTCCTCCTTTAATAATATCTGCAACGGGGTGTCGATTATGATGGTTACTGGATGCCATTGGGAAATATGGTCGCATCTTTCGTGTGGTAGTAATGAGGTCCAAGGCTAGCTTTTCCATGTTCGAATATCGTGACTCGGCCTCGGTTAGCATTTTACTTGCATAATAAATGGGGAGCTGCTCTTCCCCTTCTTCTCGTATGAGGGTGACGTTAAGTGACACAGCCGAGACATGCACATAAATGAGCAGTCTCTCTTTCTTTTTAGGCTTGGCCATTACGTGAGGGCTAGCTAAGTAAGACTTGAGGTCTCGCAATCTTCAATTACACTCTTGTGTCCAAATGAAGCGATGGTCCTTCTTCGTGAGTTTGAAAAATTCATGACACCGATCTGTCGATTATGATATGAACCTTCCTAGGGCCGCAACCTTTCCGATCAGCCTTTATACCATTTTGACATTATCTAGTGCATATAGTATTGACTAGATAACTTTCACTTTATCAGGGTTTATCTCAACGCCGTAGCCGAAGACGAGGAAGCCCAAAAACTTCCCAGACCTGACTCTAAAGGTGCACTTTTCTGGATTTAGCTTTATGCCATGACGTTGCAAAACATCAAAGGTTTTGGCTAAGGAATCCAAGTGAGTCTCAGCTTCTCGGGACTTGACCAGCATGTCATCGATATAAACCTCCATAGTATGACCAATTTATTTTTCAAATAGTTTATTCACCAACCTTTGGTAAGTGGCCCCTGCATTCTTAAGACCAAAACGCATTACGTTGTAACAAAAGTTACCGTGATTAGTCATAAAAAAGGTCTTTTCTTGATCATCTGGGTGTAGGCTAATTTGACTGTACCCGGAGTACGCATCCAAGAAGATGAGTAACTCATGTACGACTGTAGTGTCTATCGTCTGATCAATATGTGGCAAGAGAAATGAATCTTCAGTGCATTGCCTCATTCAAGGCCTTGAAATCTACGCACATTCTGAATTTGTTGAGTTTTTTAGGAACCATCACTATGTTGGCCAGCCATGCGGGATTCTCGACCCTCCTTATGGACCCTATATTGAGCAGGCGTGTCATTTCTTCCTTCACGAATTGGTCCCTGACCACTGATATCGGCCGCTTCCTTTGCCTCACCGGAGTATGATTAGGACCAACGCTTAATCGGTGAATAGCTATCTCAGGGAGGATCCCTGTTATGTCAAGGTGAGACCAAGCAAAACAATCTGAGATAGCTATTAAATAATATAAAAATACATTCCTGAGCCCGAGCGAGAGCTCCGAGCCCAGGTATACCTTCTTTTGGGATATTCCTCGAAAAATGTCACACTCTCCAACTCCTCAATGGTCGAGTCTGCGGGATTTTTGTCTGATGATAAAATGAAGCCTTTTGGAATGATCTGATTCGAGTACTCTTCTTCTGCAAGTTGCTCCTTCCTTTCTCTGGGAGTTTTGTTTGAGCCTGACGATTGTAATTGCTATTGGTCTGCCTCCCGCTTATAAGTAATCGCCACTGCTAACACATCTTCCGACTGGGAACAGCCGCTAGTCCATCTAATTTTTCTGATCCCCCAATGTGTGGAAAACTTAACCTTCTGGTGATAAGTTGAAGGGACTGCCTGCATTGCGTGCAACCAGGGCCTCCCGAGTATTGCATTGTATGCCATATCTCCAGACACGATGTCAAATGTCATGAATTGTTTCACGCCACCGGTGTAAACTGTCAATTTGGCTTTCCCCTTTGTTAGTTCATTGGACATGTTGAATCATTCTAGCACCTTTGTCATGAGGGTGATTGATTAATCCATTTGCATTTCTTTCACGATCCGCAACTAGATGATGTTTGTTGAACTTCCTGGATCAACCAAAATACACTTAGTAATAGATTTATTAATTTTCAAAGATATTATCAGGGCCTCATTGTGAGGTGAAGTGAAGCTTCCACAGTCGCTGTTAGAAAACGATATGTCCTGACTCTCCGTGGGTTCCAGCCCATGGCTCGTGGTTGTGAACGAGACCTTAGACTTTCTCATTGATGTATATGTGATCTTATTGACCACCTATGTATCAAAGATCATATGAATAGTGTGAGTAGGCAGAAGCGCTTGGCTTGGTCTTTGCCCATCATTCTTGCTTAAGTTGAGCTTTGCTTGGTCGCTGATGCACTCCCTCAAATGCCCTGCATGCAGCAATTGTGCTACTTTTATCCTCAAGTTACCGCAATCCTCTATGGTGTGACCGTGCGTGCTATGAAAATGGCAACACGACCCCATGTTTATTTTCTCCGGGTTGGTGCGCACGTCATCCGGGAACCTAGCTTCTTTTATGGTTTTTATCACGGGCACTATCTCTGCCTCGTTTAAGCTGAAATTGTGGTAAGATAGCTTTGGAGGGCCAACACCTTTTGACGTGGACCCTTCTGTGCACTTGGGACCTCGTTTACTAAGACCTTGATGGTTCCCGGTGCTGCCCTGGCTCATCCCCGTGCTTGAGAACCTCCTGGCATCATACGGTTTGAAACGTCCACCGTTTGCTGCGTTAATGTTATATCCTTGGTCTGGCCTCCTCGGGGGGCGACTACCCGTGTATGCCTATGTTGCCGCTTTGTGGTCTTCCTCAATCCGCATATTAGCCGTGTACCTAAGATTTATTTCACTCTATGTTTTTGCTGGAAATTCCTTTAGGCTTTCCTTCAACTTTCTAGAGGTGTTTGAACTTTCCGGGTTCAACCCGTCTGCGAATACGGCCGCTGTCCAATCTTCTGCATAGATGGCAACACCATTCTTTCTATTTAGAACTTGTCCACAAAATCTCACAACAACTCATCCCCTCGCTGCTTTATTGTGAATATGTCTCGTTTGTGTGTTTCTACCCTCTTGGCCCCTATGTGAGCCTTGACAAAAATATCTACCAGAGAAGCAAGTCAATCAATATAATTTTTGGTAAGTGAGTCTACCATGAGAGTGCTCCCTTTATATGCGTTTGGCTGAATTTCTTTAGCATAATAGATTTGATTTCGTATTGTTTGAGGTCATGCTCGGTGATGGCTGCCTCAAAGGTCATGATGTGTTCTTTCGGATCTGTGGTGCAATCGTATTTTGGTATGTCAAGAATCTTAAACTTTTTCGGGATTGGGATGGGGGTTGCGCTCTTAGGATATAGCAGAACCTCATATCTTTTGGCCCCGTGCCCTTTATGATGGGCGGCGCCCCAGGTATTTGGCTCATCTGCTCGTTCATTTCCTTTTCCACTCGATGCAATCCTTCTGTGAATGCGTCCAATCGATCTTCTCACCTTCATCTTTCTTTTTGCTGGTTTCAGGGGAAGCCGGGGCCTTCATGACATTTTGATTCGACGTTAGAGTCCCAACCCTTGAATGCGTAGCTATAGTAGCTACCGTCGCTTCTATGCGCAGTATCATCTCATTTTTTTCCTTTCAAGACAGCTGTGATAGTTTCCTTAGTGAGAGATCCTCCTTTGTCGGTCGTTCAGGGCTTGCCAGTTTGAGATTTGACTGAGCTCCTTCCCTCTTCTCCTTGGGTTCCTTCCGCGTTTATCTTATCTAAAATTTCCTTATCACGCTCTTTCTCGGACCATTTTATCAAAGACCCGATGTCGCTGCTCTGCCGCCCTTGTTCAGACTCCTCTTCTATTCACTAAGCTTTCGAATGATTCATCGGGTTTTGATGCTCAGCGGGTATCAGTGCCACTCCAAGTCCTTGTGCTCTACGAGCGACGTTGTCTTCGCCTGACATGTTGTGAGTTACGATGTTTCCGTTAAGATTTTTTTAAAGATGATCAGCTACAAATCGAGACAATTCCACAACTGTCTATCCCAACATACGGCGCTAAACTGTTTTTCGGTGAAAATGATTCTAACAAAAAATACAATTTGAGATTTGTATTCAATGGTTTAAAGGCAAGTCGGTTGTATCTGATTTGGAGACCCTCTTGAATGAGTCTAGGGTTGATATTTAGGTTGCGAATGTGCGGGATTAAAAACACTTGTAAAGATACGATAATAAGCAAATAAAGACAACTAATAGATTAAATCTAAAAATAAGCTATGAATCAAACAAGAGCCAAAAGTGAGAATGGTGGATTAGCTTAAGAGAGATATGAGTTTCAATTGTGAGCTTAGAGAGAATACAATGTGTCACTTTTCTCTTCTAAATCTTGTATATATAAGATAAAAATTAGACTATTATGACTCTAGAGAGTTTTGGCGACGTGAGCATACCGACGTCACTATACTCATGCGCGCCGCAACACTCTAATCTATGCAGACTGATGTGACGGGAGTTGTTGGGAGTGGAAGACAGTTGTGGAGATCGATTGGGGTTTCCGAAGTCACTAATTTTCTTGTATACGCTTAATGCCTCCGAATGTATTTTTACCCAGTACAATTTATCTATATTATTATAGAAGATCACTTGCCTTTTTTGGAGCAAAAGGCATTGTTTTTGGTTAAGATATAAAATGTTTGCTTCGGGTGTTATATCAAACCAATAATTTATAATTCGTCCGTTTTAATTTGTTTGTCTGGTTTTGACATGACACATAATTTAAGAAATTAAAGAAGACTTTTGAATCTTGTAGTTTTAAATTAAAGATATGTAGAATGTATCAAAATATTTTTTAATCTTGTTGCCTTAAACATGTCATGTGGAAACTTGAAATTAAAAAGTTGTCAAAAATAAAAAAAAAGATGCATTTTTTTTAAACGGACTAAAAAAATAAGAGAAATAAATTGAAATAGGGCAGTACTAATTAACCATGATTAAATAAAAATAGTATATGTGCAAACACATGACATACATCTATCGATTTGGTGTAAACATCTAATGCAAGCCATTCAAAAGTTACTATTAGTTTGGTGTAAACACATTAGAGTTCTTTTTTTAAAACTACCTTACATAAAATTCATGACTCCGCGACAAGAGATAACCAAGGAGTGATTCATATGTGAGTTCACGAGAACTTAGTAATTTTTTATTTAAATTCTATTATGCATTAAGAAATCTACTACATATATTTGACTGTGAACTTAGCTATTATTGTATATTAATTTGAGATCCTTCTAGAAATTCAAATTATGAATATGACTTTTAATACAAGTATTATACCTTGCTTGCTTCTTTTCTTAATACAACTGGATATTCCTTATCAAGGGAAGATCTCATAAGCTAGCTTGGTGGCAAATCATGTATTGACTCATCAATCTAAATGCATCATACTCCAACAAAGTTAAAACCTCTTCAATCCTCTAGTACGGTAAAAATTTGTCGGTATATGGTATTTACATCAAACTTATAAATGCATGACATGTGTTTGTATATAGACTTTTAATACTTAGCCATGATTATTAAACCTCATTAAATAACTCAACTGTAGTAAATTTATATAATTTGGTATAAACATTCGTTAAGTTTTACTACCATATAGTACTTCTAGCTTCGCCAGCAAGATGAACAATGAAAAAGTGAAGGAGATCTGGGGAAAAAGAATTAGAAAACAAAGAGAACATCCAATAATTTACTACAATAAGTTTCCAACATCACTGTCTCCAGGAGTTATTTACAAATGATCATTACTTCATTAAGCTTTATGTTCAATTAAACTTAATACTAACTACAACTAATAATAACTACTAAAATTTAGTACTTAACTAGATTTTGCTCATTAGGATTACATTAGACTATTTCTAAGCCTAAAGCCAATGTACATCCCCTTTGCCAGTTCTGGTGTCTAAAGCTCTACTGTGTCAAACAACTCCAATTCTAAAATAACAAACAACATACTCCTATGATTAACCTCTAGTACATTTTCTTTGTTCCCTTAAAATTGGAGTTGCTCTGAACTACTTAATCCGCGTGCTAGATTGACCATTTTCAGCGATTAAATTCCTATTCAAAACTACTTCTATCATGTTGGTTCTGTAGTGGATCAAAAATAATGGAGATTATGCTTCTTCAGTAGAACTCGGTAGTGGCGGAGAAAGTATTTGAGCTCTACATCCCAAAGGAAGAATAGTTGCTCTACCACTAGAGGTACGTTCGATTCCTGGAAATAGCTCCCCTTTGGTCCGCTTGCTTTGTGATGTGAGGCGACTTACTAATAGTTCCAACGCTTCTTTCATCCATCCATTTTGGCACAGTTTTCTTGCTTCGCGCACATTCATCTGCACATTGGAAGCTACTTGTCAGCTAGACGAAGATGTGATTTTAATTCACGATGTAACTAGGTAATATGTTCTAAGAGAGGTGCCATGTCATATTTACTAATAAGACCAGTATATAAATATATGTAGATTTTGAAAAGAATTGTTTATTGCATACCCAAGTTCTTTCACGAATCTCTTTCTCAGGCCAAGAGTCTAGTTGTTCCGTTACAAACAGCGGAAACATGTGCCCCTCATAGGCAGTGTCACCGGTTTTGTTCTCAAAGTACCATGTTCCTAGTTTGCACTGCAAAAGTAATCCAAAACCAAAAGAGAGGAATTAGTTAAAACTGAAAGTATGTATGTCCTAGAGACAATCATTACTAGGAACAAATGTACTTGAACACATTCGTATTATTAATAAGATAAATATATTTATGGCATTTGCAATTATTGAATTATTATTTGATTGTTTGTAATTATTCATTAATGTGCATCTCTTGAGCTTACGTTGTCATTAATAGAGTGAGATATTTATGATAGAGCGTAACTCTCAAAATAGTCTCGATTAATGATCATCGAGAATGGGATATCGATTATATGTTATAAGTCGACATGTGGTCTGCATCACATTCTTGGAGAATGTAGTATGTCTAACCACCTGCTACTAGTAATGGTTACTAGTGATGGACACATGAATACTTTTGGAAAGTATTGGTATACCCTGCTGATAAACTATTTGTTATACATGTCTAAAGTGTTATCAACGTGTGGGAGATAAATGTCCTTTGACTTGAGGTCAATACGCACCTTGTTTACAGAGTAATGTACTTTGACCCTATCCTAAGCTTAAATTCCTTATAGGATAAGATACGGCTTGTGTTGGGTGCATTATGATGTAAACTAAGGTGGTAGTTGAGCCAAGAATATGATTCATTCCTCGATTGGATATTCGAGAGAGCAATCAACTTCTTAGTGATATTAGGTCGACCAAGTCATTGGCCAATGCAAGAGACATGTTTAGAATATGGTCTAGTTGTCAACTAATAAAGATGGGATAAAGTGATCAAGCCATTTGGATAGACAAATGACAAAAGCTTGATCGAGTGTGTCACGAATGAAAAGAATTTATCATCTCACATAAAGGTTATGTTTGCTGAATTCATGTAAACGTACATAAACATATTAAGTTCGTCGTATGGCGCAGTCTAGGAGTTCCGTATGGACCTTAATTGGATTAGTGTCGATATGTGAAGGCCTATAGGGTCACACTATGTCGATTGTCTTTTCGATCTAAGGGTGTATTGAGAAAGTATTTAATATTCGATTTGGAATCGAGATATTTAAATTGATAATAATTATGGGATAATTTCTATTTGATGAAAATTATTTAATTAAATCAAAATTGGATTTTGGATTTAATTAAACGTGCTGAATATACATTAACAAGACGGGAAGTGAGGGGCCGCGACGCCTACCAAGCTGAGCCGCGGCGCCTACCCGGCGGTGGGTCCAATCAGAATGGCCCACCGCATCTCGGTTTTTGGGTCAGGCTTGTAGCCCAACCCTAATCTGATTTGTAACCTAATCTCTCCTATATAAACAACACTGCCCCATAAGTTTTAGGGTGATTAAAAACCTTATTATCAACACATAATCATAAATTGTTTTCTAGAGTTAAAGTTTAGAAAAGAAACTCTTACAAACCTCTGTCAAGATTTCCTGCCTTTCTTGACAGAGTAATACACCGTAGTAACGTTCATGCAATCGAATGGACTATCGCGTGTAATTCCTAAGTAGAGATTCCAGATTACTTTAACATGTAAGTGTTCATGTTTATGTTTTACATTACAGGTTTCAATTGTCATATAATTATACTAGACGAAATTGTTGGAAAAGAAATAAAATTTTAAACTTCCGCTCTGCACTATTCGTATGTTTTAACCCAACAAAAACCTACAGTGGTACCAGAGCCCAGACTGGTTTAATGGTTATGTAACAATTGAATAACATAATAATATGGGTTAAACGTAAAATTGGTTCTTAAACTTAATTAAAACAGGGCTACTTGAAATCCTACATATCTTGACTGAACGGTTAACCTTTTTGATATCACCCTAAATTATCAACTACGCTAAATCGAGAAAGTCATTCCGTTCTAACTCGAACTAAGCCTAGTGCAGAAAACTGATTCATTGCGAACATGGTGCACGTCGAAGAACGAGTAGGAATGGATGATGGTCGATATGTGCGTTATTGATATTGGTGGGTGATAATAAATGATCTGTTATCTAATCCCTAAATTGGATTTAGGGTTTGGATGATTTTTAGAAAATCAACAAAGATACGTTCTGTCAGAACGTCAGCGCCGCGACCCTATGGTAGGGCGCCGCGGCCCTGCTAGGGTTTCAAAGAGGCGCCGGTCACGGTGAAAGGCAGAAGCCGCGGCTCCTATCCAAAATCCGCAATTAAAAGCTTCGTTTTAAAATTCTGGACTTACTGGACCGTAGGCGCCGTGGCACCATGGTGGAGCGCCGCAACCCTAATTCACAAACAGCAGTCGAAAGGCTTCTGCTATGCCAGCGTCGCAGCTCCATGGTGGAGCGTCGCGACGCTAATTCATTGCAGAAGTCGAAAGGCGTCTGCCTCACTAGCGTCGCAGCCCTAATGATCGGCGTCGCGGCGCCACCTGTCCAGAAAATAAAATTTTCAGATTTCAGAATGTTTAACCCACGATTATTATTGTACAATATATTATTTGATAGGTATACTGTTTATGTGCTAAATGTCAAATTATTGTCATTTAAATTACTAGAAAAGCGTCCGCAAATAATTGTTTGGGTAGGCGACACCCAATATGTGTTTAAACCGCTTAATATCATGCTTGGGAAGGCGGTACCCAATATGTGCTTTAAACCGCTTAATATCATGCTTGGGAAGGCGGTACCCAATATGTGCTTAAAAGACTTGGCATGATAGTTTAAGATGCTTTATTTGATAAAACATGTTAGAGTTGATCTTGGTTAAATCCCTAAATTAAAATGTTTCCCAAAATTTAATACAAGTCTCATTTTAAATGAACGTGTCGTCCGTTATAATTGATTGTAGTGCAAAATCCTTATCGGCGAGATGAGTATTTATGTCACAACATTTGCTCTAAGTCTACGAGGACTCAAACTCTTTCATATATCAATGTTAAATGTAGAAGTGGGTGATAAACATTCATGAGTATTTACACCACAGTGTTTGCTCTATAAGGCAGAACTCACTTAGATACATAATTTCAGTTGCATAATGGGGTTGACTTGATAGGCTGTTATGGCGCCACAGTGTCGGACAAGCCGAGGGACGCAGATCATTTATTTAGAACATTCGGTCAAACAAGAGTTACAAATTGTTTGTAATTGGTTTGGAGACCTACCAAGTTGTGTTGTTGAAGTTATCAGCCACAACAAACGCGGAGATAACATAAACCTGGATCTTGACCCATTATGACCACATTTGATATGAGTCTGTATTTTTCTATGGGGTTGAAGAGTATGCTAAAATAGTGGGAGCTAATTAAACAAAATGCCATGTTAATTAGTTAACGATTGTGTTCAATAGAAATTATATTAGAGTTTAATTTCAATTCTGTCTATTTCTTCAGTATATACAAAATGTCGAATCTATCGCTGAAAATGTTGGTCGAAACAAACAAGTTGATTGGAGCAAATTTCCTGACTGGTTGAGAAATCTGCGTTTGGTGTTGAGATTAGAAAGAATTGAGTACATATTAGACAAAGTGTTTCCCATGAGTCCTGCTGAAGATTACGGTGAGTATACTGTTTAACAAGCGGATTTATCGAAACATCTAAGGCAGATTCTACATTGGCACAATCGTAATGTTGTCCTCCATATTTGCTGATTCTGAGAGCGGACATGAAAACATAGCTGAGATGCTAGAACACTTGAAGAGTCTCTATGACTCACAGTCTCAAACAATGGAGTATGAACTGTTGATGGACCTTTTTCAAGTGTAAGTTGAACGAAGGGGGTCAAGTGTCAGCGCATGTTCGGAAGATGATTGGGTTAATAGAAAGGTTGGCTTCGATTGGAACAAAGCTCTCTGTAAATGTCTCTGTCAACCTGGTCCTGAATTCGCTTTCTGGTTCATTTGAGAATTTTATTGTAAACTTCAATATGAATGGGACAAAGGCAAGTCTTCCATAGCTTCACAACATGTTGAAAACCTTTGAATCATCTACCTCTAAAGGTAAAGTTGTGATCATGGTAGGTTCATCTAGCAATTTCAAACCCAAGGGTAAGAACATGTAGAAGAAGAAGGGTAAGACAGTTGTTGCACCCACAGTTTTGAAACCTAGAGGAGATGTTCAGAAGAAGGCGAAGGTAGCTGCAGATGTGTGCCTCAACTGCAAAAGGAAGGGGCACTATAAGAAGGACTACACATCTCCAGGAGGAGGCAAAGCACTAGGTGCTCCTGGTTCTGTTGGACAAGGTATGTTTGTCATTGAATAAATATGTCTATAAGTAACTCTCACTACTGGGTATTAGATACCGCTTGTGGCTCACACATTTGTAACAATGTGCAGGGGCTGACTGACAATAGAAAGGTTGGACCATGGGAGGTAGACCTGCGCATTGAAAATGGAGCACGAGTGGATGCTGAACGCGTGGGAACTTATAGATTAGATTTACCTTCTGGCTTTTGTTTAGAACTGAATAATTGTTATTTTGTTCCCTCGTTAACGAGGAATGTTATTTCTATCCCAGTGTTAGACATTGATGGGTTTTTCTTATTTATTGCCAATGGCAGTTATGTACTATTTTTTAATGGTATTGTTTGTGGAAATGCTCAGCCAGTGGGAGTGTTGTGAGAGATAATTCAGAAATGTAAGGCTCCCATACACAACTAATGGAAGATGATACAATGGTTGTACATCATTCAATTCAGAAAATACATGAAAATGACATTCCTGAAAGCTCTCAAGGTGGTTGATTGTCCAGCACACAAAGACCTTCTCACAATCAGAATACATGAAATCTTTGAAAGCAGCGAATAATCAACTCAAGTAGGACCACTAGAGACTCATTGTCCTTTGAAAGACTTAATCTCCTTGTTGAAACACATAATGAGATAGATATTCCACGATGATGATGAACCTGCAACTTATAAGCGAGAAGCTATGTTAGACATTGATTCACGAGAGATGGCAAGAAGCCATGAAATGCGAGAGCGGACTCGATGTACATCAATCAAGTTTGGAACTTGGTTAATTTGCCAGCAGAGGTTAGACCCGTATGATTCAAATGGGTCTTGAAAGATTGATACATATGGGAAAAGGTACAAACTTATAAAGGCAAGATGGGTGGATAAATGTTATAATCAAGGGCACTGGGTGATTATGATGAAACCTTTTTCACACTGTTGCGAAAAATTAAGTCTATTCGGATTTTCTTGCAATAGCGCATACTATGATTATGACATTTGGCAAATGGATGTTAAAGCTTGCTTTCCTCAGCGGTAACCTAATTGAAGAGGTGTATATGATACAACACTTTGAGGTTTACATCCAAGACTAAGCCAGCGTGTAGAAAGCTACAGAAGTCCATTTATGGACTTAAGCAAGCCTCAAGGAGTTGGAATATTTATTTTGACAAAGCAGTCAGATCATTTGACTTTGTTAGAAGCAAAGAAGATCCCTACGTTTATAGTAAGCGCAAGGAATGGAGTATTGTCTTCATTATTATATATGTATATGACATATTAATAATGGGAGACAATAAGACTCGTCATCTGTCAGTCAAAAATAGTTGTGACACTTTCATGATGAAGGACTTGGGTGAAACTGCTACATTCTTAGAATTAGGATCTATATAGATAGATCTAATAGATTGTTAGGGAGCTTTCACATCCATATACATAGACAAAGTGCTAAGGCGATTCTCTATGGAAAACTCCAGAAGGAGGTCTACTGTGGGTCAAGGCATCGAGTTATCAAGAATGATAGTCCTTCTCTTTGTTGCAGGAACTTGAGCATGAAGAGAATCTCATATGCTTCACTATAGGATCAATCATGTATGCCATGACACACATGCGAGGCCGAGATGTGGCCTATGCACTTAGTATGACTTGCAAATTCCGGTGAAATTCTAAGGGAAAGAACTCTTGAAGCGGTCAAGAGTATTCTTAAGTATCTTAGGCGAACTAAAGAATATTTCTTGAGTACATGGTGGACAAGAGAAGCTAATAGCTACAGGGCTGCGATGCTAGCTTCTAGGCGGATCTTGATGACTTCAAGTCTCAATGCAGGATATACCTTCATTTTCAATGGTGCGGATGAGTTGGAAAAGTTCAAACAAGCAGCAAATCTTGATTAGACAATTACGGTAGAGTATATTCTTTGGATGGCGAATTTAGTAAGAAATTGTCACGATATCTGAGTTCTTGAAGGAACTAGGAGTTGTTCCAAGTGACACTTGTCCAATAACGATTTATTGTGACAACACTGGTGCGATTGCGTAAGCTAAGGAACCAAGATCAACAAACAGAAACAAACACGTACTAAGGAAATACCACATACTCAGGGAGATGGTGGAAACTGAAGTAATAATATTAGACTATGTTCTCACATATGATAATCTAGCTAACTCATTTACTAAACCATTAAGCTTAGTTAAGCATAATGGTCATTTTGAAAACGTGGGTATTAGATACATTGGAGATTGGCTCTAGCCCAAGTGGGAGATTGAATGTATGTATGTCCTAGAGACAATCATTACTAGGGACAAATGTACTTGAACACATTCTTATTATTAATAAGATTAATATTTATGACATTAACAATTATTAAATTATTATTTGATTGTTTGTAATTATTCATTAATGTGCATCCCTTAAGCTTACGTTGTCATTAATAGAGTGAGATATTTATGATAGAGCGTAACTCTCAAAATAGCCTCGACTAATGATTATCGAGAATGAAATATAGATGATATGTTATAAGTCAACATGTGGTCTGCATCACATTCTTGGAGAATGTAGTATGTCTCACATGCTACTAGTAATGAACACATGAATACTTTTGGAAAGTATTGGTATACCCTGCTGATAAACTATTTGTTATACATGTCTAAAGTGTTAACATCGTGTGGGAGATAAAGGCCCTTTGACTTGAGGTCAATACCCACCTTGTTTACATAGTAATGTACATTGACCCAATCCTAAGCTTAAATTCCTTATAGGATAAGATACGGCTTGTGTTGGGTGCATTATGATGTAAACTAAGGTGGTAGTTGAGACAAGAATATGATTCATTCCTCGATTGGATATTCGAGAGAGCACTCAACTTCTCAGTGATATTAGGTCGATCAAGTCATTGGCCAATGCAAGAGACATATTTAGAATATGGTCTAGTTGTCGACTAATATAGATGGGATAAAGTGATCAAACCATTTGGATAGACACATGACAAATCCTAAGCTTGATCGAGTGTGTCGCAAATGAAAGGAATTTATCATCTCACATAAAGGTTATGTCTGCTGAATTTATGTAAACGTACTTCACATATTGAGTTCGTCGTACGGCGCAGTCTAGGAGTTTCGTATGGACCTTAATTGGATTAGTGTCGATATGTGAAGCCCTATAGGGTCACACTATGTCGATTGTCTTTTCGATCTAAGGGTGTATTGAGAAAGTATTAAATATACGATTTGGAATCGAGATATTTAAATTGATAATAATTATGGGATAATTTCTATTTGATGAAAATTATTTAATTAAGTCAAAAATGAATTTTGGATTTAACTAAACGTGCTGAATATACATTAACAAGACAGGACGTGAGGGACCGCGACGCCTACCAGACTGAGCCGTGGCGATGACCAGCGTCGTGGCGCTTACTAGGCCGAGCCGCGACGCCTACCCAGCGGTGGGCCCAGTCAGACTGGCCCATCGCATCTCAATTTTTGGGTCAGGCTTGGAGCCCAACCCTAATCTGATTTGTAACTTAATCTCTCCTATATAAACATCACTCCCCCATAAATTTTAGGGTGATTAAAAACCTTATTATCAACACATAATCATAAACTGTTTTCTAGACTTAGAGTTTAGAAAAGTAGCTCTCTCAAACCTCTGCCAAGATTTCCTGTCTTTTTTGACAGAGTAATACACCATAGCAACGTGCTTGCAATCGAATGGACTATCGCGTGTAGTCCCTAAGTAGAGATTCCAGATTACTTTAACCTATAAGTGTTCATGTTCATGTTTTACATTACAAGTTTCAATTGTCATATAACTATGCCAGACGGAATTGTTGGGTAAGAAATAAATTTTAAACTTACGTTGTGCACTATTCATATGTTTTGAACCCAACAAAAACCTACAAAAACCACTTATCTAAGTAATCAAAATGTAAATGTTGCTCATATTACTTTATCACGATTAATCTCACAGTTAACAGTAAGATAATCCATTTTCCTAGTTAACGCAAGTTGATCACAACATCACATATTAATCATGAACAAGTGCAAACAGTCTTGCGAAATTTAAAAGGCCATAAGCCTTTAACTCTAACACAGCTAGTATTTTGTCATTAATCTGGTGCAATAAACAAGTTAACACAAAGACTTTGTTTTCTTATTTTTTGCCTTTTCACTTCAAAAGAAGCATAAAAGGAACTGAACGAGATCACAAGGGAGAACGAACCTCAACTTCACCTCGTACTCCAGCTTCCTCCACTGTCTCACGTTGTGCTGCATCTTCAATCGTTTCATCATTTTCCCAACCACCCTGCCATAGCAAGACAAATATTTGTATTTAAAACACAAATTTCGCTAACATAACAATCAGAGAGAGCGTAAAAAATGAATATATGACTCCCTCTGTCCCATGTAGGTGACACTTTATAGTCTGTTCCAAAATGAATGAAAACTTTCTACATTTATAAACAATTTAACTTTAAACTTCTCATTTTACTCTTAATGAAATGATTTATAGCTCCAGAAATGTCTATAACGTGTTTTAGACCACAAGTTCCAATCGTCTTTCTTTCTTTCTTAAACTTTGTCGAATCAAACACCGATATATTGAAATGGACGGAGTAGTAAGTTTAAAGCTATGTAGCTAACCTTTGGGAATAACAATCCTTTGCCTTTTCTTTGTGGACTTATAAGAAGAACTTCAAATGCATCTTCATCTACCAATGATAACTCAGTGAAAACTTTATATCTGTAAGGTATACATCTGCAGAAAATAAATGATCAGAGAAACAAATATATAGTTTATGTTGGTAAAATTGGAAGCAACAACGGGAAATAGTAAATACCTATTACAAGAACTAGGAATATAAAGAACAAAAGATTACAACAACATAAATAATATTAACAATAACTGGAACAAGAACAAACACTTAATCTGAAGGTTTGCTAAGTCGAGTGATGACACTCTGTCTTTAAGACAAGATTGCCCCATATCTATCCTTTTATGTTTCTAGGCAATAGTCTCACAAGGTAAAACATCAACTAACACTTGAGCAAAGGAAACTCAAGTGTTTCTCTTGAAGAACTTTTAGTATCGAAAGTATGCTAGAGAGAAAGAAGTTTTAAGAATTTTTTCAAGTGTTTCTCAATTAAGCCAAATGCCTCAATTTATAATGTGTAAGATTTGTCCCTTCAAGTGCCAAGTAATGTCATTGAATCACCCATGTAATGGCAATGAATTACCCAAGTAATGACACCCATTTATCAGCCAAATAATGGCAGAAAACTGCTGGAATGAATGTCATTGAGGGCAGCCCAAATGTCTCAAAAATCAGATTTTCGTTTAAGACTTACTTCCTGGGTAGTGCCACGGTTGAGCCTCGGAAGCACCGTGGCTCCAGTGACTCGGGACCAAATTAGCGTCGCGGCCCTGCAGAGGGTGGCGCCGCGACGTTCCCCATCTCCGCTGTGGCGCCGCGGCCCTTCTCGGCTTCATGGCCCTTTTCCGACCCATTCCAATCTTTACAGTATGCACACTTCTTCCTTAATTTACCAACATGGAACACTCGTCATTTGACCAACAATCGTCCATCATTCTTTGTCTCAAACATTTTACTTACGTACCAATATCTCTTTCACTAAGGAAATTTACGATCCTTGGTACAATGTGTGCACGTGCGTGGAAACTACGTTTTCGATGTGCGGGCCCCAATTGTTCGAGTCATAAATGATGGGATAAACTTTATTCCACATTAATAAATTTCCAACAATTTAATAGTTGAACTACAACTTTAAGGTGCCTTTCTAGGGAATCTTTCAGTGAACCGATGTTGCATCAGGAGAGGTAGCTTCCACTTTGAACCTTCCTTAGTTGAATACCATTGGACTTATTTACTGCGCGGTGAATGTGATGTCTTGAATCATCGGTGTTTAGTGTAAGTCAAGTCAACGGTATCAACACAATAACTTTTCTTACTCTGTTCTTCTTTAATGTTCTGTCCGTTGTGGCCGTGGACACTCTTGAATTCTTAAGTGCATTCATTTGAGGCGGCATGTCCTCGCACTTAAATAGGTGGTCTCCTACAAGGTATCCTACTATACCCCACTTCACAAGTGTTAGGAACCATTAAATATTTCCCCGAACCTAACCTCAACCGTTGAGGATCATTCAAGGTTTTGGAAACTTAACCTCTACCCACACTGTAGATAGAACTTAATGTCTATCGCGGGAACGGCCTTGGGTTTACGTTCCTTACAGGTATATAGGCAGAACATCTGATTTATGGGTATGCCCTTAGTAAAAGGGTCTGCTATGTTCTCTTTTGATTTTACAAAATCAATGGAAATAATACCCGTGGTGATCAGCTGACTCACGGTCTTATGTCTCCGTCGAATATGATGATATTTGTCGTTATACATAGAACTCTGTGCCCTTCCTAGAGCCGACTAGCTATCGCAGTGGATCATTACAGAAGCTATGAGTTTGTCCCAACACAGAACATCATCTAAGAAGTCATGAAGCCACTCAGCTTCTTCTCCTATTTTGTCTAAAGCAATAAACTCCGACTTCATCATGGATCGGGCAATGCAAGTTTTCTTAGAGGATTTCCAAGACACAGCCCCTCCACCAATTATAAATATATACCCACTGGTGGACTTGGTGTTCTCTATATCAGATATCTAGTTTGCATCACTGTACCCCTCTAATACAGTTGGATATCTCGAATATTGCAACCTGTAAGTTAACGTGTATTTTAGGTACCGTAGTACCCGATTCAACGCTTTCCAATAATCAGTACTCGAATTACGGGGTAAACCTAGCCAACTTGTTGACTGCATAAGCGATATCAGGTCGAGTGCAGTTTGTTATGTACATCAAACTGCCAATCGCCTGCGCATATCGCTCCTAGCATACGGGCGCACCATGATTTTTATCAATCTTCTGATTCATATCCAGTGGTGACTTTATCGGCGAACTGTCGAACATCTCAAACTTTCTCAACACATCCTCGATATAGTGAGACTGAGATAAGACCAGTCCGTCAGACGTCTTAGAGATCTTGATCCCTAAGATGACATCTGCAATATCCATATCCTTCATGTCGAAACATTGTTTCAACATATTCTGAGTCTCTAGGATCAAACTAGGACTACTCCATGTTGTCTATGTAAAGGCATATCATGACGAACGAGTAAGCATTACCTTTCATGCAGACACATTTGTCACACCCATTAATGGAGAAACCCTTCGATAGTACAATACTATCAAATTTTTCGTGCCATTGCCTCGAGGCCTGTTTCAGCCCGTACAGAGATTTGACAAGTCGACAGACTTTCTTCTCTTTTCCTAGAACCACATACCTCTCGGGTTGTTTCATATAAATTTCTTCTTCCAAATCACCATTTAGGAAGGATGTCTTGACATCCATTTGATGTATCTCAAGGTCCCGCAATGCTGCGATCGCAATGAATACTCGTATGGATATCATTCTAGACACCGGGGAGTACGTGTCAAAATAGTCAAGGCCTTCCTTCTGTCGATAGCCCTTGACTACCAACCTGACCTTGTACTTATCTATAGACCTATCTGTTTTATACTTCCATTTGAGTATCCATTTATAATCCAACGGTTATTTTCCGGAGGAAGATCAACCAACTCTCAAGTGTGGTTGTGCAGGATGAAGTATATTTCACTCTCAATAGCTTCTTTCCAGAGCGTTGCTTTTGGAGTTGACAACGCTTCAGCAATTGTTTGAGGTTCTTCATGAACCATATAAGCTACAAAATCTGGACCGAAAGATTTATCCTTCCTGGCCCTTTTACTTCGTCTTGGTTCCATCTCTGGAGTCTCCAAGTTCTGAGAATCTGAAACACTAGATTCCAGTTATTCAACTATTTCGGAGTCTACTAGATCTGAACCATCTAGATCGGGGCAATCAACGACTCCTGGATCTTGAGAGCTTTGTTCATAACTTCGTTTGCGAGAGGTTATGTCTCTTTTCTTTCTATGAAACGTGTCCTCAAAGAATTAGGCATTCATTGATTCCATGATCGTACCCCCATGGATATCTGGTACATCTGACTTATGTACTAAGAAGCGATAAACACTACTGTTATTTGCATATCCGATGAAAATGCAATCTACAGTCTTAGGTCCAATCTTGACCTGCTTTGGCTTAGGTACTTCAACCTTTGCCAAACAACCCCACACCTTCAGATATTTGTAGGTGGATTTATTTCCATTCCATAACTCGTATGGAGTTTTTATCCTTACCCTTATGTGGGACTCTGTTAAGAATCGTATTAGCGGTAAGGACAGATTTTCCCCACATGTTTTGGGAAAGACCGGAATTGGTGAGCAAGACATTCATCATTTCTTTCAATGTACAGTTCTTGCGTTCAGCGACACCGTTTGACTGAGGTGAGTATGGAGTCGTCGTTTGATGAACAATGCCCGATTGGGCACAATATTCCTCAAATGACGCTACATATTCTCCTCTCTATCTCTACGAATTGATTTAATCTGTACGCTTAGTTGGTTTTCAACTTCTGCTTTGTAGCGTCTGAACGTTTCAAAGGCTTCATCCTTACTTTTCAACAAGTAAAGGTAATAATACCTTATGTTATCATCTATGAATGTCACAAAGTACTTGTTCTCCCCTCTAGTTTGTGCAAACTTCAAATCACATATATCTGTGTGAATAAGTTCTAGAGGAGCGGTATCCCTTTCGACGGATCTAAAGGGAGTCTTAGTGAGTTTTGCCTCTACGCACACCTCACTTACGTTGAGAGTTTACGTCGATAGACGGCAACAACTCCAACTTTACCAACCTTTGGATGGATTGATAGTTTACCTAATCTATGATGCCATAAATTAGAAGACTCAAGCAAGTAAGAAGAATTTTATTACTTGTACGTATGATAGACATAGCGTTAACCTTGAAGAGGCCTTCACATACAAAGCCCCTTCCCACAAAGGTTCCATTTTTGGTGATTACAAACTTATTGGACTCAAATACTTGCCTAAAACCAACATTAACCAATACAGGACCTCAAATTAAGTTTTACCTAATCTCAAGGACATGTATCACCTCCTTTAAAGTAAGTTCCTTGCTAGAAGTCATCTTCAGGACCACCTTTCCTACCCCAGCACGTCAGGGGAAGCGTTGTTACCCATGAACATCTTCTTGTTTGTAACTGGTGTATATGTGGAGAAGACATCTCTATCGGAACAGATGTGACGGGTAGCACCCGTGTCCATCCACCATTGCTTGGGATTCTCTAAGAGGTTTGCTTCTAGTACCACCGCAGAGAACTCCTCAATCATGTCGTCAAGAAGCATGCCCTCGACGACGTTAGCATTTGCCTTGCCTTTGGCCTTCTGACTTTGCTCCAACTTGAGCTTGCGACATTATTTGATCATGTGACCAGCTTTGCCACAGTGGTGACAGTTTCCCTTGAACTTCACCGTTGTCTGGGTCTTGCCATCTTTCTGGAACTTGCGCTTCTTGCTTGGGTTCCCTTTGGCATCAACCATATTTGCCTTGGCCTCAGCGGGTTGCTTTCCCTTAGGCAAGGACTTCTTATTATCTTCCTGAATTTGAAGTTTGATAATAAGCTCTTCAAAGGTCATTTTCTTTGTCTTTAGTTTTAAGTAACTAATAAACTCATTCCACGAGAGAGGCAACTTTTCAATCGGTGATGCAACCAAAAACTGCTCATTTGGTTTCATACCCTCCAAATCCATGCGATGCAGAATCATTTGGAATTCCTGGACTTGAGACATCACTGTCTTGCTATCCACCATTTGAAATTTCAAGAATTTCCCAACGATAAACTTCTTAGTACCTGCATCTTGTGCGTTGTACTTCTTCTGAAGCTTCTCCCACAACTCTTTGGCAGAGTCTACGGTGCAATACACCATGTAGAGCAGGTCTAACAAGCAGTTCAGGATGTAGTTCTTACACACAAAATCATTATGACTCCATGCATCAAGAGTTATTTCCAGGCGAGCCTGGAAATCTTGGCCCCCTTCAGCCGTATCACTAGGCTGATGGTCCGCACCAACTCCTGGTTTAGGAGGGTCTTCAGTGACACAGCGTGCCACTCCCATCACAGTTAGGAAAAACAACATCTTCTGCTGCCATCTTTTGAAATCAATTTCCAAGAGCTTTTCAGGGCGTTCATGGTGAAACCCGATAGGTGGAGGAATTATGACATTCCCTCAAGTAGTAAGAAAGCCAGTGGTTGTTCCATGGGCAGAAGTGGGGAAGCCATAAGGATTTCCTTGTTGACCAGCAGCATCAACAGAGGGAGAGGCAAACGTATTGCCTTGACTAGCAGCAGCAGATTCAGAACCAAATTGTTCTTGTCCAGTCATTTTTACTAATTACTAATATAAATCTTGTCTTAAAATTGTTGGTAAAATTGGAAGCAACAAAGGGAAATAGTAAATACCTATTACAAGAACTAGTAATATAAAGAATAAAAGATTACAACAACATAAATAATCTTAAGATTAACTGGAACAAGAACCAACACTTGATCTAAAGGTTTGCTGAGTCGAGTGATGACACTTTGTCTTTAAGACAAGATTGCCCCATAAATATCCTTTTACGTTTCTAGGTAATTTTCAAATGTTTTTGTCATGTCTGGGGGCTATCAGAAGATTCACCTTGTAGTCTTTCCCGTTCACGGTCCTCTTGAATTATGAGAGCAGCCTCTTCCGAATATATAATTTCCTCCTTAAGAGGGGTTGTGTCCGTTGATTTGGAAAGACCTAGCAAAAAGAAGAACTATTTTGTTGAAAAGACAAAAGACAAGTATAAGAGTTTAAAATAGGGATTACGGTTTATACCATGGTTGCGGGGTACCCAGTTCTTCTTCAAGGTATGTTTTTTCCATGTCCGGATGTCTTCCAAGGTAAAACAACAACTAACACTTGAGCAAAAGAAACTCAAGTGTTTCTCTTGAAGAGCCTTTAGTATTGAAAGTATGCTAGAGAGGAAGAAGTTTTCAGAAAATTTTCAAGTGTTTCTCAATTGAGCCAAAGGCCTCAATTTATAATGTGTAAGATTTGTCCCTTCAAGTACCAAGTAATGGCATTGAATCACTCATGTAATGGAAATGAATTGCCCAAGTAATGGCACCCATTTATCAGCCAAATAATGGCTGAAAACTGCTGGAATGGATGCCATTGAGGGCAGCCCAAACGTCTCAAAAATCAGATTTTCGTTTCAGACTTTCTACCTGGGTAGCGCCGCGGCTGAGCCTCGGAAGCGCCGCAACTCCAGTGACTCGGGACCGAATTAGCGTCGCGGCTCGCCTCGAAGGCACCGCGGCCCTGCAGGGGGTGGCACCGCGGCGCTCCCCGTCTCCACGGTGGCGCCGCGACCCTTCTCGGCTCCGCGACCCTTTTTCGACCCGTTCCAATCTTTACACTATGCACACTTCTTCCTTCATTTACCAACGTGGAACACTCGTCATTTGACCAACAACCATCCATCATTCTATGTCTCAATCATTTTATTTACGTATCAACATCTCTTTCACTAAGAAAATTTACGATCTTGGTACAACGTGTGCACGTGTGCGGAAACTACGTTTCCGACGTGCGGAGTCCTAATTATTCGAGTCATAAATAATGAGATAAACTTTATTCCACATTAATAAATTTTCAATAGCATAATAGTTGAACTACAACTTCAACACAAAAAAAATACATTTTTCCACATGAAAATCAGACAACAAAGTCAAATCCATGTGATACAATTAAAAAAATGTCCATATTCAGTAATAGTCTTTCACGGTTAGAATCTAGTAGATGCCTTAACTATTCTTTAATTATACATTTAAAGAAGGAAAATTAGCAACAGAATGTCTTTTTTCCCGGAGACAAAATAAACAAGACATGTGATGAGTTGAAAACAGTTAGCCAAAACACCATAGTATGACTTTTCTGATTTTCTCCATGAATATAAAAAAATTAAGAAATCAAGAGAAAATGAGATAACCATTCGCAGAGGCGGAGTCGGGATTGTTAGTTTATGTGTTCTGAACCGTAATTTTATTTTGCTTACTGGTTTCAAATTAGATTATTTGCGTATATTAGATGATATCTTTAATACAAATATTGAGTTTGAGTCAAAGTTAGAGAGATTTATCAACCCGTAACTACAACACTGGCTCCGGGCCTGACAACAAGAGAGAAGAAGATAATAAAAGAGTGGGTAAATTTCACAGATAATACCTGAACTAATGATTTAATGCTCTGAAGTACCTAAACTAAATTTTGTGACAAAAATATACCAAAACTCTACCTTTTTATATCAAAAAGTACAAACTAACATTTTCTCATATATAAACAATTTCCAATACAAGATAAATAAAAGAAAAGAAAGTGTCAACTGGCTCTAAATTCTTTTAGAATGCCAAAATTGAAACAGCTTATGCAAACTGAATTCTCAACAAAACAAAATCTTCAAAAAAGAAAAAATCTTTGTAAAATCGAAACGACAAATTGCATCCAAAAAACCAAATCTATGATGCCAAAAATCTGTGAAATCAACACATTTCTACAAACAATGTGTAGCAAACATCACCTCAAAAATCCAAGGGGGTAAAAGTTGAATAAGTCAATTGCAATCATAGAGGGAGATGACCAATTGACCTTATCTTTTAGTTTTTCCAAGAAGTCAACTCTCCACAACAAAAACATTTTAGAAGAAAAAAAGTTAATTCTTAACATTATTGTTTAAACAAGATTGTTCTACCCAGAAATTAAATCATGAAAACAAAACATAAACATTACATAACCTACAAGTTAACGTGAAATGTGAAACAAAATTAAGGGGGTGGGGACTCAGGTGCAGAACTACAGGTTCAGCCAAACCAATAACTTTAGTCCACACAATGTATTTTTCTTAAGAAATGCGTTAAATACGTATAAAATATTAATTTAAAACTCAGTAATTTACAAAGATCGAAATTTCGAATTCATAAGTTTCAAATCCTAGTTTCGCCTCACGGTGGGGTGGAATTTTTTTGAAGGGGATGAAGCTTTTTAAACAGCGGGTTACCATCATTTTCGACACGAATATATATATATATATATTAAGCAACACAAAAATTCAACAAACATCAAATACTCGACCTATATTTAATAATTTCAAAAATTATGACGAATCCAATTTAAATTCTGAATCCGCCTCTATAAGGACGTACATACCCGACAACTTGACGACGACCCTTGTTGTAACGCTGCAAATGCCGGCCAGAACGTGATACAAGAACCACCATCTCCTTCAATTCCATGAATTCTTGCTTAAATGGGACTCTTTTTTGGTTTTTTTTTAACCAAAAAAAAAAAGAATGAGAAAAAAATGGACCCTTTTGAAAATCAAAGAGAACTAAGCTTGAAAAAAATCAAGAAAACAAAGAAAATATTTGATCTTTTTTGTGTTGAAATGATTGGTTATTGTTGTTTGTTTGGTGGTAGTTGTGTGTTATTAAGGGGGGGAAACGGTTAACGATATATATGAATGAATGGAAAGTTGCTTTAAAATGCTGGATTTTAAGTGGTGCATTTTGGAGGCGGCACGTGCGTGACTAGATCGGCACGTGTGAACCGGTTCAAGTAATGAATCCGATTTGGTTTTTGTTATTTCTTAAACCCGGTTTAAGTTATCGATGATTGAATAACCAAGGCCCACGCTCATGGCATGGAACGTGACTTTTTGAAATGAACGTAAAGACCCCGATGAAATAATTATTCAGTCGATCATTTATGTAGCACAATTAAAATTTTGAGAATTAATTAAAATTTATTTTTTATTGAGATATTTTTATATACTTTTTAAATATTTTAATTAATTATCAATTATTATAGTTTATAGTATTTTTTACATAATTTTCAAATATATAACTTTTATTTTAAGAAACTTATAGCTTCTAGGTCCGAATTCACGATCAAAATTTAGAAGTTTGAATCTCGGAAACTTCGATTGTGCCACATAAATTGGGATAGAGAGAGTAACAACTTTGTCTATGATTTCTCTTTTATTCATACTTTAGCTATTGGTAGTTATTTATATTTATATTTATATTTGTTGTTAATAAAACTCAAGCATGAGTAAACGTATCAAAATTGTTTGATTAAAAAGATCCAATAGCTCCTTTAATTTTATCTGCGATTCTAAATTACGTTCGAGATGAATCTACTAGACATAAGGAAACGCTTATACTGTTGTGATAAACGTAGTTTGAAAATTTTCTTTAGGTTAAAAATTTAAATTAAGTGATATTTTTGTATTTTGTTGATTGAGTTCTCTTGTTTAAATTTCTGATCCCGTGACTATTTTGGTAATTTTGTTGCACATTATTATTGCAGTTACTTCAAGTCTCAAGAGGATAGAAAAGATTATCGTTTTGGTAAATTATTTATTTCCCCTCCTTCACAATTCCCACAGCTTTCATGGAAAGTCCAGTATAATTCTTATATAAAATTATTATTATTATTATTATTGTTTCATGATGTACCAAATCTTATATGTGATTGAGATCCCTTCACCCTAAATTAAAAAATCTAAATAAAGAACTTTTCAGTAGACAACGGTTTACATTTTGAATGGGTCATTTTGCGTAAATTTGAATTAATTTTTTTTAAAAAGAGAAATTATTACATAGGGATAGGCGAAGGAAAAATTGTGATGGGAATTATAATGTGAGGATTTAAACTCTCACCAACAATGTAAAAGTTCAAGTAGTCAATCAATTGAGCTACTAGATCCAACGATTTGAATTAATTGAGTCCGTTAGTTTCTATTATCAAATAATTAAAGTTTATAAGAGTAGATGGGTCCTCTAGACTTGTGGGGAAATTAGAAAAGAAAAGCTAGAAAAAATATTTTAATGAGAAAAACATGTTAAGAAATTGGAATATAGTGAACATTAAAATACATATATACGTGCTGATTACGTTACCAATGTCATGTGCATGAGATCATTCCTTTTTTTTTTGGTATCCTTATCTAAGAACGTCAGGAAACTTTTCTAGATATATCATACTTATCTCACTCTCTAGAAAACTATAAAGTCAATTTTTTTTCAATAAACTAATTTTAAATAAGGACAAACTGTTTTTCTCAAAAGAAATATTTAAAATGAAAATTTTGAAAAAGAAAAATAGAGTATGAAAGCTATGTTTTAGTTTAACACATTTAAGTTTAAGATGGACAACAATCATTAACATAACTAAGTGTAAGAATTCTAGGGTAAGTAGAATATTTTTCTCATCTTTGCTTATACAAATATGGTAGAAGATTGATAGCCTTAATCTTCTCCTCATCTATCCTATTCTTTCCATACAAATGTGATTCTATACTAATGATTAGCTATCTAGAATATTCTATAGTAATTATCATTTAAATACAATAATAAATAATAATCCTAAGAATATATCTTCTAACACTCCCTCAACAAGCGAGGACGACAAATGCTGAGACCGTCCAAAGTCTTCAAATAAAATCACGCAAGCCCTTAGTGAAGATATCCGCTTATCCGATGACGCGTTTAACATGTACCACCTGGGCACATGTCCGCGAGCCACACTTTCACGAACAAAATGAATATCTAACTCTATATGCTTTGTCTTGCCGATGGTTGGCTGGATTTCCAGAGATAAATCGCACGATGTTATCACAGAGACTAGTGTGGCTCTTAGACATCGGGCACTGATGAAGCTCGCAAAGTTCCAAATCCAGCAGGATTCAGATATGGCATTTGCCACAACCCGATATTCTGCCTCAGCGCTGGATCGAGAGACTGTAGGTTGTCATTTGGAGGACCAGGAAATTAGATTGTCGCCCAAAAATACACATTATCCGGACGTGGAGCGACGGGTATCTGGACAACTCGCCTAATCAGACTCCGTATAGGAAACCACCTGGATGCCGGGAGGAATATAAGTGTAAGCTAAATTCCATTGCGCTTGACATATCGAACGATACACGCTTAGGCATATATGATCTTCCATAGGGTTGTATAAAGAGATGACTGTTGCGACAACATACGAGATATCCTACCGTAAATGTCAAATATCGGCGTGCCCCACCAAGCTCCCCGTAGAGTGTGGGATCTGCAACGGCTTGCTGACACAACACTCACTTGGATTTAGTGTCCACCAGAGTAGCCGACGGCTGCAAGAAGACATTCCAGCCGCTTCCACAATCTATGCAACATATTTCCTTTGTAATAAGAACAAACCACCAGTAATGACGGGTCACATCAATCCCGGAAAATAATGCAGTGTCCAAGATCCTTCATAGCAACTCAATCGAAATAGATAATGATAGACTTCAAGATCATCGATTTGAGGTGGTTTATATAATATCATCCACATATAAAATTAGATAAGCAAGATGATGACTCGGGCGATAAATGAATAAAGAATTATCCGACCTGATGTGGAAAAACCCATTTTGGATACAAATTCGCAAACCTTTGGTACCAAGCCCGACGTGGCCGCTTTAACTGTATAAGGATTTTTGAGTAAGCACAATGATCCGAAATCGAGTCCCCGTGAGCTCAAAGGTTGGTGCATATGAACTGCTTCATGGAGATGACCATGAAGAAAACATTCTTGACATCTAACCCGACGGCGACCATCTCTTTGAGAGGGCCGATCGAGTATCGTCCTTAGAGTAGATGGTTTCACCACTGGGCTAAATGTCTCCCCACAGTCCATGCCAACATGTTGTGTCTTGCTATCACCTACAATACCAACTTTATGCCGCTCAAAACTACCATCAGATTTTTCTTTGTGACTGAAAATCCACATAGACCGAATAATGTTAGCATTAGATGGACGAGGTACTAACTCCCACATCCTATTTTTAATAAGAGTATTATATTCATCATCCATGGCCATTTTCCAATTTGGGTCACGTAGGGGAGACACAAGGTTACGGTGTAATGGCAATTTAGTGACTTGGGTGTGTAAGTTATATTTCACATTGGGTTTTACAATACCATGTTGACTTTGGGTGACTGGGTGACTTACACTGGGTGGCGGGTCAAAGAGAAAAATAGGGGGGCTGCGGATCGGACACCACTAGCCTGGCCTCATTTTGGGAGTGTCGAGACGGTATCGCGGTGGATCGACGCCACCGCCCTCAGGTGGGGATACTATGTTGTAAACGGGGCTTGATGTTAAGCGGCCCACTGGCCAAAAACCGATCACCAGGGGTCAGCTAGGATCGTTGGGCTACCGCCAGGTAACTGGCTTTTGCTTGTGTTAAAATGTTACTATTTCATCATCCAAAATTCATAAGTGGTTGGTCTAGGCTCGTGAATATTGTTAAACGGGAAAGTTGTTTCATCAAAGAGGACATGCCGACTAACGAACATCCTATGAGAGGATAAATCATAACATTTGTAACCTCATGATGTGAAGGATAACCCAAAAAATACAATAAGATCGCGGGTCGAGTTTATTGATGGTGGTGGAGGGGAATAAGGGGTAACATAAACATCCAAAACCTCACAAGTGAGAGTATGATGGATCTCGGAGGTATAGGACTTTAAGTGGGCTTTGATGGGATAATTTTTTGTTTTTGTAGAATATTCAACAAATATGTGGCCACTTGAAGTGCATGATGCCAAAACGAGGAGGGGTATGGAAGCATGAACAAGGACTGTTCTAACAATATTATTGATGGTTCGTATTTTGCGTTCCGCCTTCCCATTTTGTGAAGAGGTGTGGGGACATGAAAATCGAAAATTAAACCATTTATTTTGAAAAAATCCCAAAAATGCTTGTTATTAAATTCCCTCCCATTATCACATTGGATGTTTTTGATATCCCTTTCAAATTGTTTTTGGATGAATGCTCAAAAAATCAAGAATGTGGAAAAAACTTATGATTTTTTCGATAAAGGGAATGTCCAAAGATAATTAGAGAAATCATCTAAAATGAGCAACTAATACCTACACCTCGAAGAGCTCAAAACAGGGGATATCCAAAGATCGAAATGGATAATATCAAATGGCATAAGAGTGCATGAATCAGAAGAAACAAATGGTAGTTGAATATGCTTACCCAATGGGCATGATTGACACTTATGAAAAGTCCTTGTACATGAAATAAAATTATTGTGTTTAAGAGAGTTCAAAACAAACTCTCCCGGATGTCCCAAACGCTCATGCCATAAATTAGAATTAAACACAACAAAAGTAAAAGGTGTCGCCCTTTGGAAAAGTGAAGCGACCGATAGAGCTCCTGGCTATCACATCTCATTAGTGACGCCCTCGTCTGAAAGTCATTTACTTTGAAAATCCAAAAGGGTCAAAATTTACTGATACCCAATTGCTATCGTAGTAAACTTTCTAACAGACACCAAGTTTTTAACTAAAAACGCCGGGGCATGAAGTACATTTTTACAGCTAGTGGAGGGTTTGTTTGGTGACAATTTGGTGGAGCCAGAACCTTTAATTGGAATTGAATGACCATTTCCGACAATAATACCATTTGGTTTGCTCAAATTAAAATAGGACGAAGATTATCTTGGGAGGACGCTATATGAGACGTGGCCTCTGAGTCCATATACCAATTGTCATCCTAAGGATTTAATCTCAGCGATGCATCGTGGACTCACGTCGTGGATCGATGTCCAAATTACCGATTTAATTTGGCCGAATCGTGGTTGGGACAAACCGCCCTCGATCGCTGAGTGAAGCGGGCCCGCAAAATTACCGCCCGCTTGTTTTCACGCTCAAAATGAAAAATGGCCATCATTGTTGGATCGCCGATGGCCGGCCTAATTAATTGGTATGGTCAGACTAAAATAACCATCATGGCCACCGATCGCCTGGCCCGCTGCGGGTGGTTGTCCGCTGTCGCAGCCAGCCCGGCCGCTTCTCGCCAGTCACGCCGGACTTGTTGTCACCACGCTTCCGCGCCGAATTTTCGCCGGAATTCCCTGGCTGGCCCCATTTTATTATTGTTACCGCTGATATCCACCTTTATTTTTATTTCCATTACGCCTTATCCTCTATTATTTTGATTAAAATAAGCATTACCTTCATTTGTCGAGAGGTGGAAAGTATGGCGGAATTGTCGACGCGGAGGTCTTTTTGGAAAAACTTTGTTCTTCGAGGAGCATGGGAACGCCTTGATAAAATCAAGGAAGAGGGTTGCTTTGTCAGTATTAGTGTTCCAACCCCACTATATGCCTCCGTAAGTCCGGTGACAAGTCAAGAACCGCGATTGTTGGTGACCGGTACCGACGCTCTCAATTGATCGGGTTATCACTTTTAGGGCGTTGGCAATAAGTCGACGCTGGCTTGGAAAATCCTCCATGTCAATTGTGGAGAATTCTTGTTCCAACGTAATTCGGTACGAGAATTTTGATTATCATAAAATATCTCGCAAGCCGGTTCCAAGCATCAACCGCTTTAGAATCCACCCATTATCGTGATGCAAAGATCCGTGAGAAATTGTCTGATAGATCCAACCTAGAATAGTGGCATCTAGTGTGTCCTACAATTCTTGTCCGCGCCTCGCTAATACCTTTCTTTCTTCCTTTTCAGGGGGAATGGTATGGTGAAGAACCCGAGAGTGGCAACAATTTTGATAAGTTCCACGTGTTTCATAGTGAATATTTCCATCTCTAAGTTGACGGAAACATGCTTTTGATGTTTGAAACCGCTAGGGACGGGTGGGAAGGATGATTTGGAGTCGGACATTAGTATATTTGGTTGGATGATTAATGGAGAAAAAAAATACAACTTAGTAGATGAAGAGGGGTAAACCTAGTATATTTTTATTTCTTTCTTTCGGCCAAGTGTTGGAATGGAGGAGAAGAAGAGCCGAAAAATGGTAGAGAGAAACAATTAGGATCTTTTCCTTAAGCTCTTTGATACCATGTAAGAATTCTAGGGTAAGTAGAATATTTTCCTCATCTTTGCCGTTTACAAATGATAAAAATATATACAAATATGGTAGAAGATTGGTAGCCTTAATCTTCTCCTCATCTATCTTATTCTTTCCATACAAATGTGATTCTATACTAATGACTAGCTATCTAGAATATTCTATAATAATTATCATTTAAATATAATAATAAATAATAATCCTAAGAATATATCTTCTAACACTAAGTTATATTTTAAAGACCCATTTTAATATGGACAACAATCGTTAACATAACTCTTTTGAATTAATTAAAAAGGCTTTAATGATTAATAGAATATTCTTAATAATAATTAGATTTGGTTTGAACATTTCAGAGAGACCGAATAAAGACACGCAGCCGAATCTAATGTTACCACGTTATTACTTATTGCAAATCCATAAAATAAAAAAAACTAATGTGAACTTGATTAATCTTCTTAATAATAATTAGATCTTGTTTGAATTTTCAATAATGTGAACCATGATCCTTTGAATGACTTCATATTCATGCATGAACTATGATTATTTAGATTCTTTGATTTAGGAATACCAACCATGTGATTTTTAATCTAGAAATAATAATGGTGCATATAAAAAATATTCCCAATTAAAAAGAAAAACTTATTATATCGCAAAAAACAATAATGGTTCTAATTAGTTGCTCTAAGATGGCAAAATTCACTGTCATACGAACAACGAGCTACACAATCGAATGGTGATGTTTTGAGTCCCAGACACAATGATGATAAGATATTGCGTTCAAATCCCAACATATTATGGCCTAACACTATTCTATGACGATAAAACAGCGTGTTAGATCGTCCCAGCACACCATGAGTATATGCATTATGATGTTGGGTTTGAATCCCAACTTATCAGGGCCTAACATGACTTTATGGGGGTAAGACATTGAATTCGGGATCTAGTATACCATGATGATAAGGTGTTGGGTTCGAGTCCAACTCATTATTGACCTAACATGGCTTTAAGAAAGTCGGGGTAAGACGGTTGTAATTAGAATCTCAGTGCACCATGAGAATAACATGTTGGATTCAAGTCCCAATGAATTATCTAACTACAATTTTTTTAGGGTAAAATATCTTGTTCGATCCTAGTACACTCTTATAATAAGACGTTGACTTCGAATCGCAATACATTATTGATAAATATATATATATATCATGATATACATATATGGTATATCACGGTTTTGGTTAGTATTAGTGTAGCCGATTTTTACTATAACTAGTGGAAAATAATTGTATTAATTAGTATTGTACACTTACCATAATTATTTGATTCATGTACTACTAGAATAGGATTTTGGATTAGAATAGGAATAAGATTTTCCTATTATGGAAAATTGTAAATTGTATATA
The DNA here is from genome assembly GCA_029783415.1 of Anisodus acutangulus. Lineage (NCBI taxonomy): Eukaryota > Viridiplantae > Streptophyta > Magnoliopsida > Solanales > Solanaceae > Anisodus > Anisodus acutangulus. The sequence continues at coordinate 2,266,948 of CM056498.1, read as the reverse complement.
TATTCTTTCAATTATGAAAATAATCAAGAGATTATTTCTTTCATGGTATCAGAGTCACACCCGTCCCAATCGTGCATGGCCGATCACCCATTGTTTGTTCGTTATGTCTACATCAAAGAACACGTTTCACCCTGCCCTTGTTGTTTCTAACATCAAGAATTGCATCCCTCTTGTTCTTGAAATAGAAAACGTCCAATATGCGATGTGAGCCGAACTGTTCAAAATTCACGCACACTCACATCAAGTCATCCATCACATAATCCCCGCGGCTCCTGAGGATACAGAGGTGCCTAAACGCGGGGATGATCCTAAGTTGTGGACGACTCTTAATGCCACAGTCCTTCAATAGATTTACTCCACTATCTCTACCGACCTGTTGCAGACAATTATTGAGCCAGACGCTACGGCGATGGCTGCTTGGGATAGGCTGCGTGACATATTCCAAGATAATCAAAATTCCAGAGCTGTTACCCTTGAGCAGGAATTTTCCCACGTCAACATGGAAAATTTCCCGAACGTTTCAGTGTATTGCAAAAGGTTGAAGGAATTGGCGGACCAACTCCGCAACGTTGGTGCGCCCGTTAGTGAAGATTGTCTTGTCCTACAGATGGTTGCTGGCCTATCTGAGGCCTATAGTGGCATTGGAACTCTCCTTCGTCAAAGTAATCCTCTACCGAAGTTCTATAAAGCCTGTTCCATGCTTACTTTGGAAGAAGCCGGCTTGGCTAAAAAGGCGGCTATTGGTGCTAGTCCCATGGTCATGATGACGTCCTCCACCAATTCTCAAGGTTTCATTAATAATTCAAGCCAAACCCGTGCTCACGGGGGTGGCAAAAATAGCCGTAAAAATAATGAAAAAAATTGCGGCGGCAACAACGGTGGAGGCAAGAACAGAAACACCGCCGGCGGGAACAATACTGGCAGCGGAAGTGGACCTCGGAATAGTGGAAGTGGGCCGCAGGCAGCCTGGTCCCAGCCTTGGGCTCCTTGGCCCTAAAATTGGGTCAGTGACCCTTGGCCCAACTGCCTACCTTTTCCCGAAAATCCAGCCGCTGGCCAGTGGGCTTCCCAGCAACAGTTTAGGCCCAATAACTAGACTAGTGGCTCCTGAAGCACTACTGGGCCGGGGCAGCAAACAGGTGTGCTTGGGCCCCGGCCTCCGCAGGCCCATCACGCAGCGGACCCCACCCCGACCGACATTGAAGTTGCGATGCACACACTTAGATTGAATCCCCCGGTCATAAATTGGTACATGGACACCGGAGCCACTACCCACATGACATCCGATCAAGGTACTCTTTCATCTTATTCCAATTTGAGCAGTAATCATGGTATAATTATTGCTAATGGTAATTCAATTCTAATTCGTGATTACGGTCATAAAACTTTGTCTCCCCCACATCCACCTCTTGTCTTGAAAAATACCCTTCATGCCCCTAAATTAATTAAAAATTTAATGTATGTCCGTAAATTCACAACCGATAATTCTGTTTCTGTTGAATTTGATCCTTTTGAGTTTTTTGTGAAGGATTTCAAGACGGGGATTCCTCTCATGAAATGTGATAGTTAGAGAGATCTTTATCCTATCACGCCTACCTCTGGTCTCTCGAGTCCAGCCTTGCCATCTAATTTTGCAAATCTTGCGTCTTCCTTGTGGCATGCTCGTCTAGGTCATCCAGGGTCGTCGATTTTGTCTTCCTTAGATAAAAATAATTTTATTTCTTGTAAGGGTATGCGTAGTACTCCGATTTGTAGTCTTGTTCTTTAGGAAAAATTGTTAATTTATCATTTGTAGATTTTAATTCTCGTACTTTAATGCCATTTGATATTTTTCATAGCGATTTATGGACATCTCCTGTTATCAGTTCTTTGGGCCATCGTTATTATGTTCTTTTTTTGGATGATCATTCTAATTTTTATGGACCTTTCCGTTAGCAAAAAATCTCACATTTTTTCCACTTTTTAAAAATTTAGAGCTTTCATCTGTACCCAGTTTGAACGGAAAATTAAGAATATTCAATGTGATAATGGAAAAGAATATGATAATAGTGTGTTTTGAGATTTTTGTGCTCATAATGGTATCCATTTTCATTTCTCTTGTCCTCATACGTCCTCACAATAGGAAAGCCGAAGGTAAAATTCGTACTATTAATAATATGGTCCGAACTTTATTAGTCCATTCTTCCGCACCTCCATACTTTTGGCATCATGCTCTACAAATGACTACTTATCTCCTTAACATTTTTCCTACCAAAGGTTTGTCTTATTCATCCCCCCTTCAAATATTATATAATAAGACACATTCGTATTCACATCTTAGGGTATTTGGGTGCTTATGTTATCCCCTCTTTCCGTCCACTATAATTAACAAACTTCAGGCTCGGTCTACCCCTTGCGTGTTTTTGGGTTATCCGTCTAATCATCGTGGTTACAAATGCTTTGATTTATCGTCTAATAAAATCATCATTAGTCGTCATGTTATTTTTGATGAATCCCAATTACCGTTTGCTAAAGTGAGTAGTCTCGTACCTAGTTCGTATAATTTTTTGGACAACACCGTCTCTCCGTATATTATCCGTCATTTTTTGGACCTATTTCACGCCCAAAATCCGCCAATGGCCCCACTGCCCGTTGGACCTACAATCCCGTCTCCCATACTATTTCCAGTACCATCCTTGGGCCATCCTCTGTTCCAGTTTCCATAATTGGGCCAGTTGCCCAGCCCAATTCGGAAACTAGTCCAGTCTCGGCTTCAAGCAGTGTTACCATTCCCAGTTCTGGGCCAACAGGCCCACTGCCTGCTGGCCCATTTGTCACGTGCCCCGAGTTTTACCAAAATTTACCCAATTCTCCCCCCGAGTCAAAGACCAGTCACTCATAGTCAATGGGGTATTTTTAAATTGAAAAGATATTTTAATTTAAATTTTAATGGTCTTAAATCACCCTTACCCCGTAATCATGTGTCTGCTTTAAAAGACCCGAATTGGAAAATTGCTATAACCGACGAATATAATGCTCTTATTTATAATAAGACGTGGGAGTTGGTGCCCCGTCCATCTGGTGTTAATATTATTCGGTCTATGTGGATTTTTGCTCATAAAGACAATTCTGACAGTTCTTTTGCGAGGCATAAGACTTGTCTTGTAGGTGATGGTAAGACTCAGCAGGTTGGTGTGGATTGTGGTAAGACATTTATCCCGGTGGTCAAGTCAGCTACCATTCGCACTGTGCTCAGCTTGGCTCTTTCAAAAGCATGGCACATTCATCAGTTTGATGGGAATAATGCTTTCTTACATGATGATCTTAAGGAGACTGTCTATATGCATCAGCCCTTGAGGTTTAGGGATCCCAAGTATCCTCATCATGTCTGTTTATTGAAGAAGTCCTTGTATGGGCTTAAGCAGTCCCCACGGGCTTGGTATAAGAGGTTTGCGGACTATGTTTAGATTATTGGGTTCTCTCACAGCAGGTCTGATAATTCATTGTTCATATATCATCGTGGTTCTTTCCTGGCTTATATAATATTATATATGGATGGTGTTATCCTGACTTCCTCTTCTGATGCATTACGTCAGTCTATCATGACAATGCTTAATTCTGAGTTTGCTATGAAAGACTTGGGGCCTTTGAGTTACTTTTTGGGGATTGCTATCACTTGTCATGCATGTGGATTATTCTTGTCACAAAGGAATTATGCAACTGAGATCATTGAGTGAGCTGGTATGTCATCATGTAAGTACACTTCCACTCCTGTTGATACTAAGCACAAGCTAGGTGCTACGGCTGGCTCACCTTACGAGGATCCGACCTGCTATCGCAGTCTTGCAGGAGCCCTTCAGTATCTTACGTTCACGAGACCAGATATTACATATGCCGTACAATAGGTGTGTTTGTTTATGCATGATCCCAGGGTTGAACACATGAATGCTCTCAAACGCATTATTCGATACATCCAGGGGACACTTGACTATGACTTGCATTTATATCCTTCATCAACGTCTACACTTGTCTCGTATACAGATGTTGATTAGGGTAGATGTCCGGATACCAGACGTTCTACGTATGACTATTGTATGTTTCTTGGTAATAACTTGATCTCATGGTCCGCAAAGCGTCAATCAACTTTATCAGGCTCTAGTGTAGAGGCCAAGTATCGAGTGGTAACCAATGTGGTCTCTGAGTCCTGTTGGTTACGTAATCTTCTTTTGGAGCTTTATTGCCCCATTCAGAAAGCTACCTTAGTTTATTGTGATAATGTTAGTGCCATCTTCCTTTCTGATAATCCAGTTCAGCACCAGCGCACTAAACATATACAGATGGACATCCACTTTGTTCGCGAAAAGGTAGCTCGTGGACAAGTACGTGTTTGTCACGTCCCCTCCAGGTATCAAATTGCAGACATCTTCACCAAAGGTCTTCCCTCGATCATTTTTGAAGATCTTAGGAACATTCTCAGCGTACGAAGACCGTCCGCTATGACTGCGGGTGTGTGATAAATAGGTATATACCGTGATATACATATATGGTATATCACGGTTTTGGTTAGTATTAGTGTAGCCGATTTTTACCATAATTAGTGTAAAATAATTGTATTAATTAGTATTGTACACTTACCATAATTATAAGATTCTTGTACTACTAGAATAGGGTTTTGGAATTAGAATAGGAATAGAATTTTCCTATTATAAAATTGTAAATTGTATATATACTCTTTCATTAATGAAAATAATCAAGAGATTATTTCTTTCAATTATGACCTAATATGACTTTATGGGGGTAGGATATACATATCGATATTGGGTTGGAGTCTTTGTGCACAATAATTTATCAATCAATTGTCAATATAAAGGGAAGAAAAAGAGGATTTATCTTCCTATTTAACTAGTTATCCAAGAGCATTTGGTTAATACTTTCGATTAAGAGATTAATTTAACGTGGAACTTCAAGTACATTAGCCTAATAAAAAAGTAATCAATTCTTTAGCGAAAAGGACAATTAATTTGTCTATTTAGATGTTGACGTAAATAAATGATAATAAGTAAGTAAAGTCATGAAAACATCTACCCAATTATGTTGAATAATATTGGACAAAACTAAATTAAAAGAGACCCGTTATTACAAGAATATTTCTAAAGGAAGTGTGGCCAAGTGTTCATTTATAACATGATAAAAAAAGTTAGAATACTCCAAACCAAGTTGGCCTTGATTCATTCCTTAAAAATAATTAACACTTTATACCAATTCTTATGATCTTATCTACTCATACTATTTTGTTTTTAGAGATAGAAACTTGTAATAATGAAAAACTACACTACAAAGCACTATAGAACAAAAAGTAGATTAATTATTTCTAAGGCTATAATCAATAATGGCAATGAAACGGTAAGTAGTCGTAAGAATGAAGCCGCTTTTTATAAGGAATGTTATACTATATATCAAAGTAAATTTTCGATTCAAATTTAGATTAATCGAGCTTCCAAATGGGGCCGAATATAAAAAATATATTTCAAACCCTATAGTTTAGAAAATAGTTGAATTATTAAGGTGAAGTCATGGAATGATTGGTCCGCTTCTTGTTAAAGTGTCATCAAGGAAGATTCCAAAATTTTGATGGAAATGGCTAAATGAATATTACTAGTAAAAATGTTCTTCTTTCTTCATTCTTTAAAACCATTTCCGCTTTTAATTTTCAAGATTGGATTGTTGTTCTCATAAGTGGGAGGAGTAAGCATCGCAAAGTTTGAAACCAATTAAATCATACTAAAACAATAAGAATGCTTAGAAAAATGCTTAGAAAATGAGGGATTTTTTAAAAAATAAATAAATAAAAGTAGAATAATAAATATACAACATTGAGCTTCAAAATCTCCTCTTTTTGCTCTGCCAATAAATGTCATTGGATTGATGAGATTTCTTCTCTCTCAACTAAATATCACGTATTCAAATTATGGGATGGACAAATTCTCAATAAATACTTCTCCTATTAATTTGTGTTACTTGAAACCAACAATAAAAACTTTTTGAAAGTGAGAGATTTTAAAACAATAAATAAAAACAGAATGATAAATATATAACTTTGAGTTTCAAGATTTTCTCCTTTAGCTTATTGCGATGAATAACAACAATAACATATCCAGTGAAATCCACAACGTGGGATCTGTGGAGGGTAGAATGTAAAGCGACTATTTTCGAGAGATCTTCGGCTCAAGACAAAGCATAAGCAAAGCAAGGCAAGACAAGACAAGAGAAGAGAAACAGTCATACCCTGACAAGAAATTTAAACCAGTATGAAAATGTTGATATCAACAGCGAATAAGTCATGCTAACGCATTCTAAAAAATAAGCAGTAACAATCGCATGTAAATTAGATAAACAAAGTACACTAAAGAACATATAACAGCATAAATCAAATGACACGAGACTATAAAATAATACTGCGCCTACTAGTGTCATAAAATTGGTAAGATTCTTTCTCTCTTAATTACAAGTCGTGTATTCAAGTTATGAAATAGACAAAATTTTCAATAAAGATCACTTATCCTTCTAATTGCGTTACGTAACACCAAATCAGATTAGTCAAGCCACAAAATTTCAAATATTATTTTCATAAACAAAACAAAAAAGGAAAATTATCGTTCATAACAAAAAATGATAAATAGTAGTTTCCAACACAATAATGTTTTGTCCAATTATCCAAATAATTAAAAAAAATGGACCGCCGTTGACTTTCCAAGTCTTCCTTCTTTGGACAAAATCCGCCTGCCTTTGAGAAACACATTTAATTCCAAAATAAAAAACAATAATAAGTGAAATGGTTTTATAGTTGTTTCTTTCATATCATTGAACGCATCCGCCCACAATTTCAGAAAATTCCAAAATTAATAGAACAGCAAATTAGGTATAAATATTTAAAGTGGCCATTTCTTCGGTATGAACTATGAAACTTCCTAGCTCACAAAATGTTATCTTCTAGAGGTAATAATTTAAATTGGTTGTTACATTTTGATTTTCAACTATTAAATGTTTGAGCTACAAGATATAAAATGTACTCCATTCCTTTAGTTTTATTTATCACGTTTTGCTTTTCGAGAAATAATTTGACTAATTTTCGAAGTTAAATTAAATTTTAGGTTAATTTAATATTTAAAAATTTAAATTTAGATGCTAAAAAATTATACGAAAAATGCTATAACTTGCAATTCTCCTCCTATTAATATGATGAAAATATATATCTTAAAATATTGATCAAATTCATGTAACTATAATGGGAAAACGCTTTACGAAGAAAATTTTAAGAACTTAGTTCACAATTTGATATGGTTAATTGATCCTCAATAAACAAAAAGGACTACTAATGATCCTTTTATGATAAATGTATAGCCCCGTTGTTCCAATTTATTTGGTGGTTTTTGCTTATCAGTTTCACAAATTTTACGAGCTAAAGCGGAATTAAAAAATTATATTCAGAAATCACGTGAAAAAGTAAAATTTACATATTTCTTCAATATATTGAAAAATCACAATGTATTATTCCTTAGCAGGATTCGGAAAAGAGTCGCACCTTCGAAAATAACAAATTAATATGTTTTAAAGCTAAGTAATAGTAACATTCACTTAATCTAAATCGTTAAAATGGAGAAATGACAAATGTTCCGATAATACATAATATTCTAGCTCGGCGTCACAAAAAGATGAATGTTAATTAGAAAGCTAGACTTAAATGTCAAGGAGGCATATGATGGGATGAACAAGGCCCCTCAACCCTTTTGCCTTATGTCTCGAGTTAGAGTTCTGAAATGAAAAAAAATATTATAATAGTATGCGGAGCGTGTCCTTTAGAATGGATGGAACGACTGATTTACTTCGTTTCTTTGCTGGACCGCCTATGCATCTTTTCTTTGGCACTCGGGAGTGCTCTCTCCTCTCTATACCAACGAAGGAAGGATAAGAGTAAAAACAATAGGTCAAATGTTTGTTATATAATTTATGATTACAGTATCTTTATCGCTTTTCCTTCGATAGATCCTAGGCGTCTCTAAAATTAATTGGATTGATTTCAAATGCTGAATAATATTTCTAAAAAAAATACGCCTAACCCAATTTCTTCTATATAGAGGATAATGAATCGAATGATACGTACTTAGAAAATAAACGGGTTATAGATCACTTTCAGGTTATAGATAACTTTTTACATGTCCAGATTCTTTCATGGATTGGTAACAGAAACCCCAAGACGATCCCAATCCACAGACAAGTTTAGGACAATGTCTTACAACTCCGCGTAAACTTGGCATATATACAAACAAAGAAATTACCATTTACCAAGAGATATTGTAAAATACAATATATATAGACCAACAAAAATTATGATGGAGTGACAAATACTCATTCATTCTTAATCAGAAGTTTCGTGTTCGAGTCCCTTGGGTACGGGATCACCTTTGTTAGGGAGTGTTTTACCCTCAACCCCAATGTTGGACTTCCCGATACGAATTTAAATTTAATCAGACTTAATGTGGATATCAAATACCGGATGAGAAACAACTTTGAATCCTTCCATTTTTACAATTCGTATATATGTTAGAAATCATTTTATAAAAACTAGTTTTCTAGAAGTATGAGCCGTTTACCATCCAAACCGACCGTTGACATTAGATGAAAACAAAAAACACAAAAAGAAACAAAACTTAGAAGATAAGAAATTAAAGTACTTCACAGATTCAAATACAAAACTTAGATCTTTGCTCGCTATTTACATCAATTTAACAACTACATGATACACATTTTCACATACAATCTTACCACTAAACTGTAATTATGCACATTTTCAGCTTGATTATGGTCACTTAACAAGTTAGTTTGTGATAAATATCAAGTATATACCGTGATATACATATATGGTATATCACGATTTTGGTTAGGTTTAGTGTACCGTTTTTAGTGTATGAAATAAAGTAGGATTTGTATTAAATTAGAATTGTACACTTACCATAATTGTATAATTATTGTACAAGTAGAATAAGGTTTTGGGAGTAGAATAGGAATAAAATTTCCCTATTATAGGAAATTGTAAATTGTATATATACTCTTTTCATTAATGAAAATAATCAATGGATTATTTCTTTCACGGTATCAGAAGTCTAGGTCTTAAAATCCTCTCTCCAAATTCCGTCGACTTGCCTTGAGTTCCTAGCCTTTTTTTCTCGATTTCGTGCCCGACGGTCCCTCCTCTCTTCCCAATCCCTACATCATGTCTTGCGTTGCTATTATGGCTAAGAACACGTTTCACCTGCCCTTACTGTTTCTAACATCAAGAATCCCGTCCTTATCATTCTTGACATAGAAAATGTCCAATACGCGACGTGGGTTGAACTGTTCAAAGTTCACGCACGCTTGCATCAAGTCCTCCATCATATTATCCCCGCAGCTCTTACGGATACGGAGGTACCCAAATCCAAGGATGATCCTAAGTTATGGACAACTCTTTATGCAAGATTTCCCGAATGTTTTAACTTATTGCAAAAGGTTGAAGGAATTGGCGGACCAACTCCGCAACGTTGGCACGGCCGTTTCGAATGATCGTTTGGTCCTACAAATGGTTGCAGGCCTATATGAGGCCTATAGTGGTGTTGGTACACTTCTTCGTCAGAGCAGTCCTCTTCCGCAATTTTATCAGGCTCGTTCTATGCTTACGCTCGAAGAAGCTGGCTTGGCTAAAAAGGTGGCTACCGGTGCTAGTCCCGTAGTCATGATGACATCCTCCACAAATTCTCCGGGTTTTGTTGATAATTCGGGCCAAAACCGTGCTCACGGTGGCGGCAAGAATACTCGAAAAAATAATGGCAAAAACCGCGGGGGGAAATGCGGCGGTGGCGGTGGATAAAATAATGGCAGTGGGCCCCATCCAGACAGCAGTGGGCCACCATCCCATCGTCCCACTCGCCCCTGGCGATGGGCTTGGCGATGGCGATGGCCCAACAACCCCTACGATCCAAAGATATCCAGCCTCGAAACTGGTCGCCCAGCTTTCTCACCCGAGACATTCTCGCCCGATGGATTCGGCCCGATTACGGTCGGGCAGCAAGTCGGTGTGCTTGGGCCCCGGCCTCCTTAGTCTTATCATACAACGGGCCCCACCCCGACCGACATTGAAGCAGTGATGCACACACTTGGATTGAATCCCCTGGACACAAATTGGTACATAGACACCGGAGCCACTACCCACATGACATCCAACCAAGGTACTCTCTCGTCTTATTCCAATTTGAGCAGTAATCGTGGTATAATTGCTGGTAATGGTCATTCGATTCCAATTCGTAGTTATAGTCATAAAACTTTGTCTCCCCCTCCTCCATCCACCTATTGTCTTAAAAAATATCCTTTATGCCCTTAAATTAATTAAAAATTTGGTGTATGTCAATAAATTCACAACTGATAATTCTGTTTCTGTTGAATTTGATCCTTTTGGTTTTTTTGTGAAGGATTTCAAGACTGGGATTCCTCTCATGAGATGTGATAGTTTGGGAGATCTTTATCCTATCACGCCTACCTCCGGTCTCTCGAGTCCATCCTTGCCATCTACTTTTACAGCCCTTGCTCTTTCCTTGTGGCATGCTCGTCTAGGTCATCTAGGGTCGTCAATTTTGTCTTCCTTAGTTAAAAATAAATTTATTTCTCTTAAGGGTACGCGTAATACTCCGATTTTTCAATCTTGTTCTTTAGAAAAAAATGTTAGGTTGCCGTTTGTAGACTCTAATTCTCGTACTTTAATGCCATTTGATATTATTCATAGCGACTTATGGACATCTCCTGTTATCAGTTCTTTGGGCCATCGTTATTATGTTCTTTTTTTGGATGATCATTATAATTTTTATGGACCTTTCCGTTAGCGAAAAAATCTCACATTTTTTTCACCTTTTAAAAATTTAGAGCTTTCATCCGTACCCAATTTGAATGGAAAATTAAGAATATTCAATATGATAATGGAAAAGAATATGATAATAGTGTGTTTCGAGATTTTTGTGCTCATAATGGTATAAATTTCCGCTTCTCTTGTCCTCATACGTCCTCATAAAATAGGAAAGCCGAACACAAAATTTGTACTATTAATAATATGGTCCAAACTTTATTGGTCTATTCTTCCGCACCTCCATACTTTTGGCATCATGCTCTACAAATGGCTACTAATTTCCTTAACATTCTTCCTACCAATGGTTTGGATTATTCATCCCCCCTTCAAATATTATATAATAAGACACATTCGCATTCACATCTTAGGGTCTTTGGGTGCTTATGTTATCCCCTCTTTCCGTCTACCACAATTAACAAACTTCAGGATCGGTCTACCCCTTGTGTGTTTTTGGGTTATCCGTCTAATCATCGTGGTTACAAATGCTTTAATTTATCATCTAATCAAATCATCATTAGTCGCCATGTTACTTTTTATGAATCTCAATTTCTGTTTGCTAAAGTGAGTAGTCCCGTGCCTAGTTTGTATAATTTTTTAGATGACGGTGTCTCCCCATATATTATCTATCATTTATTGGACATATCTCGCACTCAAAATCAGCCAGCGTCCCCACTGTCCCATCGTATCGGTCCAGTGGGTCAGACTCATGGTCCAGTCCATCTCTCGAAACTGGGTCAGTGGTCCAGCCCACTGATCCCGTCGTTCGTGTCCCAGCTATTGGGCCAACAGGCCCAATGCCTGCTGGCCAGTCTCGTACCATCCATGTTCCCATACTTGGGCCAGCAGGCCTACTGCATGTTGGCCAGTCCGTTACGTCTCACATTTTGTCCCAAAATCCACTCAATTTTCCCCCGAGTCATAGACCTGGTCACTCGTAGTCAACGGGGTATTTTAAACCAAAAAGACATTTTAATCTAAATTCTTTTTTTTGAGAAAAATTTTAATCTAAATTCTAATGTTCTCAAATTACCCCTACCCCTTAACCCCTTTCTGCTTTAAATGACCCGAATTGGAAAAATTTTATGACCGAAGAATATAATGCTCTTATTGATAATAAGACGTGAGAGTTGGTGCCCCATCCATCTGGTGTTAATATTATTCAGTCTATGTGGATTTTTACTTATAAAGAAAATGTTGACGGTTCTTTTGCGAGGCATAAGGCTCGTCTTGTCAGTGATGGCAAGACTGAGCAGGTTGGTGTGGATTGTGGTGAGACATTTAGTCCAGTCGTCAATGTGGATACCATTCACACTGTCCTGAACTTGTCTCTTTCGAAAGCATGGCTCATTCATCAGTTATATGTGAAGAATGCTTTCTTACATGGTGATCTTAAGGAGACAGTCTATATGCATCAGCCCTTGGGTTTAGAGATCCCAGATATTCTCGTCATGTCTGTTTATTCAAGAAGTTCTTATATGGGATTAAGCAAGCCCCACGGGCTTGGTATAAGAGGTTTGCTGACTATGTTTCGACTATTGAATTTCTCACAGCAGGTCTGATAATTCGTTGTTCATATATCATCGTGGTTCTTCCCTGGCTTATATACTACTATATGTGGATGATATTATCTTGACTGCCTCTTCTGATGCATTACGCCAGTCTATCATGATAATGCTCAGTTTTGAGTTTGTTATGAAAGACTTAGGGCCCTTGAGTTACTTTTTGGGATTGTTGTCACTCGTCATGCAGGTGGGTTATTCTTGTCACAACGGAAGTATGCAGCTGAGATCATTGAGCGAGTTGTTATATCATCATGTAAGTCTACTTCCACTCCCATTGATACTTAGCCTAAGTTATGTGTTGCGGCTGGCTCACCTTACGAGGATCCAACTTGCTATCGCAGTCTTTCAGGGGCCCTTCAGTATCTTACGTTCATAAGACCAGATATTACATATGTCGTACAACAGGTGTGTTTATTTATGCATGATCCCAGGGTTGAACACATGAATGCGCTCAGACGCATTATTCGATACATCCAGGGGACACTTGACTATGGCTTGCATTTATATCCTTCATCAACGTCTACACTTGTCTCGTATACAGATGCTGATTGGGGTGGCTGTCCAGACACTAGACGTTCTATGTCTGGCTATTGTATGTTTTTTGCTAATAACTTGGTCTCATGGTCTGCAAAGCGTCAGTCGACTTTATCACGCTCTAGTGTAGAGGCCGAGTATCGAAGGGTAGCCAATGTGGTCTCTGAATCCTGTTGGTTACGTAATCTTCTTTTGGAGCTTCATTGCCCTATTCAGAAAGCTACATTGGTTTATTGTGATAATGTTAGTTCCATCTACCTTTCTGGTAATCCAGTTCAGCACCAGCGCACTAAACATAGAGAGATGGATATCCACTTTATTCGCGAAAAGGTAGCTCGTGGACAAGTACCGTCCCCTCTAGGTATCAAATTGCAGACATCTTCACCAAAGGTCTTCCCTCGGTCCTTTTTGAAGATTTTAGGGACAGTCTCAGCTTACGAAGACCGTCCGCTATGACTGTGGGGGTGTGATAAATATCAAGTATATACCGTGATATACATATATGGTATATCACGGTTTTGGTTAGGTTTAGTGTACCATTTTTAGTGTATGAAATAAAGTAGGATTTGTATTAAATTAGAATTGTACACTTATCATAATTGTATAATTATTGTACAAGTAGAAGGAATAGGATTTTCCTATTATAGGAAATTGCAAATTGTATATATACTCTTTTCATTAATGAAAATAATCAAGGGATTATTTCTTTCAGTTTGATTTGATATATATTGAAGATCGGGACCGACCTCGGACCCATGGCACTGATGTCGGACTCAATCGACTTAAGACACCGACGTCGAACATAAATCGTTGGTTTCCTAGTTTAAATATAATAGTTTTATGGTAAAATTCTAGTCTAAATATATTTGATAAATTGTAATTTATTAGAATAAGGTTTCCTTGTTAGACTAGGAATATGGGGACTTTTACCTCTATATAAAGAAGTCATTATGATGAATGAAAGCAAGAAAGAATTCTCTCAATATTTTTCCTCTCTCTAAAATTCCCTCACTTCCTGATTTCAACATGGTATCAGAACCACATTGAAAGAACACAAAAACCCTAAATATTGGCCGGTGATGGAGAAACCGGTGATAAAAACAAAGGAATCTCCAATGAAGAAAACAAAATTCAAAGAACAATAATCTCTCCATGTAACATTACATCAAACAATAATCCCGAAATTGTGGTAACACAAGTCCAGTTGAAGGGAGAAAATTATAAAGAATGGGCTCGATCCATGAGGACGGTCCTAAGAGCAAGGAAGAAATTTCGCTTCGTTGATGGTACGATCAAGAAGTCGGATAAAGAATCACTAAACTTAGAAGACTGGTGGACTAGAAACTCTTTATTGGTGTCATGGATTCGTAACTCCATCGAACCAAGTCTTTGCTCAACGATCTCGCATAAAGATAAAGCGAAAGAATTATGGATGAGCATCCGGGAATGGTTTGATGTTATCAACGGACCTCGGATGCAACATCTTAAAGCAGAACTTGCAAAGTGCAAGCAAGATCATAGTGGATTATTATGGAATACTAACCAAGTTATGAAAAGAATTGGCAAACTACGAACATATTCCGACTTGCAAGTGCGGAAAGTGTACGTGCAATCTTGGTATGATTTTGGAAAACAAAGGAGAAGAAGAAAAAGTACATATTTTCCTCATAGGATTGGATGAGGCAATGTATGGAGCAGTAAGATCGAATATACTGGCTTAGGAACTCTTGACATCATTGAACAAAGTCTTTTCAAAACTAGTACAGAAAGAGCGTGTGAGAGGGCTCGCATGAAAAACGGAGGAACAGAATGAAACCATGGCCTTTTCCATTCAAAGAAATCCATATCGTGATCAAGATGAAGGGAAGAATGATGGTGTATTATACACACATTACAAAAGATCCGGACACGCTATGAAATGATTCTTTCAACTCATGGGTATTCAAAATAGTGGTCAGAAAATAAAAAGGGAGATGAAAAATCCAGATAAAGAGGATGAGGTCAACAATAGCAGCAGATGGGAGGTCCAGGATCCAGTCACGGAAGAGGCAACTACTAGGATAACGTAGTTGCTGTCAAAAATACACAGGTGGAGATAGACTAGATGAACACATGAGGAATATGACCTCATATCTGAGCGAAGAAATGCAGAAAATGGTTATTCACATGTTGAATTCACAAGGAATAAATTTGAATGGCAAGATGGATGGTAAGACTAAAAACCCATCCTGGATTATTGACTTTGGAGCTATAATCACGTGACAAGTAATCCAGAGAAACTAAGCGATTAGTGGGACCTTCTTGAGTGTCTGGTTGGGCTTTCACATGGAAGTAGCTCGATTTCCACGAAAGAAGAAATGACCAGGCTAAATAATAGGATTTGGTTAAAGAATGTCCTCAATGTTCTTGACTTAACTTGCAATTTAATTTTTTTTCGCAAGTTGTTGATCATTTAGATTGTGATGTAAATTTTAACAAAATTATGTGTGTTATACTGGACTCCACCACGAGGAAGCTTCTTGAAATGGGTGAGCGACGAGGTGGACTTTACTATTTTCGGAATGTGCCCTGGATACAAGCTATGAAGCCGGAGGCAGTATATTGGTTTGATCTTTGGCACAAATGGTTAGGTCATCCTTCTGTAGAAGTGACAAAGTCTATTACGGCGTTAGGTTTAAAAGAAAGTAGATTTAGTTTAGATAAAGAATGTGATGTATGCCAAAGGGCAAAATAAATAAGAAATGTTTTTCCTTCAAGTGATAATATAACTTCCGATATTTTTTATATGATTCATTGTAATCTATGCGGTCTATATAGAACACCTTCTTCTTGTGGTGCTTCGTATTTTTTTACCACTAAAGATGATCATTCGCGAGCCGTGTGGATTTTTCTTTTAGTTGATAAGAAAGAAGTATCTCAAACCCTGAAAATTTTCATCGCACTAGGTGGATAGGCACTTTGGTAAAAAGGTAAAAATTATTACAAGTGGTAATAGAACTGAATTCATATGTATGAATAATTACTTCTTCGAACATGGAATTTTTTTCCAAACTTCTTGCACAGGGACGCCGCAGCAGAATGGAAGAGTCGAAAGAAAATATCGGCATAATCGCTCGATTCTCAGCAACCCTCAGGTGCGCCTTATCCTTTAAATCACTATATATCCTGTGATAATTTTTCCTCACAACACCAAAACTTCCTTGCAGCAATTGCCACAGGAATTGAATCAAAATTCTTCTCGGAGGCCATGAAGAAAGAATGTTGGAGAAAAGTCATGCAACAAGAAAGTCAAGCATTGGAGGACAATGGCACATGGACATTGGAAACATTACTGTCAGATAAGAAAGCACTTAGATCTAGATAAGTGTACAAGATCAAATACAACTCGGATGACACAATTGAATGACATAACGCTTGGTTGGTCATTTTCAGTAATAAGCAGGAGGAAGGTATCGACTACAATAAAACGTTTGCCTCAGTTGCGAAGGTAGTGACCGTTTGGACCTTCTTAGCGGTAGCAGTCGCTTGAAATTGGGAGTTGCATCAGATGGATGTTCATAATGCCTCTTTGCACAGAAATTGGTGGAGAAAGTTTACCTGCAATTACCATCGGGATTTCGTGTGTCTGGTCCTGAGTAAGTATGTCGACTCCGAAAATCCTTGTATGGGTTGAAACAAGTCTTACAGTGCTAGTTTTCTAAATTATCAACTGCTTTGATGAAATACAGATTCAAACTATCATACTCTGATTATTCACTATTCACGATGCACCGGGAATACACAACTTAATGTCTTAGTTTATGTGGATGATTTGATTATCTCTGGCAATGACTATAGTGCAATTGCACGGTTCAAAGATAGTGCAATCTTTGAATCGTGCAATCTGCGAGCCTGTTTTCACATAAAGGATTTGGGTCCCCAAAAGTATTTTCTGGGGGTTGAATTTGCACGTGGACCAACCAGATTATTTCTTTGTCAAGGAAAATATGCCTTGGATATAATCTCGGAGTCCGGACTGCTGGGAGAAAAATCAATTAATACTCTCATGGAACATAAACATAATTTGGTGTTGGCCAAATGAGCTAATTTGTAAGATCTGGAACCATACCGACATTTAATTGGTAGATTGGTATCCCTCGGTTTTACAAGACTGGAGTTGTCCTATTTTTTGCATATTCTGTCCCAATTCATGCGCCAACCGAAGAAAGCGCACTGGAGAGCAGCTCTCCGGGTGGTAAGATACTTGAAGGAGAACCCTAAGCAAGGAATTGTGTTAAGGAAAGATTGTGATCTCCGGTTGTATGTGTGGTGTGATGCGGACTGGGCTTGGGTGTTCGTTGACCCGAAAGTCGCTCACCGGCTGGTTTATCTCCCTCGGAACTTCACCGGAGTCATGGAAAACAAAGAAGCAACACATTGTCTCTCGATTGTCAGCAGATGCTGAATACCGTTCAATGGCAATGACGGTTTGTGAATTGAAATGGTTGAAAGGAATCCTACATAGCTTGGACTTCGAACATAAATCTCCAAACACCGACGTTGGACCCAACTGACTCAAGACATGAATATCTGCTTGGTAAGTTGGGCATTCGAGCCCCCCATGCTCCAACTTGAGGGGGTATTGAAGATTGGGACCGACCTCGGACCCACGACACTGACTCAAGACACCGACGTTTGACCCAACTGACTCAAGACACCGACGTCGGACCCAAACCGTTGGTTTTTTAGTTTAAATATAATAGTTTTATGGTGAAATCATAGTCTAAGTATATTTAGAAAATTGTAATTTAGTAGAATAAAGTTTCCTTGTTAGACTATGAATAGGAGGACTTTTACATCTATATAAAGAGGTCATTATGATGAAGCAAAAGTAAAAAAAAATTCTCCCAATATTTTTTTTCGTCTAAAATTCTCTCACTTCTTGATTTTAACAACATAAACATCGGATATAGATAAATCGTAGTATAATTTTTCATAGTCGATCATGAATCATGCATGGTCGGTGTCAAAATAGAAATCTTGTCTCCCGTTAATTTATTAGATTTAGAGAATCAAGGTGCAATGTCGGTCACGTTGCTTTGATTTTACGAAAGAAAACTAATTTAAGACGTTTCTTAGGATATTCAATTTGGTCCCTTTGACATTGAAATTTGAAATTTGATCTTCCCAACAATCTACGCAATTAATTGCACCTGTACTCGTATGGTTTTCTCTTCTTTTTTTTTTTGCGAATAATAAATGTTTAAACTCTAACTATGTTTAATTTTTATATATAGGGAAGTTGGTACTTATCATTAGGGTTGTTCATAATAATCCGATCCGATCTGATCGATTCTATTTGCGATCCAGTCGATCCGATCCGAAAAATCAGATATCCGTTCCACTTTTTTGAGTTTCGGATTGGATATCCGGAAAAAATCGGATCGGATACGGAACACAATTTTTATACTTTCGGATATCCGAAATATCCATTTTTTTATTTTTTATTTTCTTTTATTTTCCCTAATAGTTAGGCTGCGTTTGTGAACTTTATTTGTAT
This sequence comes from Anisodus acutangulus, assembly GCA_029783415.1. Taxonomy (NCBI): domain Eukaryota; kingdom Viridiplantae; phylum Streptophyta; class Magnoliopsida; order Solanales; family Solanaceae; genus Anisodus; species Anisodus acutangulus. The sequence continues at coordinate 2,248,404 of CM056498.1, read as the reverse complement.
TGGTGTATTAATTTGGATGTTGGATGTTGGATGTTGGACATTGGATGTTTTAGCTAGTAGTTAATGTATTGGACATTGCACCTATAAAGTTCTACTTTCCATTTTGGAGTTTTACTATTTGTTAGGAATTACAGGTTTATATCCTTGAAGAATGAAGACTATATTGTTGTGTATTGATCGGTCACATGTTGGGTTGAGGTTATTTCAGTATTTGAGGTTTCTTTAAGTGGTATGTGAGGTTTCTGTTGAACAAATTTGCTGAAGAGAGCAGGATATTTATGTGGCAGTTGCTAGAATGATGAATGTATGATAAATTTCAGATATTCGGATATTCGATTTTTTAGATCGGATTCGGATCATAATTTTACCGATCCGAAATTTTTGAATATCCGAAATTTTTGAATTGTTTTTCGGATCGAATTCGGATCATAATTTACGGGAAGGGCTGATTTGCGGATGAGGAATTACGATCTGGAATTTTTGAATATCCAAAATTTTGGGTCGGATCGGATAATCCAAATTGAACAACCCTACTTATCATAGAGTTCACATTGGGATGTGTGCTTTAGTTAAAGCCGTATTTTTAGGTTCATGGACAGGAGGTTTTAGTACACCACCGTCCTAACTGATGTGAGGATGTTGGATTGGTCACAGAATTACGACAAAATTGAAATTTTGAAATTTATTACCTAAAAATCGTAGAAATATTTATGGTTATGGATGTTAGGTGTATTTATAGGTCTATTCGTCGTATTTTTCCTACAATTATATTTTATTTTGAGGATAAATTACACTAAATACACCTAACATTTATTAATTCTTACACTTCGGGCTAATATGAGTATCTTTATAGAAATTAGGTGCTTTACATGTGACGATGATTCGATTTTGGACTAGAACAAGCAAGAGACGAAGGTGTGAGGATTTTGAAGTCTGAGTAGAAGTCCCAAAATTTAAAGAAAGATGAATTCAGGCTCAAAAATCAAGTGCACGTGTGAAGATGTATCAAAATGCACACGATTCACGTGAAAAGCTTGGCGTGGGGCGCCCCATTTCAAGTGCCCCGCACCGTGCCTGTTATTAGTGAAGAAGTGGATGAATTTTTTCCAAATTGAGAAGGCAACTGTCATATGTCTCGTGCCGCGCCAGGCAAAATATGGGCTAAAAGTTTTATTTCAAATTTTTAAGGGTAGTTTGATCCGTGTTTCTTTGTACACGGTATAAATATATTATAAACTCATTTTTAGAGGAGGGTTGATTACTTTTGACCTAGAGAGAGCTTGGAGCCATCATGGAGGCCGGAGATTATTTGGCTTTACCTTCTCTTCTCCTTACTTTTAGTTTTTATGTTTCTTTGTATGAATTGTTGTTTTTCTTCATGTCTATGTGGAACTAAACTTCGCGTTCTAGGGTTGTGGTAAATCATGACTATTGACGTTTGATAATTATTTCTATCTTAATACGAGTTATTGATTTTGATTATTTTTTTAATTCTATGCATAATTACTTGATTGTTTGGCCAACTGTTAAGTTCTATCGACTATTTAATATCGTGCTTGGGAAAGACCATATTAGATTAGAGAAGAGTTAAAGAGAGCGTGATCTGATTATCCCTAAAATAGGGCCAGGGTTTATGGCTAGTATAGGAATATCTATAGACACCACGTTTAATTAAATACTATAACCAAATTGCGTTCTTAATAGACTAATTTCATAAAAATATAGGCAGTGAACTGTGTTGAATAGCGAGTAGTAGTTCGGGAGAGTACTATGAGAGTTAATAATTCTGTTAATTAGCAATCGTCGATAATTCGGATTAAGAGAAAATAGTTTTGAGAGCTCAATAGGATTGGTGAACCAACTGCAACCCTGGAACATTCATATCATTGATAATATAAAAATCCGCTCTTTCTTAGTTAAAGTTCATTATTTATTTCTTTTATTTTAGTTAGTCTATAATTATAACCTTTGTATCCCATCTCTTGTATAGAGAATTGGGATCGCTTGATTTAGTAAAATAGTTAATCATAAGTCCATGTGGGTTCGACATCCGATTTCTGAAATTACTATATTATTTGTACAACCATGTATACTTGCGTGTGCGTTTGGGAGCAACACGTTTTTGGCGTCGTTGCCGGGGACTTAGAAATTAACTGTTTATTTAGATTAGACTTTTCTTTTTATCTATTCAAGTTTTAGTTTTTTATTATTTTTTATTCTTCCTGACATGGTATCTGTGAATGAAAAATTGTGAAGTGATAAGTATTCATGTTTAATTGATCCATGTTCGTATTGCAAAGGACCTTACTTCTGGCAAGATAGTTTATATATTTCCAAGGGCGAGTTTTGTGCACCATCTCAATCTTGTGATATTTACGGGGGCAGTTGGAAAAGTTATCCCAAGTGTTGTTATCATATCCTGAACCCTTATTATGATGATTCTAATAATGCTTGTGCTTTTGATAGTATGGATCTTTTCAGGAAATTACTAGAGGAATATGCACGTTTCCGTGATGATATTACGAATGCGGTGATACAACTGATAGAAGGCAGAACTGAACTTGCACAAAAAATTGACAGGTTTGGCTTGGTTGTGCGCAACTTGGATGTAGATTTGATACGTGTAATGCCCAACAATTTAGTGATGAGTTGTGTGAAGCTGAAAAAGATCTTCTAGGCCAAATTGAGGAGCTAAAACGAGAACACAAATCATTAAATCATATTTTGTTAGATGTTGCTAATGTTGAGAATAGTACTCTAAAGTCATGTGAGGGAGTAGATAAAATTACTTTTGGAGACTTGAGTGTGTATATATGGGGATGTAAATAGTACTACAATTCACAAGTTAGGGCGCATTAGACTTCATTCCAATCATTTTTCCACATTGTGTTTAGACAATATAGTAATCGAGCCATCTGAGCCTATGAGGTAGTCAAAGGGTGAGGATGAGAGTTCTTTTATTCTGGAATTTGTTGTGCCAAAAAGAAAAAATTACACTCCTTATATAAAGGTCGAGAAGGGCAAAGTGAAAATTTTATTACTTGGTCTGGTTATCTTTGTAGCCCCACCAAAAGAGCATAGCCGTAGACGGGAAGCCCTGTTAGGGGTATAATTCATAAGTTCAAGGTGGAGGAAAACATTTATTCGCGTCGTGTTGCGACGTTAAATCAAGCGTTTGTTGGGAGGCAAAGCAGCTTGTATTTTATTTTAATTATATAGTATTATATTATATTTTATTTTTATTTATTTTGCATATAAGAAAAAGTCTGAGTACCTGAAGTTGAAAGCTGAGAAGCATGTTTAAACTTAAGTGTGGGGCCATCCCGACCCTTGATGTTGAGGATCATGTTGCTTGATATGCCCTAAAAGGTCTCATGGAGTATTTGTCACCCTTGTTTTAATGGTTTCTCTGCTATACATGCATCGAGGACAATGCACATTTTAAGTGTGGGGTGGGTACTTGCGATACTTTTGAGGTCGAGGAAAATTATGCCATAGCAATTTTTTGGTAGTTCTTAGAGTCTTGCGAATCTTAGAAAAAAAATAGAAAATCAAGAAAAAATTCAAAAGATTCTATTTTGGGATTTTTTTAATTTTTCGTTTAGTCTTTTATTTTTTCTCATTAGTGACATAAATGATCCACCCCTTGGTTTTTCTTATGGCCACAATTATTTTTCAAATGGGGGCCACCTTTGAACCGGGTAAATTTTTTATTTTTAGAATTAAATTTTTTAAGAGTAGTAAAGGAAAGAGAAGAACGACCGCTGACAACTTGTTTGATACTAATATATTTAGGCTTGAGCTTGAGTAGTACTTTCCTGTGAGTGCTTGAGTAATGAAAAAGATCGCAGGCTTTTTGACACCTAGGCTCAAGATTGTGACTCTGTATATAGCTTATTCTTATTTTATAGTTCGTCATGACCATGTCTGTCTTAGAGTAGAATTGATCCATCTTGATTGATAAATGTGTCATGTGTTGTGAGAATTTCTTGCATATATTACATGTTTTGCATCTTAGTCTAGAACTTTCCCTACATGTTATTGAAGTGAAATAAAAAGGGTTGCTCTGTTTAGAAGATGATGATAGGCTTTCTTTGATACGTCTTGTGAATTTTAGCCTTTTCAGAAATTGTGCCACTAGTTAGCCCTTTGATCCTATAGCCTTTCGTTTGGAAGCCGTATTTTTTCCTTGATCCATTTGTTTGAATCTCTAATTTTTGCACCCTGTTTTCCTGAGCACTGTAGCATAGAATGATAATAATTCTAAAATATGAAAGAAATAGATGGTCGAGTAGTAAAAACAAGTGACTGATGATAGCTGCAAAGTGATGAAAAGACCCTCTTAGAAAGAATGTGACAAGAGAAAAAAAAAGAATGAGAAAATTGCTTGAAAAAATTATTGAAATGTTCTTGATTTGAGGAAAACATTTGTGAAATAATTGATGAAGAAAGGGCTGAAAAATAAAGTTAAGAGATGAAAATAACGGGTGATGAAGTCTAAAAGTGCAAAGTGCTTAGGAAAGTGTAAGTCGCTATCATATAGTTGCCGTACCCGTCCCCTAACCAACTTTATAACCCGTTAAAGTCCTATTTGATTCTATTCGAGCACGTTTAATTAGTGGAGATGTACATAATGGGAAAACCTATGGTTCTATGTGCATACATGTGAATTCTATTGTCAACGCGAGAGTTGCGCTTTGATGTCCTTAGTTTACATTCATTCTTTGATTTGAGTGTGTGAATTATATCTTCTTGTGAGGGCACTTGTTTCATGATAGATAGGTGATGTTATTAGCTTCTTTGACAGAATAGGTGTGTGAGCTTAAGTTTAATGAGTTAGAGTCCGTCTTTGAGGCTAGAAGGTTAGGAGTTTGTTGTTTGATTTTGTTGACTTTTATAACTTGCGTAATGATCAGGAAGTGTACATTTGATGTTGTGATTTTCTATAAGGCCTAATTGTTGGTATCAATTAAAGTGGTGGTGTTTTTAGGCTTGATTTATTGAGGGTGTGTTTAGTTGTTTGTTCGAGGATGAACAAAGGTTCAAGTGTGGGGTGGTGATGTTAGGTGATTTATACGCCTATCCGCCATATTTTACCCATAATTGTATCTTATTTTGAGGACAAATTACACTAAATACACCTAATATTAATTGATTCTTGCACTTCGAGCGAATATGTGTATCTTCGAGCTAATATGCACCGCGCCAGGCCAAATACGGGCTGAAAGTTTTATTTCAAATTTCAAGGGTAATTTGGTCTGTGTTTATTTGTATAAGGTATAAATACATTATAAACCCATTTTTAGAGGGGGGTTGATAACTTTGACCTAGATAGAGCTTGGAGTCGCCGTGGAGGCCGAAGATTATTTGGTTTTTACCTTTTCTTCTCCTTACTATTAGTTTTTATGTTTCTTTATATGAATTGTTGTTTTTCATCCATGTCTATGTGGAGCTAAACTTCGCGTTCTAGGGTTGTGGTAAACCATGAATATTTACGTTTGACGATTGTTTCTATCTTAATACGAGTTGTTGATTTTGATTGTTTCTTTAATTCTGTGCATAATTGCTTAATTGTTTGGCCAACAGTTAGGTTCTATCGACTATTTAATATCATGCTTGGGAAAGACCATATTAAATTAGAGAAGGGTTAAAGTGAGAGTGATCTGATTATACCTAAAGTAGGGCTAGGTTTTGTGGCTATGATAGAAATATACCTAGACACCTCGTTCAATTAAATACTATAAATGAATTGCATTCTTAACATGTCAATTCCATCGAAATATAGGCGGTGAACTGTTTTGAATAGGCGAGCAGTAGTTCGGAAGAATATTACGAGAGTTAATAATCCGATTAATTAGCAATCATCGATAATTAGGATTAAGGGGAAATAGTTTTGAGATCTTAATAGGATTGGTGAACCAACAGCAACCCTGGAACATTCATATCATTGATAACATAAAAATTCGCTCTTTCTTAGTTAAAATTTAGTATTTATTTTCTTTTATTTTAGTTAGTCTATAATTATAACCTTCGGATTCCATCTCTTGTATTGATAATTAGGATCGTTTGATTTAGTAAAATAATTAATCACAAGTCCCTGTGGGTTTGACATTCAATTTCTGAAATCACTAAATTACTTGTACGATCACGTATACTTGCGTGTGCGTTTGGGAACAACAGCTATCGTATGCAAATTTTATATCAGCAAAATACAAAAAAGGAGTATAGGAGAAAGAAATCTTAGACTTTATTTGCGCGTCATAAAATTATGTGGTTTAGGCCTGAAGTAAATAATAAGTAGGATGGGTGGTTACATGTAATATCTGAGGTACTTTGCAGGCAATCTTGAACAATGGTGAGACAAATTTCAGTGTGGAATCTAGCTAAATCCTTGAACTGTTAGTATGGTATACTCATGAACTGATAAAGCGCGAACTCCTAATTTGATCACGAAAGTCTAGAGAGCTCTCTATCTTTCGCAAATTTTATACCAAATTTTTAAGGGAATGCATATAATACTTTTAGTGAATCTTGTAGCAATAAACACGAGATATATTCGGGTATATTAGGAAACAAGTTTTAAACGTATATTAAGGCGATGTGACTTTAGGTTCAAGGTGGATTAATGGACAGGATAGTTACAACTAATTTATTGTATTAGTTGTCTTAAATTATTGAACATATTTTTCCTGAAAAAATGTTTTATACCAAATGCGGGATAATGATGTAAGTTACATCATTGATGAGCTAAATCGTTCTCCTCTACAATTCTACTTTTCAAAACTCCAACACCACGACACATCACTTTCTTCTACTTAATATTTAAAAGGTTATTTAATGTGTAAAGATAATTATGGATATAATCCATAATTATCCTCATCACATGTCTTTTAAACATTCTTCCTAGCAAGCTACTCTCAAATCTATCACCCATACAAATGTTATACCATCGTATTCATTCCTATACACATTTGAGGATTTTCGAGTGTTTATGTTATTCCTTGTTTCCGCCCACAATCATAAACAAACTTCAAGCTCGTTCCACTCCTTGTATTTTTTTGGGATACCCGCAAAATCAAAGGGGATATAAGTGTTATGATATGTCTAATGGGAAGATTATCATCTCTCGTCACGTTGTTTTTGATGAGTCTACATTCCCGTATGCTAAATCTCACGTGGTTTCCCCGCCTCCATACAATTTTTTGGACATTGGATTACATCCAATCTTAAATCACCATCTTCATACCCAACCATATACTATCTTGGCTGATCCAACCCAAAATACAATGGCCCAACACCGAAATGGGACTGGGCTTGTCCGAGCCGAGGAGCCCACTGCTTCCTCCTCTTCAGCCTCGGCCCAGTCCACTTCTCGGGACTGCCAGGACCAAATGAGGGAGCCCATTTCTCCCTCATCCAATTTCCCAATGAGGCCACCTGGCCCAGCTCGACCAGCCCACAATATTAGCTACTCTCGGCCCAATCCACAAAGCCCACTACCTAAGCCATTTGTCTCGGTCCCACATCAGACTGTTGAAATCCGTGTCATGTACGGAATTTTTTTATCCAAGCGTCATTTTAATCTAACATCTTCAGTCCAACCATCACCACTTCTAAAAAATCCCAAAGCAGCCCTATCAGACCCGAATTGGAAAGTTGTCATGTTAGATGAAATTGATGCACTTATTAAAAATAAGATGTGGGAGTTAGTTCCCCGTCCATCTAATGTGAACATAATACGTTCTATGTGGAATTTGTCATAAGAAGAATTTTGATGGCTCTCTTACAAGACACAAAGCTCGTCTTGTTGGTGATGGCAGGTCTCAGCAAATTGGCGTGGATTGCAGTGAGACATTCAGTCCAGTATTTAAACCAGCAACTATCAGGACTGTTCTTAGTCTGGCTCTATCCAAATCATGGTCCATCCATCAGCTGGACATCAAGAATGCTTTTTTACATAGTCACCTACAAGAAATAGTTTACATGCACCAGCCTTTGGGCTTTCGAGATCCTACTCATCCACATATTTGCAGGATTCGTAGCAACTCTGGGATTCTCACACAGCAAGTCCGATTAATCTTTGTTCATTGACAAGAAGGGAAATGACATTCTTCTCTATGTGGATGACATTATTCTCACAACATCATCTGAGTCAATTCGCCAGTCTATTATGACCTTCCTTGCTTCGGAATTTGCTATAAAGCATTGATGTAACCTAATATGCAGGTGGTCTATTTCTCTGTCAAAATAAATACATCGAGGAGATCATTGACAAAGCTGGCACGTCCTCGTGCAAACTGTCAGACACGCCGGTGGATACAAAGGCAAGATTGAGTAACTCTACAGGTATTCCATAAAGTGACCCAACATATTACCGCTGCTTAGCAGGGGAATTGCAGTATCTTACCTTTACAAGACCTGATATCTCCTATGTAGTTCAACATGTTTGTCTACATATGCATGATCCGAAAGAAGAGCATATGGAGGCTCTTAAACTAATTTTGCAGTATGTTAAGGGTACTCTTGATTTTGAGTTGCATCTGTATAAGTCCACCATTTCTAGCCTCACGTCTTATACATATGCTGATTGGGGTGGCTGCCCAGACACGCGGCGTTCCACCTCTGGTTATTGTGTATTTTTAGGAGACAACCTCATTTCATGGTCGTCGAAACGTCAGCCGACATTATCTCGATCTAGTGCTGAAGCAGAATATCGAGGGGTAGCTAATGTGGTCTCTGAATCATGTTGGCTCCATAATGTTCTTTTAGAACTTCATTATCCGATTGAAAAATATAATTATGATTTATTGTGATATTGTGAGTGAGCTATACTTATTAGGTAACCTTGTCCAGCATCAACGCAGAAAACATATAGAAAATGATATCTTGTTTGTCCGTGAAAAGGTTGCACGTGGACAAGTCCATAATCTCTATGTACCATCATGTTATCATATTGCAGATATTTTCACAAAAGGTCTTCCGCGCGTACTGTTTGATGATTTCAAGGACAATCTCAGCATAAAAGAACCTCCCGCTAAGACTGCGGGGGACTGTTAAGATAATTATGGATATAATTATCCTCATCACATCCAAATTATCTTTATCATAATTTGTAATCAAATCAAATATTATGATTAGCATAGTCTTAGCCTAGATTGATTTGTGTAATTAGGATGATTAGCATATTCTTTTATATATATATATTCATCTCATTCCATAATTTATCTCATTCCATGATTACAATATATATATATATATATATATATATATATTTATATATATTCATCTCATTCCATGATTACAATATATATATATATAAATATACAAGATCAATCTAGGCTAAGAATATGCTAATCATCCTAATTACATAAATCAATATAGGCTTAAGACTAATGAGCTTTCCATTCGAATTAGTCGAGAATTTCAAATGATTTTTAAAAAAGGAACAAAAGGGGTTTGAGGGGGTGAACAAATAGCCACTTTTCAGATTGCTAATGAAAATTTAGCCACCATTTCAAAAGTATTAACCGCAACTTTACAATGAGTTGGACAATAATACCCCTAAACTAAAAGTTGAATTGCTAGAGAGCAAATCCCAGATTGTAAAGAAGAGAAATGCTAATATATGCAGCTAAATCAAGCTATAGAAAATTTGATGAAATTTAAAGAAAAGTGGCACCATAGTGTAGGAGCAGACTCAAAACATAGGACAACTGCTAATTCAGCCAAATTGCTGCGAATTTTGCTTAATTATTCTACAATGCTACGTACTTTGGTTGTGTTAAATCATGGAGTTCATGATTCTACGAGGGTCATGAAGGTCGTGGTTCTACAACTGAGAACTCATAGAATGAAGATCATAGAGTTAGTGGTTCTACAATTGAAGACTCGAGGATAGAGTCATAGAATTCGTAGTTCTACAACTGAGAACTCAAAGATAAGAGTCATACAGTTCGTAGTTCTACAATCGAGAACTCAAGAATAAAGTCATAGAGTTCGTGGTTTACAATGCGAACTCAAGGATAGAGTCGAACTTTGTTGCTACAATTTAGCCGCCGCGATCACATTTGCAACGCGAGTATATGAACAACGCCGTCTCATAACACGAAAATACCCAACTGAAACATAATGGAGTAAGAAATTCAGCCATTTATAGTTCAGTGAGACTTGCCAGTGCCTTTTTCTCATAATGTACCAACAATATGAGCTATGAGATACAATTAAAGCTCATGATTCAGACGACTAAATGGTTATGTGAATGTAAACTATTTCATATTAATAGACACATCTGATTATCTCACAATTTTTACTCAAAACATGTTCTGACTTCATTTCAGTTTGAGAGATTTAAAGAGGCTTAAGACTTCAATTCATGAATACAAATGATTTCTGATTTGATCCGATCCGGAAAGGGGCAGTATTTGAGTCCTCAATGTTTTAAATGAGAATCCCCCATGAATGAACTTTGATATATAACAAATGCTTCAACTCCATTCAGTTCGTATGGCAACTTCCAAAGCATTTGGAACATCCTAGCAAAGTTTGCATCTGTCACCAACCGAGGAGTAGAAGCTTCAAAAGAGCCATCCGAATGTATAGACCATTCTTAGCTTGTCTGAAATAAGCAGCCCTCGGATCCTCATCCATATCAACAGTTATCTACAAGGATTATAACATAATTGGAAATTAATATAAACAACATGATCACATGCCGAACTATATCACAGAATTTTCACCTCATCGAGTCTTGGTAAAGGATGCATCACTACTGCATGTTTCTGCATAGCATTTAAGACACTCATATCCACGATGTACTTTGGAAGAAGTCGGCTTGACTAAAAAGGCGGCTACGAGTGCGAGTCCCATGGTCTTGATGACATCCTCCCCTAGTTCTCCGAATTTTGGTGACCACTCGAACCAAATCGGTCTCCCGGGGGCGGCATCAATAGTCAGAAAAATAATGGTAAAAATTGCGGGGGCAAACGCGGTGGTTCCGGAAATGGTAACAGTGGCCAAAACAGTGGGGCCTGTCCCAATGACAGTGGGCCCAGACCCACTAGTCCCAGCCATGGGCCCCATGGAAGTGGGGCTGGGGCTGTGGGTCATGGCCCATTAACCCTTATTTTCCAGGTTCTTCGTCTAGTGGGCAGTGGACTGGCCAGCCGCATTTCAGGCCCAACATTCAGGCCCATCCTTCCAGATTCAGCAACAGTGCTGGGCCAGGGCAGCAGGGTGGATTGCTTGGGCCTCGACCCACGCAGGCATTCTCGGCAGTGGCCCCACACCCACTCAAACCGATATTGAAGTCGTGATGCACACACTTGGATTAACTCAACCGGACCTGAATTGGTACATGAACACCGACCCCACTATCCACATGACATCCGATCAAGGTACTCTCTCGTCTTATTCCAATTTGAGCAATGCTCGTGGTATAATTTTTGGTAATGGTAATTCTATTCCGATTCGTGGTTATGGTCATAAAACTTTGTCTCCCCCTCCCCCATCCACCTCTTATCTTAAAAAATATCCTTCATGCCCCCTAAATTGATTTTAAATTGTGTATGTCCATAAATTCACAACTGATAATTCTGTTTCTGTTGAATTTGATCCGTTTGGGTTTTCTGTGAAGGATTTCAAAATGGGGGATTCCTCATGAGGTGTAATAGTAGAGGAGATCTTTATCCGATCACACCAAGTTTCGGTCTTTCGAGTCAAGCCTTGCCATCCACGTTTGCCGCTCTTGCTCCTTCCTTGTGGCATGCTCGTCTAGGTCATCCGGGGTCGTCTATTTTGTCGTCATTAGATAAAAATAAATTTATTTCTTGTAAGGGTATGCGTAGTACTCCGAATTGTCAATCTTGTTCTTTAGGAAAAATTGTTAGATTGTCGTTTGTAGACTCCAATTCTCATACGTTAATGCCATTTGATATTATTCATAGCGATTTATGAACATCTTCTGTTCTCAGTTCTTTGGGTCATCGTTATTATGTTATATTTCTCGATGATTATTCTAATTTTTTATGGGCTTTTCCGCTAGCGAAAAAATCTCATATTTTTTCCACTTTCTTAAAATTTAGAGCATTTATAAGAACTCAATTCGAACGGAAAATAAAAATTCAATGTGATAACGGCAAAGAATATGATAATGGGATGTTTCGGGAATTTTGTGCTAATAATGAGATTAATTTTCATTTTTCTTGTCCTTATACGTCTTCACAAAATGGGACAGCCGAACGCAAAATTCGTACTATTAATAACATTATCCGGACTTTATTGATTCATGCTTCCATACTCCATTCGTTTTGGCATCATGCTCTTCAAATGGCTACATATCTTCTTAATATTCTTCCTTTCAAAGATTTGACATATTCGTCCTCTCTTCAAATTTTATATAATAAGACTCTTTCATATTCGCATCTTAGGATCTTTGTGATACAAGAAGAGACGGATGATCACATGCCGAATTATATCACAGAATTTTCACCTCATCGAGTCTTGGTAAAGGATGCATCACTACTGCATGTTTCTGCATAGCATTTAAGACACTCATATCCACGATGTACTTCCCTCGAGCCTCTTCATACAAATCAATCCTCTCTCCAAATCTTTCTCTTTGAATTCGAGTTTGATATACCACATCACATTTAGAAGCCACTTCCACCAGATCAGCACTTTCTTCCCACTGAACTCCCATTGTTGTCAAATAATCCTTTATGCCATCCTAAAATGACAAACAAAAACAACATTGTGTAATTAATTACATTCGAGTTTAAGGAACAAAAGTTGAGAAAATGACAGAAGTGGTCTCTTATTTTTTATGGTAGGTTCAAAATAGTCCCTTAAGTATGTACTTAACAGTTTTGGTCTTTTAAATTTGTCAAAAGTAACACTTTTACTCTACGATAAAATATCTACCGAACTTTGTACGTTAGATTTGACAGAAACAATAGGAAAAAAAGACTTAACTATAAACACCAAGAAGTCCATCAAAGTATGCAACATAGAAAACTACACTAGACACTATAAAAAAAATAGCAAAAACTGCACCAAACTCTAGAAACAAATTAAAAATAGCAAAAACTACAAAAAAAGTACCTCTAAATGTGAGTACCACGCTAATTTCTTTTTTTTCGTCTTAGTTTTCGTCAAATCTAACAGACATAGTTCAATAAATATTTGATGGAGACAAAGTGTTTAACCTTTGGAAAACTTAAAAGACCAAACTGTTAAATGCAACTTAAGGGACTATTTTGAACCTATCCTCAAACATAAGGGACCACTTTTGTCATTTTCTCAACAAAAGTTCATTACATTGAATGAGAGAGGTATGATGATTACCAGCTCAAGAACATCAAAGTTTCATGTTTTTTTGGTCATACCTTCATTTTAACTACATCGGAGGATACAAAGTAAATTTTCACGTCTTGGTACTTCGCAAGCAAGTAAGCAAGTGAACGAACTGTCCTCCCATAAGCTAGATCGCCAACAAGAGCAACTTTAATACCATCAAGTGTTTATCCCACCAAAAGAAAGTTCGATTTGGAACAGTTGCAGTAGTAAATATCCATTCAGCTAGACATCATTAAGGGTGTGTTTGTATGGTGGAAACCATGTTTGGTTGGTCAAAAATTTTAGAAAACATTTTCTTTAAAAGCAAGTTCCTTAAAAATAAGGAAAATGACTTCCCTGGTGGAAGTAAGGAAAACATGTTCCATAAGTGACATTCCACAGTTATTGTCTCCTCCCCACCCTCCAACGTGTAGGGTTTTTATTGGATTGTTATACGCAACGGATATTGAAAACTTGTTTCAAACCCAACAAACGTAGAACTGTTTGACTATAGGGTAATTTAAAATCGTAAACATAAGACTTGAATGGTACTTACATGTTTACCATATCTGGAATCTTTATCAACTGTGGGTGTGCACGCGGATGCCATTTCGATTGCAAGCTCCAAGCTTCAATGTATTCCTCCTTTGGAAAGCTAGGAAATCCGGCAGAGGTTCGAGAGAGTGTTTTGATTCTGAGTCTCTAAGACTTAGAATAATGATATGAAAATCAAGTGTAATGAATAATGAAGTGTAGGTCTGTATTTATAGGTGAAAAATTATGTCAAACCGGATTAGGGTTTGACCTTGGGCTTGGCCCAAAATTTTTTAGCACATTCTTAATTAAATCCAAAATCTAATTTTGACTTAATTAAAAGAATCATCATTCATTTAAATATCTCGATTCTAAATCGAATATTTAATACTCTCTCAATACATTCTTAGATCGAAAGGACAATCGACATAGTGTGACCCTATAGGCCTTCTCATATCGACACTAATCAAATTAAGGTCTCACGCGAACTCCTAGACTACGCCAAGAAGACGAACTCAATATGTGAAGTACGTTTACATGAATTCAGTAAACTTAACCTCTATGTGGTAAGATAAAATCCTTTCATTCACGATACACTCGATCAAGCTTAGGATTTTCCAAGTGTCTATCCAAATGGCTTGATCATTATATCTCATCTATATTAGTTGACAACAAGACCATATTCTAGATATGTCTATTGCGTTGGACAACGACTTAGTCAACCCAATATCAATGAGAAGCTGAGTGTTTTCTCGAATATACATTCGAGTAATGAATCCTAATCTTGGCTCAACTACCACCTTTAATCCACATCGTAATGTACCAAATACAAGCTGTATCTCAACCTATAAGGCATTTGAGCTTAGGACAGGATCAAAGTATATTACTATATAGACGAGGTGTGTATTGACCTCAAGTCTAAGGACTTCTATCTTCCACACGCTGATCATACTTTAGACATGTATAACAAACAATATATCAGCAGGGTATACCAATACTTCCAAAGTATCCATATGTTCATCACGAGTAGCCATTACTCGTAGCATGTGAGACATAATACATCCTCTAAGGAAGTTATGCAGACCATATGTCGACTTATCACATATCATTGATATCTCATTCTTGATGATCATTAATCGGGGCTATTTTAAGAGTTACATTATAATATTAATATCTCATATTATTAATAACAACGTAACCTCTAGGAATGCATATTATAGAATATTATAAACAATCAACTAATAATTCAATAATTGCAAATGCCAAAATATTAATCTCCATTAATAATTATACGAATGTGTGTAAAGTACATTTGTCCTAATACGGATTGTCTCTAGGACATAAATATACTCTCAATCTCCCATTTGGCCTAGAGCCAATCTCCAACATATCTAATGCCCATATTCTCAAAATGACCATTATGATTGACTAAGCTTTAATGGTTTAGTGAATGGGTCAGCTAGATTATCGTATGTGGGAACATACTCTAATCTAATCTCTTCAGTCTCCACCATCTCCCTGAGTATGTGGTACTTCATTGGTATATGCTTGTTTATATTTATTGATCTTGGTTCCTTAGCATGTGCAATCGCACCAGTGTTGTCACAATAATAGTTATTGGACAACTGGCACTCGAAACTACCCTTAGTTCCTTCAGGAACTCAGAAATCGCGACAGCTTCTTTACCAGCTTCCGATCCAGCAATGTACTCAGCTTCTGTTATCGAATCAGCAGTTGTAGCTTGTTTGGAACTTTTCCAACTCACTGCTCCACCATTGAACTTCTCCAATTATAGCTAGGATTTTGAGGCTGCATCACGGCGCGGCGCTTGTCACGGTAACAGTAGGGGCCGCGGCTCCTGTCCGAAATCACGATTAAAAGCTTCGATTTTAAAATTCTGGACTTACTACACCGTAGGTGCTGCGGCCCATGGTGGAGTGTCGCGGCCCTAATTCACAAAAAAAAAACTGAAAGGCTTCTGCCATGCTAGCACCGCGGCGCTAATTTGTTGCAAAAGCTGAAAGGCTTCTGCCTCATTGGCGTCGCGGCCCTAATGATGGGCGTCGCGGTGCCACCTGTCCGGAAAATAAAATTTTCAGATTTCAGAATGTTTAACTCATGATTATTATTATTATACATCATATAGTATACTGTTTATGTGCTAAATGATTGTCATTTCAATTACTAGAATAGCATCCGCAAATAATTGTTTGGGTAGGCGGCACCCAATATATGTTTAACCGCTTAATATCATGCTTGGGAGGGCGGTACCCAATATGTGCTTAAACAGATTTGCATGATGTCTAAGATGCTTTATTTGATAAGGCATGTTAGAGTTGATCTTGGTTAATACCCTCAATTAAAATATTCCCCAAAATTAAATACAAGTCTCATTTTAAAATGAACGCATCATCCGTTATAATTGATTGTAGTGCAAAATCCTTTTCGGCGAGATGTATTTATGCCACAGCATTTGCTCTAAGTATACGAAGACTCAGACTCTTTCATAGATGCATGTTAAATGTAGAAGTTGGTGATAAACCTTCATGAGTATTTACACCACAGTGTTTGCTCTATAAGACAAAACTCACTTAGATACATAATTGTAGTCACATAATGGGGTTGACTTGCTAGGTTGTCTTGACGCCACAGTGTCGGACAAGCCGAGGGACGCAGATCGTTTGTTTAGAGAATTCGCTCAACCAGGAGTTGCAAATTGTTTGTAATTGGTTTAGAGACCTATCAGGTTGTGTTGTTGAAGTTATCAGCCACAGTAAATGTGGAGATAATATGAACCTGGATCTTGGCCTATTATGACCATATTTGATATGAGTCTGTATTCTTGCATGGGGTCAAAGAGTATGCTAAAATAGTGGAAGCTAACTAAACTAAAGTTCATGTTAATTAGTTAACGAATGTGTTCAATAGAAATTATGTTGGAGTTTAATTTCAACTTTATCTATTTCTTCAGTATAAAATGTCGAATTTATCGCTCAAAATGTTAGTTGAAACAAACAAGTTGATTGGAGCAAACTTTCCTGACTGTTTAAGAAATTTGTGTTTGGTGTTGAGATTGGAAAGGATTGAGTATGTATTAGATAAAGTGTTCCCCACAGTCCCCGCTGAAGATTCTGCTGAGTATGCCTTGTTTGACAAGGCAACTTATCAGAAATATCTTGACGATACTACCTCGGCACAATGTGTAATGTTGTCCTCCATGACTGCAGAGTTACAGAGGTAACATGAAAATATGGGCCTCAACGAGATGCTAGAACATTTGAAGAGTCTCTATGACTCACTGTCTCAGACAATGGACTATGAACTGTTGAGAGACCTCTTCAAGTGTAAGCTGAACGAAAGGGGTCAAGTGTCGGTGCATGTTCTGAAGATGATTAGGTTAATAGAGAGGTTGGCTTCGATTGGAATGAAGTAGCCCGTAAATGTTTCTGTCAACCTAATCCTGAATTTGCTTCCTGGTTCATTTGAGAACTTTATTGTAAAGTTCAATATGAATGGGACCAAGGCGAGTCTTCCAGAGCTTTACAACATGTTGAAGACCTTCGAATCATCTACCTCTAAAGGTAAAGTTGTGCTCATGGTTGGTTCATCTAGCAAATTCAAACCCAAGGGTAAGAACATGCAGAAGAAGAAGGGTAAGACAGTTGCTGAACCCACAGTTTGAGACCTAGAGGAGGTGTTCAAAAGAAGGTGAAGGTATGATGCAGATGTGTGCCTCAACTGTAAAAGGAAGGGGCACTGGAAGAAGGACAGCACAACTTCAAGAGGAGGCAAAGCACTAGGTACTCATGGCTCTGATGGACAAGGTATGTTTGTCATTGAAATAAATATGTCTATAAGTAACTCTCACTGCTGGGTATTAGATACCGTTTGTAGCTCACACATTTGTAACAATGTGCAGAGGCTGACTGACAGCAGAAAGGTTGGACCGTGGAGGTAGACCTGCGCATTGAAAATGGAGCACGAGTGGATGTTGAACGCGTGGGAACTTATAGATTAGATTTACATTCTGGATTTTGTTTAGAACTTAATAATTGTTATTTTGTTCCCTCGTTGACGAGGAATATTATTTCTATCCCAATGTCAGACATGGAGGGGGTTTTTCTCATTTATTGCCAATGGCAGTTATGTACTGTGTTTTAATGGTTTTGTTTGTGGAAATGCTCCTCTTGTGGATGGTTTGTATGTTTTAAACTGTAGCCGTGAAATTTTCAATGTACAAAATAAATAAGCTAAGATAAGTAATCAAAGAAACCACACCTACTTATGGCACTGTAGACTTGGTCACATCAATGAATCGAGGATAGCAAGACTAAGGAAGTTAGACTACCTAGAACCATTTGACTTGGAGTCTTATGGTAACTGTGAATCTTGCTTGAGAGAAAAGATGACCAACAAGTCACTTTCTGGGAAAGATGTGCGAGCCAAAAAGGTGCTTGAGTTAGTCCATACTGATGTATGTGGGCCATTTTTAACTCAAGCTAAGGGAGATTTCCCTTACTTCATCACTTTTACAGACGATTTCACAAGGTTTGGGCATGTGTATCTTATGAAACACAAGTTAGAAGCCTTTGAGAAATTCAAGGAGTACAAGTTCGAAGTAGAGAAGTAACTTGAAACAAGTATCAAGACTCTTCGATCAGATTGAGGAGGTGAATACGTAAGTAAAGAATTTCTAGATTACTTAAAGCTTCATGGAGTCCAGTCACAATGAACACCTCCTGGAACGCCATAAATGAATGGTGTTGCTGAAAGGAGAAATCTAACCCTATTAGATATGGTTAGATCTATGATGAGTTTCTCAGCTATACCAATATACTTTTGGGGATATGCATTACAAAGCTCAGTTTATATTCTGAACATGGTTCCTTCAAAGTCAGTAGAGAAAACTTCATATGAGATATGAAATAGCAAGAAGCCAGCACTTAAACACATGTGTCCTTGGGGGTGCCCTGCATATGTAAAGAAAATGCTTACTGACAAGTTGGAATCTAAAAGTGAGAAGTATTATTATGTGGGGTATCCAAATGAAACTAAGGGATACTATTTCTACCTTCCTAGAGAACATAAGGTCATTGTTTCCAGAAATGCAACTTTCCTTGAAGAAGATTATGTCTACAAGGAACATAGCTGCAATAAGATAGAACTTGAAGAAATTCAAGAACCACAAGATAACATAGAAGTTGAACCCTTGTCGAATGACCTAGACAAGGATTCAGTGAGAGTATTTGGTGAAGATTGGGTACTTAGAGTACACCCTTCAGCCAGTGGGAGTGCTATGAGAGATAGTGTAGAAATGCAAGGCTCTCGTACACAACCAATGGAAGATGATACAATAGTTGTACAACATCTCATTAAGGAAATACATGAAAATGACATTCCTGAAAGCTCTCAAGGTGGTGGATTGTCTAGCACACAAAGACCTTCTCACAATCAGAATGCAACAAACACTGAAACGCAGAATATTCAACTCTGTAAGGCCACTAGGACTCATCATCCACCTGAAAGACTTAATCTCCCTGTTGAAACACACAATGAGATAGATATTCCTGATGACGATGAACCTACAACCTATAATGAAGCTATGTTAGACATTGATTCGCAGAGATGGCAAGAAGCCATGAAATCTAAGATGGACTCCATGTACGTCAGTCAAGTTTGGAACTTGGTTGATTTGTCAACAGGGGTTAGACCCATAGGATGTAAATGGGTCTTCAAGAAGAAGATTGATGCATATGTCAAGGTACAAACTTATAAGGCAAGATTGGTGGCTAAAGGTTATAATCAACGGCATGGGGTCGATTATGATAAAACATTTTCACCTGTTGTGAAAATTAAGTCCATTCGGATTTTGCTTGCAATAACCGCATACTATGATTATGACATTTGGCAAATGGATGTTATAACTGTCTTCCTTAATGGTAACCTAATTGAGGTGTATATGATACAGCCAGAGGGTTTTACATCCAAGACTAAGCCCAAAGCAGTATGCAAGCTACAGAAGTTCATTTATGGACTTTATGGACTTAAGCAAGCCTCAAGGAGTTGGAATATTTGTTTTGACAAAGCAGTCAAATCGTTTGACTTTCTTAGAAACAAAGAAGATCCCTGCATTTATAGTAAGCGCAAGGAAGAGAGTATTGTATTCATTGTTATATATGTAGATGACATATTAATAATAGGAGACAATAAGACTCTCATGCAATAAGTCAAGGAATGGTTATCCAGCACATTCATGATGAAGGACTTGGGTGAAGCCTATTATATTCTTGGAATAAGGATCTACAGAGATAGACCTAATAGATTGTTGGGGTTTTCACAGTCCGTATACATAGACAAAGTGCTAAGACGATTCTCTATGGAAAATTCCAAGAAGAGAGGTCTTTCTATGGGTCAAGGCATCAAGGCATTAAGTTATCAAAGAAGGATAGTCCTTCCACTGTTGCAGAACTTGAACGCATGAAGAGGAGTCCATATGCTTCAGCTATAGGATCAATTATGTATGACATGACCTGTACGAGGCCAGAAGTGGCCTATGCACTTTGTATGACTTGTAAATTCCAGCAAAATCCTGGGGAAGAATACTGGAAAGCAGTCAAGAGTATTCTTAAGTATCTTAGACGAACTAAAGAATATTTCTTAGTCAATGGTGGACAAGAGAAGCTAGTGGTTACTGGGTACACTGATGCTAGCTTCCAGACAGATCTTAATTACTTCAAGTCTCAGTCTGGATATACCTTCATTTTCAATGGTGGAGCAGTGAGTTGGAAAAGTTCCAAGC
The DNA here is from genome assembly GCA_029783415.1 of Anisodus acutangulus. NCBI lineage: Eukaryota > Viridiplantae > Streptophyta > Magnoliopsida > Solanales > Solanaceae > Anisodus > Anisodus acutangulus. The sequence goes on along the minus strand of CM056498.1, from coordinate 2,227,739 downwards.
AAGCTACAACTGCTGATTCGACAACTGAAGCCGAGTACATTGCTGGATCGGAAGCTGGTAAAGAAGTTGTCGCGATATCTGAGTTCCTGAATGAACTAGGGGTTGTTATAAGTGTCACTTGTCCAATAATGATTTATTGTGACAACACTGGTGCGATTGCTCAAGCTAAGGAACCAAGATCAACAAACACAAACAAGCATGTACCGAGGAAATACCACATACTCAGGGTAGTTAAACCATTAAGCTTAGTTAAGCATAATGGTCATTTTGAAAACATAGGTATTAGATACATTGGAGATTGGCTTTAGGACAAGTGGGAGATTGAAAGTATGTATGTCCTAGAGACAATCATTATTAGGGACAAATGTACTTGAACACATTCGTATTATTATAAGATTAATATATTTATGCCATTTGCAATTATTGAATTATTATTTGATTGTTTGTAATTATTCATTAATGTGCATCCCTTGAGCTTACGTTGTCATTAATAGAGTGAGATATTCATGATAGAGCGTAACTATCAAAGTAGCCTCGACTAATGATCATCGAGAATGGGATATCGATGATATGTTATAAGTCAACATGTGGTCTACATCACATTCTTGGAGAATGTAGTATGTCCCACCTGCTACTAGTAATGGTTACTAGTGATGGACATATGAATACTTTTGGAAAGTATTGGTACACCCTGCTGATAAACTATTTGTTATACATGTCTAGAGTGTTATCAGCGTGTGGGAGATAAAGGTCATTTGACTTGAGGTCAATACGCACCTTGTTTACAGAGTAATGTACTTTGACCCTGTCCTAAGCTTAAATTCCTTATAGGATAATATACGGCTTGTGTTCGGTGCATTGTCATGTAAATTAAGGTGGTAGTTGAGCCAAGAATAGAATTCATTCCTCGATTGGATATTCGAGAGAACACTCAACTTCTCAGTGATATTAGGTCAACCAAGTCATTGGCCAATGCAAGAGACATATTTAGAATATGGTCTAGTTTTCGACTAATATAAATAAGATAAAGTGATCAAGCCATTTGGATAGACACATGGCAAATCATAAGCTTGATCGAGTGTGTCGCGAATGAAAGGAATTTATTATCTCACATAAAGGTTATGTTTGTTGAATTCATGTAAACGTACTTCACATATTGAGTTCGTCATACGGCGCAGTCTAGGAGTTCCGTAAGGACCTTAATTGGATTAGTATCGATATGTGAAGGCATATAGGGTCACACTATGTCGATTATATTTTCGGTCTAAGGGTGTATTGAGAGAATATTAAATATTCAATTTGAAATTGTAATATTTAAAATGATAATAACTATGGGATAATTTCTATTTGATGAAAATTATTTAATTAAATCAAAATTGGATTTTGAAATTAAAATTAAACGTGCTGAATATATACGGGCAAGGAGCCGCGGCGCCTGTTAAGCTGCGCTAACCCGGCAGTAGGCCCAGTCAGACTGGCCCACTTCACCTCGAGATTTGGGTCAGGATTGGAGCCCAACCCTAATCTGATAATTGACCTAATCCTACCTATATAAACAACATTAAACACTATAAGTTAAATACACCAATTCATTGTTAATTCTAGACTCAGAGTTTAGAATAAAATTCTCGAACCTCTGCCAAGATTTCCTGGCTTTCTTGACATAGGAATACACCGTAGTAAAGGCTTGCAATCAAAGTGACAATCGCGTGTGCACCCTTTAGTAAAGACTCCAGATAATACTAATTGTAAGTTTTATGTTTAAGTCTTTACAGGTTCAATTGTCATATAACTATACCAGAATGATTTGTTGGGGTAAGTAAGCAAAACAAAATTTTAAACTTCCGATGTGCCTTACTTATGTGTTTTGAACCCAACAAAACCCTTCAAATAAGTGAGTAAAGTCATGAAAACATCTGCACAATTATGTTGAATAATATTGGACAAAACTAAATTAAAAGAGATGCATTATTACAAGAATATTTCTAAAGGAAGTGTGACCAAGTCTTCATATATAACATAATCAATAAAGAGAAGTTAGAATACTCCAAACCCAGTTGGGCTTGATTCATTCCTTAAAAATAACACTTTATACCAATTCTTATGATCTTATTTACTCATACTACATTTTTTAGAATTAGAAAGTTGTAATAACGAAAAACTACACTACAAAGCACTATAGAACAAAAGTAGATTAATTATTTCAAGGCCATAATCAATGATAGTAATGGAATGATAAATACCCCTTCATCGATAATTAGAAGTTCCACGTTTGAATTCTAAAAATAAAACCGCTTTTTATAAGAAGCGCTTTACTATCGAAGTAAAAATTTCAGATCCAGATTAATCGAGCTTCAGAATGGGTGCCGAATATAAAAATATTAAGCCCTATAGTTTAGAAAATATTTGAATTATAGAAAAATTTCATAAATGATTATAATTTGGAGTTTTTTTGGCATAGCTACACTTTCAATATTTACATCTCATAGCTACAGTTCGCTTGGTCCAGCGACTGTATTTCATTGTATTCGTTAATCGGTCTCGTTGTATTCAAAATTTGCTAAAATTATAGAGTGGAATCTGTTTAAATTTTCCTTCAATTATTAGTGTTGATTAACTAAGGTGAAGTCATGGAATGATTGGAGTTATGAGGTGCATTCAAGTTATCACCTAGCAAAAAATTTATTGGAGGCACAAGAACGGAGAAATGAATCGAGTAACTAGTCCTTTCCGAAATATTTTGGTTAAGTCTGTGGAAAATGAACATTAAGAATAAATTAAAGCATTTCTTGAGGAAGTGTTTGATAAATGCCTTACCGGTTAAAAGTGTGCTAGCAAGAGGCTAAGGCTACAAGATGCAGCATGTAGGGTTTGTGGGTGGAAGAAGAAACAGTTGAACATATGTTCTTTCACTGTCCTATATCTTTAGCTGTCTGGAAAATGAATCATGTTTTATGACCTGATATTCATACAGTTAATAACTTTACTAGTTGGTGGTATGATCTCTTTTTGAATGTTAAGCAATTTTCAGATTCAATGAACCTTTTGAATTTATCTGTGCATCTAATGTGGTTTATTTGGAAAGCTAGGAATAACTGGGCCTTTAATATTGAAATGTGGGATGTTCCTAATATTGTGTCACGTGATTTATTTGATAATCGTGTATTTAAAGAACTTGGCTCTACTTGCAATCCTAAAAATGATACATCATTGATTGACGAATAACTAATTTTTTGTCAATATGAGATTTTGTGTTTTATTGATGCAGATGTGAAAAGGGACACAGGTGATTCCAGTATTAGTGTTGTGGCAGTTGATGCTAGTGGTTTGATGCTTCATGCATTTGGCTCTCCAATTCAGCCAGTTGGGAAGTCGATCATTGATGAAGCAATTGCAGTTAGAGAGACATTGCATATTGCAGTTTGAAAAGGATGGAGGAAAGTTCATATTCTATCAGATGCAATGAAATTGGTAATGATAATTCAGGGGACTGAAATCAGCAACGTGGATTGTGCATAACGTATGTGAAGATATCAGACAGCTCCGAAACACCCTTAATGTTGTTCGATTTTCTTTTATTAGAAGGAACAAAAATAGGTGTAGTCATCGTTTAGCTAATTTTTCGAAGACTCTAGTTAATGTAATTTCATGGGATGAACAATTTCTTATATGGCTTGTACATGAAACTCGTGACTCTGTTGCTCTATTATCAAATGAATGAAGAAGGTCACCCTTTTGATGGAAAAAAAGTCATGGAATGATTGACCCACTTCTTGTTAAAGTGTCACCAAGGAAAATTCCAAAACCTTGATGGAAATGACTAAATGAATATTATTAGTAAAAATGTTCTTTTCTCATTCTTCAAATCCACTTCAGATTTAAATTTTTGAGATTGGATTGTTGTTCCGATAGATGGAAGGAGTAAGCATTCCAAAGTTTGCAACCAATTAAATCATACTAAAACAATAAAAACATTTAGAAAATGAGAGATTTTTTTAAAATAAGTAAAAGCAGATTAATAAATATATAACTTTGAGCTTCAAGATTTTCTCTTTTAGCTTTCTGTTAGTAAGTATTATATGATTGATAAAACTTCTTCTCTTAACTAAACGTCACACATTCAAGTTATTTGATGAACAAAATTCTAGACAAAGAGCGCTTCTCTTTTTAATTTACATTATGCGGCACAAAATTAAATTAGTCAAGCCACTAAATTTCAAATATCATTTCATAAACAAAAACAAAAAAATCGTTCATAAAAAATTGATAAAATAGTCTCCGTCAATTATCCAAATAATTAAAAAATGGACCGTCGTTGACTTACCAAGTCTTCCTTCTTTGGACAAAATCCGCCTGCCTTTGAGAAACACATTTAATTCCAAAATAAAAAAACAATAATAAGTGAATTGGTCTTATAGTTGTTTCTTTCATATCATTGAATTTACCTTTTTTCTGATATGGAAATTATTCAAATAAACGCATTTAATTTCCGCCCACAATTTAAGAAAACTACATAATTAATAGAACATCAAATTAGGTATAAATATTTAAAGTGGCCATTTCTTCTGTATGAACTATGAAACATCCTAGCTCAGAAAATGTTGTCTTCTAGAGGTAATAATTTAAAAATTGGTTACAATTTGATTTTGAACTATCAAATGTTTGAGCTATAAGATATAAAATGTACTCAATGTTTACTTTTACTTGTCACGTTTCACTTTTCGAGAGTCAATTTGACTAATCTTCGAAGGTAAATTGAATTTTAGATTAATTCAATATTTAAAAATTAACGATGCTCGAAAACTATATGAAAAATGCTATAACTTGCAATTCTCCTCCTATTAATATGATGAAAATATATATCTTAAAATGTTGGTCAAGTTCATGTACTATAACTCTCAAGAAGAGAAATGTGACAAAAAAGTGACCGGAAAGGGTATTTAAGATGGCAATGGAGATTTAAAATTACATATAAATACTCTAGATTTAAGGGGAAAACGCTTCTTGAAAAAAATATTAAGAACTGAGTTCACAATGGTTTTTGCTTATCAGTTTCACAAATTTTACGAGCTAAAGCAGAATTAAAAAATTATATATAAAAACCACGTGAAAAAGTAAAATTTACAAGTTTCTTATATATATATATATATATATATATATATATATATATATATATATATATATATATATATATGTATATATAATTGAAAGCATTTTCGGTTAGTAGGGTTCAGGGTCACACCCAAGTTTCTTCGAAAATGAAAAATAATATATGTTAAAGCTGTAATAATAATATTCACTTAATCTAAATCGTTAAAATGGATAAATGAAAAATATTTCAATAATACATAATATTCTAGTTTGGCATCACAAAAAGATTAATGTTAGAAAAATAGACTTAAACGTCAAGGCATATGATGGGATGAATGAGTCCCCAGCCCCCTATCTTTTTGCCTTATATCTCAAGTTAGAGTTCTGAAATGAAAATTTCTTTATACGTGTAATACTGGGTGAAGCGTGTCCATCATAATGGAAAGAAAGATTGATGTACTCTACTTTTTTGTTGGACTGCCGATGCATCTTTTATTTGGCACTAGAGAGTGCTCTCTCCTTTCTGTACCAACGAAGGAAGAATAAAAATAAGAGCAACGGGCCAAATGATTGTTATTTCGAAGAAACAGTCCACCATAATTATACATTGCCCCATGGCTAACCAATTTTGGTCGACCTTCAACATCCAAATTCCCTTCATGGAAGATAGTTCTTGGCTGCTAAATCTACGCAATATGATTGTCATTGTTAAATAAAAACGTGATATACACTTACCATAAGTGTATATCACGGTTTAGTCACAAGATTTGGTGTAAATATTTTTAGTGTAAATATTGTATTAATTAGTATTGTACACTTATCATAATTATAGGATTCTTGTACTACTAGAATAGGGTTTTGGTATTAGAATAGGAATACGATTTTTCTATTATGAAAATTGTAAATTGTATATATTCTCTTTCATTAATGAAAATAATCAAGGGATTATTTATTTCATGGTATCAGAATTCTAGGTTAAATTTTCCTCTCCCAAAATTCTCCTCTTCGTGCATCGAAATCCGAGCACCTCTCTCGGTTTCCGTGCCAAGTTTCTTCCAAATTTTCTTTTCCAAATCGCTCCATCACGTCTTGCGTTGCTAATATGGCTAAGAACATATTCCATCCTGCCCTTACTGTTTCAAACATCAAGAATCACATCCCGATAGTTCTTGAAATTGAAAACGTCCAATACGCGACGTGAACCGGGTTGTTTAAAATCCATGCACGCTCGCATCAAGTTCGCCATCACATTATCCCCACAGCCCCTGCGGAAATGGGTGTGCCAAAACCCGAGGATGATCCTAGATTATGGACGACTATTGATGCCACGGTTCTTCAGTGGATTTATTCCACTATCTCTACCGACCTATTGCAAACGATTATCGAACTAGACGCTTCGGCGATGGATGCTTGGGATAGAATTTGTGATATATTCCAAGATAATCAAAATTCTAGAGTTGTTTCCCTTAAGCAGGATTCTCCCACGTCAACATGGAAGATTTCCCGAATGTTTCACCTTACTGCAAAAGGTTTAAAGAATTGGCGGATCAACTCCGCAACGTTGGTGCTCCTGTTAGCGACAATCGTCTTGTTCTCCATTTGATTGCTAGCATATCTGAGGCCTACATTGGCATTGGTACTCTCCTTCGTCAAAGTAATCATCTCCCGAAGTTTTATCAAGCCCGCTCCATGCCTACTTTGGAAGAAGTCGGCTTGGATAAAAAGGCGGCTACTAGTGCTAGTCCCGTGGTCATGATGATGTCCTCCACTAATTCTCAGAATTTTAGTGAAAATTCAGGCCAAAACTGATCTAAAGGGAGCGGCAAAAATAGCCGAAAAAATAATGGCAAAAATCGTTGCGGCTCCGACAGTGGTAACGGTGGTCAGAACAGCGGCGGTGGGCCCCATCCCTGAAATAGTGGGTCACCATCCTACTGGTCCCAGCCTTGGGCCCCCGACAGTGGGCCTGGGCCAGTGGGCATGGGTCCAACGACTCATATTCCCCTTATTATCCAGTCCTTGGTCAGTGGGCCTCCCAGCAGCCCTTTTGGCTCAATAATCCATGGGCCAGTGGTTCCCGAAGCAGCACTGGACCGGGACAACAATCAGGTGTGCTTGGGCCCCGGCCTCCTCATGCCTATCATGCAACGGGGCCCTCCCAACCGATATTGAAGCAGCCATGCACACTCTTGGGTTGAATCCGCCCAACACAAATTGGTATATGGACAGCAACGCCACCTCTCACATGACGTCCGACCAAGGTACTCTCTCATCTTATTTCAATTTGAGCAAAAATCATGGCATAATTGTTGGTAATGGCAACTCTATTCCAATTTGTGGTTATTCTCATAAAACATTGTCTCCTCCCCATCCACCTCTAGTCTTGAAACACGCCATTCATGCTCCTAACTTAATTAAAAATTTGGTATTTGTTCGTAAATTCACCACTGATAATTGGATTTCTGTTGATTTTGATCCTTTTGGGTTTCTGTAAAGGATTTCAAGACGGGGATTCCTCTCATGAGAGGTGATAAAAGGGCAGATCTTTATCCTATCACGCCAACGTCCAGTCTCTCGGGTCATGCCTTGCCATCCACTTTTGCTGCTCTTGCTCCTTCCTTCTGACATGCACGTCTAGGTCATCCGGGGTCTTCAATTTTGTCCTCCTTAAATAAAAATAATTTTATTTCTTGTAAGGGTACGTGTAGTTCTCAAAGTTGTCAATCTTTTGTCCTTTAGGAAAAATTGTTAGATTACTTTTTGTAGCCTCTACTTCTCATATTTTAATGTCATTTGATATTATTCATAGTGATTTATGGACATCTCCCATTTTAAGTTCTGTGGGCCATCGTTATTATATACTATTTTTGGATGATTATTCTAATTTTTATGGACTTTTCCGTTAGAGAAAAAATCACAAGTTTTTTCCACTTTCTTAAAATTTAGAGCATTCATTCGTACCCAATTCAATCGAAAAATAAAAAATATACAATGTGATAATGGCAAAGAATTTGATAACGGGTTATTTCGAAATTGTTGTGACACTAATGACATAGTTTTTCGTTTCTCTTGTCCTCATACTTCCTCCCAAAATGGAAAAGCCGAATGAAAAATTTGTACCATTAATAAAACTGTTCGAACTTTAATTGTCCGTGCTTCCGTACCCCTTCCTTTTGGCATCACGCTCTACAAATGGCTACTTATCTTCTTAACATACTTCCTATCAAATATTTGACATATTCATCCCCTTCAGATCTTATATAATAAGACTCCATCGTATTCTCATCTTAGGGACTTTGGGTGCTTGTGTTATCCACTATTTCCGTCAACCACAATTAACAAACTTCAGACCCGTTCTACCCCTTGTGTATTTTTGGGTTTTCCGTCTAATCATTGTGGTTACAAATATTTTGATTTATCGTATAATAAAATCATCATTAGTCGCCATGTTATTTTTTATGAAACTCAATTTCCGTTTACTAAAATGAGTAGTCATGTGCCTAGTTTGTATACCTTTTTGGATGATGGTGTCCCCTCATATATTATCCACCATTTATCGGACTTGTCCTGCACCCAAAATCATCCAACGAGCCCACTGCCCACTGGCCCCACTTCCACTATCTCGGGTCCCGCAACTGGGCCAAATATTCAGGTCAGTTCTGTCCCTACCATTTCAGGAACTGGACCAAATATTCAGCCCAGTTCTGCCCCATTGCTCTAGGGTCCAGTCCCCTCTTCATCTTCTTGAGTTGGGACAGCAGGCAGTGGGCCTGCTGGCCCGTCTGATACCATTCTGCCTTTGACCCAAAATCCATTCAATTCTCCCCCAAGTCACAGACCGGTCACTCGTAGTCAACGGGGTATTTTTAAACCAAAAAGATATTTTAATCTTCATTCTAATGTTCTTAAATCACCTTTACCCCGTAATCCAGTTTCTGCTTTAAATGACCCGAATTGGAAAGTTGTTATGACCGACGAATATAATACTCTTATTAGTAATAAGACGTGGGAGTTGGTACCCCGCCCTTCTAGTGTTAATATTATTCGGTCTATGTGGATTTTTCGTCATAAGGATAATTCTGATAGCTCTTTTGCGAGGCATAAGGCTCATTTTGTAGGTGATGGTAAGACTCAGCAGGTTGGCGTAGATTGTGGTGAGACATTTAGTCCAGCGGTCAAACCGGATATCATTCGCATTGTGCTCAGCTTGGCCTTCTTGAAAGCATGGCCTATTCATCAGTTAGATGTGAAGAATGTTTTCTTACATGGTAATTTTAAGGAGACAGTTTATATGCATCAGCCTTTGGGGTTTAGAGATCCCAAATATCCTCATCATGTCTGTTTATTGAAGAAGTCATTGTATGGGCTTAAGCAGGCCCCACGGGCTTGGTATAAAATATTTGCAGACTATGTTTCGACTATTGGGTTTTCTCACAGTAGGTCTGATAATTTGTTGTTCATCTATCGTCGTGGTTCTTCCCTAGCTTATATACTTTTATATGTGGATGATATTATCTTGACTGTCTCTTCTGATGCATTACGCCAATCTATCATTACACTGCTCTGTTCTGAGTTTGCTATGAAAGACTTAGGGCCCTTGAGTTACTTTTTGGGGATTGATGTCACTCGTCATGCAAGTGGGTTATTCTTATCACAAAGAAAGTATGCAACTGAGATTATTGAGCGAGCTGGTATGTCCTTTTGCAAGTCTACTTCCACTCCAGTTGATACTAAGGCCAAGCTAGGTGATGTGGCTGGCTCACCTTACGAGGATCCAACCCGCTATCGTAGTCTTGCAAAGACCCTTCAGTATCTTACATTCACGAGACCAGTATTACGTATGCCGTACAACATGTGTATTTGTTTATGCATGATCCCAGGGTTGAGCACATGAATACGCTTAAACGCATTATTCGGTACATTTAGGGGACACTTGACTATGGCTTACATTTATATCTGTCATCGACGTCTACACCTGTCTCATATACAAATGCTGATTGGGTTGGTTGTCCGAACACCAGACGCTCTACGTCTGGATATTGTATGTTTTTTGGTAATAACTTGGTCTCCTGGTCTGCAAAGCGTCAGTTGACTTTGTCCCGCTCTAGTGCAGAGGCCGAGTATCGATGGGTAGCCAATGTGGTCTCTGAATCCTGTTGGTTATGTAATCTTCTTTTAGAGCTTCATTGTCCTATTCAGAAAGCTACCTTGGTTTATTGTGATAATTTTAGTGCAATCTACCTTTCTGGTAATCCGGTTCACCACCAGCGCACTAAACATATAGAGATAGATATCCACTTTATTCGCGAAAAGGTAGCTCGTGGACAAGTATGCGTTTGTCATGTCCCTCCAGGTATCAAATTGCAGACATCTTTACTAAAGGTTCTTCCCTCGGTTCTTTTTGAAGATTTTAGGGACAGTCTCAGCGTACGAAGACCGCCCGCTATGACTACGGGTGTGTGCTAAATAAAAATGTGATATACACTTACCATAAGTGTATATCACAGTTTAGTCACAAGATTTGGTGTAAATATTTTTAGTGTAAATATTGCATTAATTAGTATTGTACACTAATCATAATTATAGAATTTTGGTATTAGAATAAGAATAAGATTTTCCTATTATGTAAATTGTAAATTGTATATATTCTCTTTCATTAATAAAAATAATCAAAAAATTATTTTTTTCAGTCATCTTTTCCGATCCCTTACTCACGTGGGATAATTTTTACCCATTTGCACTTAGGCATCTATGGCTGAACCGAAATCACAATGCCCATAATAATGCAAATAGGTTTATGCCCATGAAAAAACTCAACATGCGAGTTTTAGAATTCACCTACTCAACTAATGCCTCTCCTATTTCTTTGTACAATCCGTAAGAATATTTGTGTAATTAGAATATCTTCCTCGTCTTATTCTTCCACAATAATGTGGTTAATATACAACTATACAAGATATGATAGGAAAAAGATCATGCTTAAATATCTCCCTAATGATAATGATAAGATAATCTTCCTAATGATAATATAATCTTCCTAATGACAAGATAATCCAAATAAATATTTTACCCCCTACCATATATACAAGATATACTACTTAATTACAATAAATTATTATTCTATCACTCCCCCGCAGTCGAAGCGGGAGGTAAACGGATGTTGAGGCTACCCCGAAAATCTTCAAATAACATCAGCAGAAGACCTTTAGTGAAGATGTCAGCAATTTGATGGCGCGATGGGACATGTAGCACCCGCACTTGACCGCGTGACACTTTTTCACGGACAAGTGGATATCCAGCTCAATATGTTTTGTGTGTTGATGATTTACTGGATTACCGGACAGGTAGGTAGCACTAATATTATCACAATCTACCAAAGTGTCTTTAGGAATTGGGCAGTGTAGCTGAAGAAGATTACGAAGTCAACATTTGCAACACCTCGGTATTCTGCTTCGGCACTAGATCTTGATAATGTGGCTTGTCTTTTTTAGGAACAAGAAACCAAGTTATCACCCAGAAATGTACAATAACTTGAGGTAGAGCGTCTGGTGTCTGGACAGCCTCCCCAGTCTACATATGTGTAGGAGACAAGTGTGGACGTGAATGTTGGATATAAGTGCAACTCATAATCAATGGTACCATATATATATCGCACAATGTGTTTTAGAGCATGCATATGATCATCCATCGGATTATGCATGAAAAGACATACTTGTTGTACAACATATGATATATCCGGTCTAGTGAAGGTTACATACTGCAGGGCTCCTGCCAGGATGTGGTAGAGTGTCGGATCGACAAAAGGCTTGCTGGAAGATGCACTAAATTTAGATTTAATGTCCACCGGAGTTGCTGAGGGTTTACAAGAGGACATATCAGCTCGTTCCACAATCTCTGCTGCATACTTTTTTTGGGGAGAAATAAACCACATGCATGTCGTGTCACTGCTATGCCCAGAAAATAGTGTAGTGGACCCAGATCCTTCTGATGATATATAAACAGAGAGTGATCGAACGGCTGTTATAAAAACCAATATGTGAAACAAAATCCGTAAATCGCGTATACCATGCCCTGGGAGCTTGCTTTAGTCCATATAATATTTTTTTGAGAAGGCACGCATGATTGGGGTATTTGGAGTCCTGTACCCCAAAGGTTGGTACATGTATACCGTTTCATTTAGATGTCCATAGAGGAAGGCAATTTTTACATCCAATTGATGAAGTGGTCAACCCTTTGAGAGAGCCAAACTAAGTATTGTTCGGATAGTCGCTGGTTTGACCACCTGAATGAACGTCTCCCCGCAATCTACGCCAACACGTTGTGTTTTTCCATCACCTACAAGACGGACTTTATGCCGCTCAAAAGAACCATCAGAGTTTTCTTTGTGACTAAATATCCACATAGATCGAATTATATTAGCATGAGGTGGACGAGGTACTATTTTTCATGTCCTATTTTTAATATGAGCATTAAATTTGTCGTCCATAGCCATCTTCCAATTCGGGTCATGAAGAGCAGTCACAAAATTACGGAGTAATGGTGATTTTGAGAGGTGAGTGTGTAGGTTATATTTGGTGTTGGGTTTGACAACACCGTGTTGGCTTTGGGTAATGGGTCGTTTGACTGAGCTTTGGTCCGAGGGAATAACATTTTTTGGTATGACGGGGGATGTTGGGCCTCAGCCCAAGTTACTGGTAGACGGTGGGACTAGAGATGGCAGTGGATCCTGGATCTGGTCCGGATCCGGTGGATCAAGATTCGTTTTATAGGATATGGATCTTCAAAATTTGGACCCGAAGGATTCGGATTGGACCCGTATCTATTTCTGACGGATTAAATCTGGATCTGAATCTTGTATTTGAGATTCGTATCCGATCCAGATCCGACCCGTGGATCCATTTTGTATTAAATATACCCATAACCTAGAATGTAATTTTATAAGTATTTTCTTAAAATACTTATAAATTTTATAAGTATATTCTTAAAATACTTATAAATTTTATAAGTATAATTAAACTATTCAGGAACTACATGAAAGTACTGAAATATTTTGGATTTTGTAAAGGCATGTTTGAAAAATGGAAGCATTAAAGAACAATTACTCAAGTTGCAATATGGTAATAGTGTCATAAAACAAAGGGACAAAAGGAGTACTAGATGCAGATGCAAACAAGGAATTATCATAACTCAGTCTTCAAATTCTTAAATCCTGTTCCTGCAGATGTAAGTTAGCTAAGAAGTAGGAAGAAAATGCTTCTATTCTATTTCAGAAATCTGTCAAGGTCATGGTCTATTAAACACTTAATATGTTACCTTGGATAGTTGAGTACAAGAAATACCACAAGTAATCATGTAATCACGTTGGTTGAAACAGACGGCATTACAGTTCCATATACCACAATAAATTCTTCAACATGAATTGTGCAAGGCAAAGAATTTTACATGTGGATTCAGATCCGATCCGTGGACCCGATGGACTCGGTGGATTCGAATTTGGATCTAATTTTTATGGACCCGATGAATCTAGATCCATGTATAAAAATGGATCTGGATCTGGATTTTAATCTAGTAGGATCCGATCCGTTGCCATCCCTAAGTGGGACGGTGGCATTGGGCTGGGAAATCACAATGGGCCTGGAAGAATTGAATGGTGTAGGCTTATTTTGAGCATTGGACCTTAGGACTGGAGGCCCAATCTGCTGAATTGTATTATCATGTGGTTGGATCACTGTTTTGGGGCCCAGTTGGCCCAAATCGGCATGGTCACCTGAAACAGTGGGCTCGGGAGAGCAAAAAAATTGGGTTAAGTACTGGGATCAGCTATCATCAAGAAAATCATATGTGTGGGGTCCAGACTTGTGTATCTTGGTAAATGGAAAATTCGTTTCATCAAAAATTATGTGATGCCTTATAATTATTTTATTTGAAGATAAGTCGTAACATTTATAACCTCGATGATTAGACGGATATCCCAAGAATACACACGGAGTCGACCGGGGTTGAAGTTTAGTGATGGTCGTTGATGGAAAAAGAGGATAGCATAAGCACATGAATACCCGTAAATGAGAGTAAGAAGGGTCCTGTAGATATAGGATTTTTAATGCAGCTTGGTAGAACAAGTTCTTTTGAGGGAGTATGTTTAACAAGTATGTGTTCATTTGTAGTGCATGGTGCTAAAATGAAGAGGGAAGTGTGGCATGGGCAAGGGATGTGCGAACAATATTATTGAAGGTTTGTATTTTTCGTTCTGCCTTCCCATTTTGGGAGGATGTGTGGGGACATGAAAGGCGGAAGTTTAAACCATTAGAATTGCAAAAATCCCAAAAATGTTTATTGTCAAACTCCCTGCCATTATCACATTGAATATTCTTGATATCCCGTTCAAATTGATTTTTGATGAAAGCTCTAAATTTTAGAAAAATGGAGAAAACTTGTGATTTTTAGATAAGGAAAATATCCACAAAAAATTAGAGTAATCATCTAGCAGAAGCAAGTAATATTTATGGCCCGAAGAGCTCAAAACGGGGGAAGTCCAAATATCATAGTGGATAATATCAAATGGCATAAGAATGCATGAACTAGAGGAAACAAATGGCAATTTAACTTGTTTGTCAAGTGGGCATGAATGACATTTATTTAATGTTTTAAATTGAGTACATGAAATAAACTTATTTTGCTTAAGGAAAGCTAAAATTAGTGCCCCTGGATGCCCCAACCGTTCATGCCATAAAGAAGAGGCTACTCCTGCAAAAGAAAAAGGTAACTTAGACTATTTGATAGGTGACGTTATTGGATATAGCTCGCCTTAGCTATCACATCTCATGAGAAGGCTCCACATCTGAAAATCCTTCACAGAAAATCCAAAAGGGTCAAAAACAATAGACACCCAATTGTCAATAGTAAACTTTCTAACATATACCAAGTTTTTGATTAATTATGGAGCATGAATGATATTTTTTAAGGCTAGTGGTGGGTTTGGTGGTGACAAATTAGTAGAACCATAACCCCGAATGGGAATAGAATGTCCATTTCCGATAATTATATCATTATTTTTGCTCAAATTAAAATCGGACGAGAGATACCTTGGGAGGACGTCATGTAAGACGTCGCTCCGGAGTCCATATACCAATTGGCGTCAGGTGGATTAAACCCAAGAGT
The DNA here is from genome assembly GCA_029783415.1 of Anisodus acutangulus. Lineage (NCBI taxonomy): Eukaryota > Viridiplantae > Streptophyta > Magnoliopsida > Solanales > Solanaceae > Anisodus > Anisodus acutangulus. The sequence continues at coordinate 2,212,490 of CM056498.1, read as the reverse complement.
GTGCATGGCGGATTCTATATCAATTGGGCTTGTCATTGCCGAATGGGACTCCTGACACTGGGTTGGCATTGGCCCAAAATTCCCTGGACCGCTATTGTTACCACTGGAAACCTGTCTGGGCCCAAAACTGTTAGGCCCAAAATTGTTTGGACCAGCAGTGGCTATTCCAGTTGGGCGCTGACTGGGCCTGGCCCAGTTACCCGTAAGGTTGGGGCATGGTGACACAGCCCATGGCCACTGCCAGGCCCACAGACCAGGTCTGCCGCGTGGCTGCCACTGCTGCTATCCTCCGGTGTTGGGTCTGTCGGAATTTCCGCCACCACCACCGGAATTCTGGTGGCCTCCATTTTTATTATTTCTGTGATTTCCATCCCTATTTTTATTACCATTTTTCCTTTTTGTCTCCGATTTTGTTTTGTGGGTTCAAAATAGATATTACTAGCATTTATGGGGGTAGCAATCATTGCGGAATTAGAGACGCTGACGGCCTTTTTGGCAAAGCCCTCCTCTACAAGTATAAGCATCGAACGTGCTTGATAAAACAATGGGAGATAATTGCTTTGTCGGATGAGTGTCCCCACACCGCTATAAGCGTCGGTAAGGTCGGCAACCATTTGCAGAACCAAGCGATTATTGGTAACCGGCGAACCAATATTTTTAAGTTGATCCGACAAGACCTTAAGGCGTTGACAATATGCCAACGCATTTGGGAAATCTGTCATATCGATGGTGTAGAATTCTTGTTTTAAAGTCACGGCACGAAAATTTTTATTGTATTGAAAAATGTCCCGCAACCTGTTTCAAGCCTCCATGGTTGTAGAATCAGGCTTCATTATTGTGTGTAACAAATCCATAGAGATTGTTGCATAAATCCAAGAGAGAACTCTGGCATCAAGAGTTTTCCAGAGTTCTTTGTCATCATCGGTCTTTAACTCCTTTCCTTTGTCATTCTCCAGCGGGATTATATGATGAATAACCCGGTGGGAACGACAACAAATCTTAAAAAGTTTTGCCCAAGTTGTCTAGTGGACATTTTCCATCTCGAGAGTGATGGAAATATGTGTTTTAATGTTTGAGACGGTAAGGGCTGGATAAAAATTATTTTTAGAGTCAGACATTGTCACTTGGAAGGCACAAAGTTGGACAAAAATATGAAGAACAATAATGGAGATGAAAAGGGAGAAGAACAAGAGCAAAAAATTGGCTAAGTTGATAAAGGGTGTCCGAATTTGGAGGTAGAATAGGTGTGTATGGTAAGATCTTTTCCTAGTCTCTTGATACCATGTAAGAATATTTGTGTAATTAGAATATCTTCCTCATCTTATTCTTCCGCAATAATGTGGTTAATATACAACTATACAAGATATGATAGGGAGAAGATCATGCCTAAATATCTCCCTAATGATAATGATAAGATAATCTTCCTAATGACAAGATAATCCTAATAAATATTTTATCCCCCTACCATATATACAAGATATACTACTTAATTACAATAATTATTATTATTATTATTCTATCACAATCCAAATCACTTGGACACCTCCTCAAGGAAATGGCATTGAGCTTAATTTTAATGGTGTTTTTTTTAGTGCCACTCACCACGGTGGTACTGGGGAGTCTTCCGAGATTCTCAAGGTAACTGGATCGTTGGCTACTAGAAAATAATAAACTATGGCCCTTAATCCTTCACACATGGGGTTATGGCCCTCTACGACGGCATTAAAACTGCTACTTACAAGCAAATTCGTGTCTCAGAAATTGAAACATAATCTTTTGATGTACTTCGTATACTTGAGAACAACTATCCGGCATATTGACAAATTATCTCTCTATGCATGTACTTTTTAAAGAAGTTGGGAATTCTCCTAACCTTCGGGAAGGAAACAAAGTTGCTCATGCTTTGGTCAGTGAAGGAACTAAGTATAAGTTTCGTTGGGTTCAAAATATATAAGTACGCACAGCGGAAGTTTAAAATTTTATTTTACTTACCCCAACAATATCTTCTGGTATGGTTATATGACAATCAAAACCTGTAACATAAAACTAGAACACTTACAGGTTGTATTATCTGGAGTCTTTACTTAGGGAGTACACGTGACTATCCCTTCGACTGCAAGCACTATGCTATAGTGTATTCCTTTGTCAAGAAATCCAGGAAATATTGGCAGAGGTTTGAGAGAGTTTCGTCCTAGACTCTAAGTCTAGAATTAGTTTATATAATTGGTGTGTTTTAATTAACAATGGGAGTGTTGTATTTATAGTTAAAATTAGGTCACAAATTAGATTAGGGTTGGGCTCTAAGCCTGGCGCAAAAATTGAGGTGTGGTGGGCCAGTCTGACTGGGCCCACTGCCGGGTTAGCGCCGCGGCGCAACCTAGCAGGCGTCGTGGCTCCTTACGTAAAATTATCTTTCCCTTTTTTATTTAATATATATATTCAGCACATTAAATGCAAAATCTAATTTTGATTTAATTAAATAATTTTCATCTAATATAAATTATCCCATAGTTATTATCAATTTAAATATTTCGATCCCAAATCGAATAATTTAATACTTTCTCAATACACCCTTACATCGAAGAGACAATCGAGATAGTGTGGCCCTATAGTCCTTCATATATCGACACTAATACAATTAAGATCCATACGGAACTCCTAGACTGCGTCGTATGACGAACTCAATATATGAAGTACGTTTACATGAATCCAACAAACATAACCTTTATGTGAAATGATAAATTTCTTTCATTCGCGACACACTCGATCAAGCTTAGGATTTGCCATGTGTCTATCCAAATGGCTTGATCACTTTATCTCATCTATATTAGTCGACAACTAGATCGTATTCTAAATATGTCTCTTGCATTGGCCAATGACTTGGTCGATCTAATATCACTGAGAAGTTGAGTGCTCTCTCGAATATCCAATCGAGGAATGAATCATATTCTTGGCTCAACTACCACCTTAATTTACATCATAATGCACCCACACAAGCCGTATCTTATCCTATAAGGAGTTTAAGCTTAGGATAGGGTCAAAGTACATTACTCTGTAAACAAGGTGTGTATTGACCTCAAGTCAAAGGACTTTCATCTCCCACACGCTGATAACATTTTAGACATGTATAAAAAATAGTTTATCAGCAGGGTACACCAATACTTTCAAAAGTATCCATGTGTCCATCATGAGTAACCATTACTCGTAGCATGTAAGACATGCTACATTCTCCAAGAATGTGATGCAGACCACACGTCGACTTATAACATACCATCGATATCTCATTCTCGATGATCATTAGTCGAGGCTATTTTGAGAGTTACGCTCTATCATCAATATCTCACTCTATTAATGACAATGTAAGCTCAAGGAATGCACATTAATGAATAATTGCAAACAATCAAATAATAATTCAATAATTATAAATGCCATAAATATTAATCTTATTAATAATACGAATATGTTCAAGTACATTTGTCCCTAATAATGATTGTCTCTAGGACATACATACTTTCAATCTCCCATTTGGCCTAGAGCCAATATCCGATGTATCTAATACTCATGTTTTCAAAATGACAATTATGCTTAACTAAGCTTAATGGTTTAGTAAATGGGTCAGCTAGATTATCATCTGTGGGAACATAGTCTAATCTTATTTCTTCAGTTTCCACCATCTCCCTGGGTATGTGGTATTTCCTCGGTACATGCTTGTTTCTGTTTGTTGATCTTGGTTCCTTAGCTTGCGCAATCGCACTAGTGTTGTCACAATAAATTGTTATTGGACAAGTGGCACTTGCAACAATCCCTAGTTCCTTCAGGAACTCAGATATTGCGATAGCTTCTTTACCAGCTTCCAATCCAGTAATGTACACGGCTTCAGTTGTCGAATCAGTAGTTGTAGCTTGCTTGGAACTTTTCCAACTCACTATTCCGCCATTGAAAATGAAGGCATATCCAAATTGAGATTTGAAGTCATCAAGATCTGTCTGGAAGCTAGCATCAGTGTACCCAGTACACACTAGCTTCTCTTGTCCACCATAAACTAAGAAATATTTTTTAGTTCGTCTACGATACTTAAGAATACTCTTGACTGCTTTCCAGTGTTCTTCCCTAGGATTATGCTAGAATTTGCAAGTCATACTAAGTGCTTAGGCCACATCTGGCCTCGTACAGGTCATGGCATACATGATAGATCCTATAACTGAAGCATATGGGATTCTTTTCATACGTTCAAGTTCTGCAACAGTAGAAGGACTATCCTTCTTTGATAACTTGATCCCTTGACTCATAGGAACATTTCCTTTCTTGGAGTTTTCCATAGAGAATCGTCTTAGCACTTTGTCTATGTATGTGGACTATGACATCCCCAACAATCTATTAGGCATATCTCTATAGATCCTAATTCCAAGAATATAGCAGGCTTCACCCAAGTCATTCATCATGAAGGTGTTGGATAATCATTCCTTGACTGGTTGCATGAGAGTCTTATTATCTCCCATTATTCATATGACATCTACATATATAACAATGAAGACAATACTCCTTTACTTGCGCTTACTATAAATGCAGGGATCTTCTTTGCTTCTAACAAAGTCAAACGATTTGACTGTTTTATCAAAGCAAATATTCCAACTCCTTGAGGCTTGCTTAAGTCCATAAATGGACTTCTGCAGCTTGCATACTACTTTGGGCTTAGTCTTGGATGTAAACCCTCAGGTTGTATCATATACAACTCCTCAATTAGGTTACCATTGAGGAAAGCAGTTTTAACATCCATTTTCCAAATGTCATAATCATAGTATGCGGCTATTGCAAGCAAAAACCGAAACTTAATTTTTGCAATAGGTAAAAAGGTTTCATCATAATCGACCCCAGGTCGTTGATTATAACTTTTAGCCACCAATATCACCTTATAAGTCTATACCTTGCCATATGCATCAATCTTCTTCTTGAAAACCCATTTGCATCCTATGGGTCTAACCCCTGTTAGAAAATCAACCAAGTTTCAAACTTGATTGATGTACATCGAGTCCATCTCAGATTTCATGGCTTTTTGCCATCTCTGCGAATAAATGTCTAACATAGCTTTGTTGTAGGTTGTAGGTTGTAGGTTCATCGTCATCAGGAATATCTATCTCATTGTGTATTTCAACAAGGAGATTAAGTCTTTCAGGCGGACGATGAGTCCTAGTGGTCCTACGGAGTTGATTATTCTGCGTTTCAGTGTTTGTTGCATTCTGATTGTGAGAATGTCTTTGTGTGATGGACAATCCATCACTTTGAGAGCTTTCAGGAATGTCATTTTCATATATTTCCTGAATGGAATGATGTACAATCATTGTATCATCTTCCATTGGTTGTGTATGAGAGCCTTGCATTTCTACACTATCTCTCACAGCACTCCCACTGGCTGAAGGGCGTACTCTAAGTATCCCATCTTCACCAAATACTCCCACTGAATCCTTGTCTAGGTCTTTTGACAAGGGTTCAACTTCTGTGTTATCTTGTGGTTCTTGAATTTCTTCAAGTTTTATCTTATTGCATCTCTGTTCCTTGTATACATAATCTTCTTCAAGGAAAGTTGCATTTCTGGAAACAATGACCTTATATTCTTCAGGAAGATAGAAATAGTATCCCTTAGTTTCCTTTGGATACCCCACAAAATAATATTTCTCACTTTTAGAGTCCAACTTGTCAGTAAACATCTTCTTTACATATGCAGGGCACCCCCAGGGTCGCATGTGTTTAAGTGCTAGATTCTTGCCATTCCATATCTCATATGGAGTTTTCTCTACTGACTTTGAAGGAACCCTGTTCATAATATAAATTGAGCTTTGCAATGCATAGCCCCAAAGGTATGTTGGCAGAGCTAAGAAACTCATCATGGATCTAACCATATCTAATAGGGTTCGATTTCTCCTTTCAGCAACACCATTCATCTGTGGCGGAGCTGTCCATTGTGATTGGACTCCATGAAGCTTCAAGTAATCCAGAAATTCTTTACTTAAGTATTCACCTCATCGATCTGATCGAAGGGTCTTGATACTGTTTCAAGTTGCTTCTCTACTTCTGACTTGTACTCATTGAATTTCTCAAAGGCTTCGGACTTGTGTTTCATCAGATACACATGCCCAAACCTTGTGAAATCATCTGTAAAAGTGATGAAGTAAGGAAAGCCTCCCTTAGCTTGGGTTGAAAATGGCCCACATACATCAGTATGGACCAATTCAAGTACCTTTTTGGCTCACACCCCTTTCCCAAAAAGTGGCTTGTTGGTCATCTTTCCTCTCAAGCAAGATTCACAGTTACCATAGGACTCCAAGTCAAATGGTTCCATGTAGTCTAACTTTCTTAATCTTGCTATCCTTGATTCATTGATGTGACAAAGTCTACAGTGCCATAAGTAGGTGGGGTTTCTTGGATTACTTATCTTAGCTCGTTTGTTTTGCACATTAAAATTTTCACGACTACAGTTTAGAACATACAAACTATCCATAAGCGGAGCATTTACACAAATAAAACCATTAAAAGACAGTACATAACTGTCATTGGTAATAAATGAGGAAAACCCCTCAATGTCTAACATTGGGATAGAAATAATATTCCTCGTCAATGAGGGAACAAAATAACAATTATTTTGTTCTAAACAAAATCCTGGAGGTAAATCTAGTCTATAAGTTCTCACGCGTTCAACATCCACTCGTGCTCCATTTCCAACGCGCAGGTCTACCTCCCAAGGTCCAACCTTTCTGCTGTCAATCAGACCCTTGTCCAGTAGAGCCAGGAGCACCTAGTGCTTTGCCTCCTCTTGGAGTTGTGCAGTCCTTCTTCCAGTGCCCCTTCTTCTTGCAGTTGAGGCACACATCCGAAGCTACTTTTGCCTTATTCTGAGCACCTCCTCTAGGTTTCATAACTATAGGTGCAGCAATTGTCTTACCCTTCTTCTTCTGTATGTTCTTACCCTTGGGATTGAACTTGCTAGAAGAGCCCACCATAAGCACGGATTTACCTTAAGAAGTAGATGATTCAAAGGTCTTCAACATGTTGTGAAGCTCTGGAAGACTTGCCTTGGTCCCATTCATATTGAAGTTCACAATGAAATTGTCAAATGAACCAGGAAGTGAATTCAGGATCAGGTTGACAGAGACATTTATAGCAGCTTCGTTCCAATCGAAGCCAACCTTTCTATCAGCCCAATCATCTTAAGAACATGTGCTGACACTTGACCCCTATCGTTCAGCTTACACTTGAAAAGGTCCCTCAACAGTTCATACTCCATTATCTCAGACTGTGAGTCATAGAGACTCTTCAAGTGTTCTAGCATTTCGTTGGGGCCCATGTTTTCATGTTGCCTCTGTAACTCCAAGGTCATGGAGGACAACATTACACATTGTGTCGAGGTAGCATCGTCTAGATGTTTCTGATAAGTCACCTCGTCAAACAAGGCATACTCAGCAGAATCTTCAGCAGGGACTGTGGGGAACACTGTGTCTAACACATACTCAATTATTTCTAGTCTTAACACCAATCGCAGATTTCTTAACCATTCATGATAATTTGATCCAGTCAACTTGTTTGTCTCGACCAACATTTTCAGTAATAGATTTGACATTTTATACGACTGAAGAAACAAATAGACTTGAAATTAAACTCTAATATAATTTCTATTGAACATATTCGTTAACTAATTAACATGGCCTTTAGTTTAATTAGCTCCCACTATTTTAACATACTCTTCGACCCCATGGAAGAATACGGACTCATATCAAATATGGTCATAATGGGCCATGATCCAGGTTCATGCTATCTCCGCGTTTGTTGTGGCTGATAACTTCAACAGCACAACCTGGTAGGTCTCTAAACCAATTTCAAACAATTTGTAACTCATGTTTGACCGAATGTTCTAAACAATCGATCTGTGTCCCTCGGCTTATCCGACACTGTGGCACCAAGACAGCCTAGCAAGTCAACCCCGTAATACGACTGCAATTATGTATCTAAGTGAGTTTTGTCTTATAGAGCAAACATTGTGGTGTAAATACTCATGAAGGTTTATCACCCACTTCTACATTTAACATGCATCTCTAAAAGAGTATGAGTCCTCGTAGACTTAGAGCAAATGCTGTGGCGTAAATACACATCTCACCGAAAAGGATTTTGCACTACAATCAATTATAACGGACAACACGTTCATTTTAAATGAGACTTGTATTAAAATTTTAGGAAACATTTTAATTCAGGATTTTAACCAAGATCAACTCTAATATGCTATATCAAATATAACATCTTAATGCAAATCACTTATTGGGGAACGCCTGCCCAAGCATGATATTAAGCGGTTTAACAAATAATGGGTGCCGCCTACCCAGACAATTATTTGCGGACACTATTCTAGTAATCTAAATGACAATCATTTAGCACATAAACAGTATACTTATCAAATATACTATATAATAATAATCATAGGTTAAACATTCTGAAGAAAAAAATTGGACCGATGGGGTCGCGGCGCTAATCATTAGAGTCGCGCCAGTGAGGCAGAAGCCGAAATTTTGTTTCTGCAATGCATAAGCGTCGCGGCTCCATGGTGGAGCTGCGGCGCTGGCAAGGCAGAAACACTTTGCTTGCATTAGGGTTGCGGCACTCCACCATAGAGTCGCGGCGCCTAATGTCCAAAAAGTCCAGAATTAAAAAATGAAGCATTAGGGTCACGGCGCCGCCTTGAAACTCTAGCAAGTGTCGCGACGCCCTACCATAGGGTCGTGACGCCGACGTCCTGACAAAACGTTACTGTGTTGATTTTCTAAAATCGTTCGAGCCCTAAATCCAATTTAGGGACCAAATCACAGATCTTTTATCCTCACCCACCATAATCAATAACGCACATATCGACCATCATCCATTCATACTCGTTCTTCGCCGTGCACCATGTTCGCAATGAATCGGTTATCTGCACTTGGATTAGTCCGAGTTAGAATAGAATGACTTCCTCGATTTAGCGTAGGTGATAATTTAGGATGATATCAAAAGGTTAACATTCGGTCAAGATATGTAGGATTTCAAGAAGTCTTGTTTTAATCCAATTTTATGTTTAACCAATATTATTATGTTATTCAATTGTTATATAACCATTGAATCAGCCTGGGCTCTGATACCACTGCTGAATTTTGTTGGGTTCAAAATATATAAGTAGGCACAGCAGAAGTTTAAAATTTTGTTCTACTTACCCCAATAATTTCTTCTGGTATGGTTATATGACAATCAAAACCTTTAACATAAAACTAGACCACTTACACGTTGTATTATCTTGAGTATTTACTTAGGGAGTACACGTGACTATCCCTTCGACTGCAAGCACTATGTTATGGTATATTCCTCTGTCAAGAAATCCAGGAAATCTTGGCAGAGGTTTGAGAGAGTTTCGTCCTAGACTCTAAGTCTAGAATTAGTTTATATAATTTGTGTATTTTAATTAACAATGGGAGTGTTGTATTTATAGTTAAAATTAGGTTACAAATTATATTAGGATTGGACTCTAAGCCTGGCGCAAAAACTGAGGTGCGGTGGGCCAGTCTGATTGGGCCCACTGTCGGGTTAGTGCCGCGGCGCTTTACGTAAAATTATCTTTCCCTTTTTTATTTAATAAATATATTCAGCACATTAAATCCAAAATCTAATTTTGATTTAATTAAATAATTTTCATCTAATAGAAATTATCTCGTAGTTATTATCAATTTAAATATCTCGATCCCAAATTGAATATTTAATATTTTCTCAATACACCCTTAGATCGAAGAGACAATCGAGATAGTGTGGCCCTATAGGCCTTCATATATCGACACTACTACATTAAGGTCCATACGAAACTCCTAGATTGCGTCGTACGACGAACTCAATATATGAATTACATTTACATGAATCCAACAAACATAATCTTTATGTGAGATGATAAATTCCTTTCATTCACGACACATTCGATCAAGCTTAGGATTTGCCATATGTCTATCCAAATGGCTTGATCACTTTATCTCATCTATATTAGTCTACAATTAGATCATATTCTAAATATGTCTCTTGCATTGGCCAATGACTTGGTCGACCTAATATCACTGAGAAGTTGAGTGCTCTCTCGAATATTCAATCGAGGAATGAATCCTATTCTTGGCTCAACTACCATCTTAATTTACATCATAATGCACCCAACACAAGCCGTATCTTATCCTATAAGGAGTTTAAGCTTAGGACAGGGTCAAAGTACATTACTCTGTAAACAAGGTGCGTATTGACCTCAAGTCAAAGGACTTTCATCTCACACTCGCTGATAACATTTTAGACATGTATAACAAATAGTTCATCAGCAGGGTATACCAATACTTTCAAAAGTATACATGCGTCCATCACGAGTAACCATTACTCATAGCAGGTGAGACATGCTACATTCTCTAAGAATGTGATGCAGACCACACGTCGACTTATAACATACCATCGATATCCCATTCTCGATGAGCATTAGTCGAGGCTATTTTGAGAGTTACGCTCTAACATCAATATCTCACTCTATTAATGACAACGTAAGCTCAAGGGATGCACATTAATGAATAATTACAAACAATCAAATAATAATTTAATAATTACAAATGCCATAAATATTAATCTTATTAATAATACGAATGTGTTCAAGTACATTTGTCCCTAATAATGATTGTCTCTAGGACATACATACTTTCAATCTCCCACTTGGCCTAGAGCCAATATCCGATGTATCTAATACCTATGTTTTCAAAATGACCATTATGCTTAACTAAGCTTAATGGTTTAGTAAATGGGTCAGCTAGATTATCATCTGGCAAGGAGCTCACTCTGAAGGAGGTGATGCATGTCCCTGAGATTAGGAACAATTTAATTTTAGGTCATGTATTGGTTAATGCTGGTTTTAGGCTAGTATTTGAGTCCAATAAGTTTGTAATCACCAAAAAATGGAACCTGTGTGGGAAGGGGCTTCGTCTGTGAAGGCCTCTTCAAGGTTAACGCCATGTCAGTCATGCGTTCAATCAATAAAAGTGAAGTTTCTTCTTATTTGCTTGAGTCTTTTAATTTATGGCATCATAGATTTGGACATGTGAACTACAAATCCATCCAAAGGTTGGTAAATGTGGAGTTGTTGTCGTCTATCAACGTAAACCCTCAACATAAGTGTGAAGTGTGTGTAGAGGCAATACTCACTAAGACTCCATTTAGATCAGTCGAAAGGGATACCGCTCCTCTTGAACTTGTTCACACAGATATATGTGATTTGAAGTTTGCCAAAATAGATGGGCACAGATATATGTGATTTGAAGTTTACCAAAATAGATGGGGGAACAAGCACTTTGTAACATTTATAGATGATAGCACAAGGTATTGTTACCTTTACTTGTTGAAAAGTAAGGTTGAAGCCTTTGTAGCATTCAGACGCTACAAAGCAGAAGTTGAAAACCAACTAAGTGTGCGGATTAAATCAATTTACAGCGATAGAGGGGGAGAATATGTAGCACCATTTGAGGAATATTGTGCCCGGTCGGGCATTGTTGATCGAACGACGGTTCCATACTCACCTCAGTCGAACGGTGTCGCTGAACGCAAGAACCGTACATTGAAGGAAATGATGAATGTCTTGCTCATCAATTTCGGTCTTCCCCCAAAACATGTGGGGAGAAGTTGTCCTTACCGCTAATACGATTCTTAATAGAGTCCCATATAAGGGTAAGGACAAAACATCATACGAGTTATGAAAGAGAAAGAAACCCACCTACAAATACCTGAAGGTGTGGAGTTATTTGGCAAAGGTTGAAGTACCTAAGCCAAAGCAGGTCAAGATTGGACATAAGACTGTAGATTGCATTTTCATCGGGTATGCAAATAATAGTAGTGATTATCGCTTCTTAGTGCAATGTCAGATGTACCATATCCACAAGGGTACGATCATGGAATCAAGGAAAGTCCAATTCTTTGAGGATACTTTTCCTAGAAAGGAAAGAGACGTAACCTCTCGAAAACAAAGTTATGAACAAAACTCTCAGGAACCGGGAGTCGTTGACAGCCCGGATCTAGATGGTTCAGATCTAGTGGACTCTGAAGTGGATGAATATCTGGAATCTAATGTTCCAGATTCTCAGAACTTAGCGACTCCAGAAACAGGTGTCTCAGAACTTGACTTGTCAAATCTCTGTACGGGCTGAAACATGCCCCGAAGCAATGGCATGAAAAATTTGATAGTACTCTACTATCGAAGGGTTTCTCCATTAATGAGTGTGACAAATGTGTTTACATGAAAGGTAATTCAGAAAATTGGTAAAAATCGTGGTGCACCCGTATGCCAGGAGCAATATGCGCAGGTGATTGGGAGTTTGATGTAAATAACAAACTGCACTCGACCTGATATCGCTTATGCAGTCAAGTTGGATAGGTTTATCCGTAATCTAAGTAATAATCTTTGGAAAGCGTTGAATCGGGTACTACGGTACCTGAAATACACGCTAACTTACAGGTTAGATTATTCGAGATATCCAGCTGTACTAGAGGGGTACAGTTGCAAACTGGATATCTGATATAGAGAACATCAAGTCCACCAGTGGGTATATATTTACAATTGGTGGTGGGGTTGTGTCTTGGAAATCCTCTAAGCAAACTTGCATCGCCCGATCCACAATGGAGTCGGAGTTTATTATTATAGACAAAGCAAGAGAAGAAACTGGGTGGCTTCATGACTTCTTAGAGGACGTTCCGTGTTGGGACAAACCCGTACCTTCTGTAATGATGCACTGCGACAACCAGTCATCTCTAGGAAGGGCACATAGTTCTATGTATAACGGAAAATATCATCATATTCGACGGAGACATAAGATTGTTAGGCAGCTGATCACTACGGGTATTATTTTCATTAACTATGTAAAATCAAATGAGAACATAGCAGATCCTTTGACTAAGGGCATACCCAGAAATCATATGTTCTGCCTGTCTAGGGGAATGGGCTTAAAACCCAAACAATAAGGACTGATACAGTGGTAACCCAACCTTATTGACTGAATATCCCAAGAATTAGCTTCGATGGGAAAACTAAGTTATAAAGGTTCAGTTGAGCGCTTTGGTGAAAGCAAGAGCACTTCGGGTTATGATTTTTGTAAGGAACATAAACCCAAAGTCATTCCCGCGATAGACATTAAGTGTTATCTGCAGTGTGGGTAGAGGATAAGTTTCCAAAACCTTTAATGATCCTCAATGGTTAAGGTTAGGTTTGGGAAAATTTTTAATGGTTCATAACACTTGTGAAGTGGGGTATATCAGGATATCTTGTAGGAGACCACCTATTTAAGTGTGAGGACAGACCGCCTTAAATGAACGCACTTAAGAATCCAAGAGTGTCCACGGCCACAACGGACAAAACATTAAGAAGAACAAAGTAATGAAAGTTATTGTGTTGATACTGTTGACTTGGCTTACACTAAACACTGACGGTACAAGACATCACGTTCACCGCGCAGTAAGTAAGTCCGATGGTATTCAACTAAGGAAGGTTCAAAGCGGAAGCTACCTCTCTTGATGCAACATCGGTCCGCTGAAAGATTGCTAGAAATAGGCACCTTGTGGGTGCGCCAAAATCTCTTTCAAGAGGGGATTGTTCGAAATTTATTAATGTGGAATAAAGTTTATCCCATTATTTATGACTCGAACAATTGGGACCCCGCACGTCGGAAACTTCATTTCCACACACGTGCACACATTGTACCAAGAATCGTAAATTTCATTAGTGAAAGAGATATTGGTACGTAACTAAAATGTTTGAGACATAAAATGATGGACGGTCATTAGCCAAATGACGAGTGTTCCAAAAATGTATCTCTAAATACGAGTTCTTGCTAAAAAATTATCATAGTTCTCAAAAAATCTAATAGGTCTCTTCGATAAATATTTGACGGAGTCTATAAATATTAATTTTTGACAAATTTTAAGAACCAAAAATTATTTATGTACATACTTAAGGGTTATTTTAAACATATCCTCAAATATAAGGGATGATAAAACATTGTCTAAAACCCTAGATATTTTTTCGGTTAATTTTTGGTGTAATTGCTCTGAATCTACTACTGGAACTGGTATTTTTCGAACAATTTTTTTATGTAATTCTTCAATTCTCTCTCTCTCCCTCTAGATCTGCTTGTGAAACTGATGGATATGGTTTTCAGTGAAATAATTTTGAATTTTTGAGCGGGAAATTTGTCTTGGTGTGGCCCATTGAGATTATTATTTCGGACTTATAATTTTCTTTTATATTTATTAACTATATTCTTTTTGGTCTGTCCAATTTATACGATATCATTTTTTATTTATCATGTTTCAAAAAAAATATTATATTTCTATATTTAGAAACAATTTAATTTTATAAGATATTTATAATCATACATTTATATTATAAAATTTATTTTGAATCACACATTTTGACTTTGGTTACCCGGCGGCTTATCTTTGTCTCCACTTTCGGTTCTTATCTGATGGGAACATCATTGAACAAGTCCACCATCACTCACACACACAAACATACAATTTTTTAATTCAAATCAGATTTTTGTCCAGTTTTTTTATTTTTTGTTTTTGTAATGTGATGTACATTTTGAACTTTCAGATTTTCATGTACTAACTCATTTTTTGAGAAAATATAACTAAGCTTGATACGCTCACCAATTTAAGTTGTTTTATCGATGTACACGACTTGTAAGCAACAAGTATAAACAATTAGATTCGGAGTAGGAGTACAAAAGATCTACTTTTAGTGTAAATTCATATATTTATATTTTGAAATTAAATTACACCTTTAGATTGGACCGCGTTCCTTCAAAAAATATCTTCAAAACATGTATAATATGTGTACATGTATAATGTGTATAATTAGTGAATATACGTTGATTATACATTTATTATACATAAATTATACATCAATGATACATTTGCTATATACATATTGTATGGGTACGTATTCTATACAACAATGATACAATTTCTATACATATATAGTAGTTATACATTTTTTATAAAACAATGATACATTTTCTATACATATACTGGAATTAGTTGAAAATGGCTAGAAAATAAAATTATTATCAAAATGCTAAAAATGTCTTTTAAAATTCTTGGACCATTTGGTGTAAATAATTTTAACCAGATGGCCATTTATGTCATTTTCCCTTTTTAAAATCTTCATTTCTTTCTTAAACTATGTGCAAGTCAAATGATGTCACATAAATTGGGACGGATGGAGTACTAGTATGTCGGACTACAAACTCATCTTTTTTATTAAATTTTGATATGTTAATCATTAGGTTATGAATTTACCCCAGACTCTACGTTGTGTAACTTCACTGGATTTATTATTATTGTTGTTGTAGATTATGAATTTTCCATGCAAGGTTATGTTTGGATGGTAAGTACTCATACATCCTTAATTAAACTCCATAACATGAATTTACTTGCAGAGGGTTCGAACTCTGCAAGTAAGTTTGAGACTCTCTGAACCACCCTACTCCAGATTCCACTTTGCTCATACATCAAATCCATCCTCCTATGTAGTTCACGTTCATAGATATAGACTTCCCAAATGAAGGCATCAAGTTATTGAAACGAACACAAGACTTTAACAAGCCACCCAATGTAGCCATTCGTTTTAGCTACCACACACTGGCCTTAAAAGTGTCTAATCACTTTTCGTAAGAGCGTTTTATTCTTAAAGTGAATTTTTTGGCATAAATTATAATTAATTGTGTCTTAAAGTGAAATATGGGCATCTACTGAGAAATGAAAACGAAGATACGATTGGTATAAATTAATACTCGTAGTATTTACTAAAGATACAGTATATTATGACTGATTCATTTTTATTTGAAGAGCTTATGGGAGAGAGGACTGTCGTAATAATGTGTCTACTCGTATAAATTCGAACGTAATTTCCAAATGGACTGAATAAAACGTGGGCTACGGGCTTCTGTTGAACCAAATGGGCCCAATATAGTTGAAAGCAAATGGTGCATTTGGACCGATCTATGTTTCTTTTGGATAGGACTTTTTGATGGGCCGAACCAAGACATGCAGTGTAAAAAGCCCAAATCAAATGTGGAAATTCAGCTACGAAGCATTTTATGCATGCTACGATGTGGTTCTAGTAAGTGTGAGTCACACCAAGCTTAATTAGTTATTTATTATTAAATCTAATCAAATATATGGGATTTAGAATCTTTACGCACTAAGCGTGAATAGAAATACATTCATAATTAAGTATTTTTTTAGTTTTTAGCGATAGTGACATAAAACTTAGTTATCTAACATATAATCATTTGTAAATCTAACTTAACAAATCGAACTTACGATCTTAGATTGAAAGGCATAATATCAGTACATTGTGTGCGCGTGCGTGCGTGCATATATGTGTTATATGTGCATGTATGCGTGTTCTTCTAAATTTGTGTTATGTGTTACACGTAGTAATTCAAATGTTCAATTTGAACCCGTCATGTAACTAGGGTATTAAATAGGTGGATTGGACTTAAACTAGACGGGTCAATAAGTAGCCAAAAGTTACTTGAACAAAGATGAGCTGGTCAAAATAGGCTAAAAATTAGGTCATGGCTCAAACTGTCCAACTAACATACCAAGTTTTAGTTTATTTTTTATCTTCTTATCACTTTCTAAATTACCAAATTAAACTAATAAAATAATTCTTTATTATTGCTATAAGTAGCCTATCAAAGAAAAAAATATAAATATTTTGATAAGGATTCTTATTTGTCAATTTGGATTTTGGACTAATGATTTAGTCTAAATCACTTAATATTTAGATGAACTATACTGAGAGAGTCAAAATAGATTGAATTGATAAATAAACGAGTTATTAACTTAAACGGTTAGACAAGTAATATTTTCATTAGATAATTTTATCGTCCCAACATGCAATTAGCCGTGGTGCTAGAAAAGAAGTTCCATTAGACTTCTCTTGAATATTCTTTTCTAATAAGGGATAAATCCAAAATCATAGGTTAATTTATTCAGATGAAAATATTCTTGTTCCATTGTCCAATGACTTGCCTTAGTAGTATAAATATGAAGTTGCATCCCATGTATTTCCACTTTAACACTATCATCATCCACTAATTTTGGTCCCGATCACAAGTGACATAACTTACTTACTTGTGTTATTTATTAGGTTTCTTTTAGTATATTCCACTTTGTCCGTGTTAATGTTGGGTTTGGTGTTGTGACATTTGATACAACATATCTTCTGAAGTACTGATTTGAATGCATAAAAATGTTGAGACAAATGTCATAACATTCGGACCAACATCGTCGAAAAACAGTTTTGACCTACTTCACGGAATGAAGTAATATTTTTGTAAATATTACTATATAGTAAAAATGAATTGGCATGGTGAATTGGAGATGTGTAAAACGTGGGAGAAAGAGTCAAAGCTTGGGCAAGAAGTCGAGTAAGGAGCAAGTCAAAATTGTTGAGATTTTTCACTCCTTAATCATCTACTACAAGCTGCCCATCTTTTCCTCAACTTCCACAACCAATCGACGAGCCTTTCAAGGAAGACTCTCTACTATAAATAGAGAGGCTACTGCAGTGAATCGATATCCAAAACCAGATTACAAAAATACCAAGAGAGCTCTCGGGATTTCATCTTAGAAATCTGGTCACAAGTGTTGCTTGAGTGTGTCGACAACATTCTGTCCAACATTACAATTGATGTTTAGATTCTAGATTAGTTTTGTATGGAGCGATTGTAATGAGAGATTGTCTATGTATACTTAGTTAGATTTTTCAGGCAGAAGTCATCTGCGACTTCAACTTTTAATTCATTTCCATTTTATCTTGTAAATCTGTAAAGAAAGGAATTTGTAATTTTGTATATAATATATATACAATACATTTGGTCATTGACCATCATGAGTTATATAATATATATATATAACTTATGAATTTTTTAAACTTTTGTGTTCTTTAAATTTCGTTGCATTTACTCTTTAAAGTTACTATTTTACTAAGTGTGGTTACTGGTGTCAGCCGATATAATTGATGACATTCTGAAACAGAATTGACATTCGATTTATTTTATCTCTTATCTTGTTTTTACTTTCCGTAGCATTTGACACACTTTCGGTCCAAAAAGTTGGGGATGATAGATATGATAAACCACACTTTGTACATTGGATAAATAGAGTATCTATTAGATAAGCATTGTTGCTTTAGTGGCATTGGACTAGGCAAATCAATGTGAACATTCTTGATTCTTTTTAACAATAATTCTCCTAGAATATTTTTCAAGGAATAATAAAATCATGAAAATGGGGTTTAAATTTTAGATTTTTACAGTTAAGTCATTTAACAATCAAATATAGCTAATTATTTTGGAGACAAATTTAGAATTTGAAAATTGTGAGTACTTATAACAATCTCAAGATATATATAATAATAGTTGGATTAATACTAATATTTTTAGAGATACTTAACGTATTTCTTAATACATATACATGGAGAGAAAAAGTTATAATTAGGTTCACGTAAACCCATAAATTACTAAGTGAGTCTCCCTCTATTCGAGACAAAATCAAACTTTGAAGATTATGAATTTTAGATTCTAATATTTCTATGCTACGGGATTCCAAAATAATGATTTACACATATTATTAATCATTTAAAGCAAATACAGAGTAGACCCCAATGAATTGGGATTTCATTATTTTGTGAAGGGAAAAGTCCCGAAGGCGAAATCCCCCACTTGTATCAGAGGTCTCTTGGCCAGGTGGGACGCAAATCGAGAGATATGTGCGAGTGGTTGCCCTGCAAGGGAGAGAACCAACGGGACACGAACTCAGCAACAACCCTTGCAATATTTCAGCAAAGACTGTCACCACACGGATTCGAACCCGCAACGTCGGAGTGTTTGTACCACAATCACCTTGCCACTTACCAACTCGCATGTGCTCCTGGGGGCAATTGGGATTTCATTATTGATCTAGATTATTTTTGGACCTATTACTGCTGGGTTCTATGGGTCAAACCCGAAATCATGTTCAAATAAAAGAATATAACAAATTCAAATTTTAATAATGCATATTTATATTCTCAAATATCCCTTACAAACAAAGAATATATTAGATATGAATAAGAATTTGTGATACCTTGGCAAGTAGCCAATACCTAAACAAGAGAAGAGAATACTTCCCAATAATATTGCTCGAAAACGAGACAACCAATGAATTTTTTCTAGTTATTATCACAGCCGAATTTTGAATTTAAGTTAAAACAGAGTTAACGTTTATACACGACGGACAATTTTTTATTTTTTTTATATTATCAGAAAAATAATTACAAGAAATCGTCTAATATGAAGTGGGATTATTAGCTTGAAAATAAGGCATAGTATCTTTTTTCTCTTCACACAATATTTGATATCCGTATTGTAGTCATGTTTTATAAGACTCATTAAACGAAAAGCGTTCTTTATTAAGATTTTTTTTAAATTTTCAATACACAAACTTGAGATCTTTGTTTAAAGAGCGAAATGATCATATCCGATTCAATGCAATTCTTGGAGGGTAGGCATGTTATCTATTATATAATGATAATGTAAAAATAATTATTTGCATTGTCAATTTATATAATTTAAACACAAGAAATGGCCGTAAACTATATTCGGCATCCGATACTTTCAAATCAAATAAGATAACTCCGATGAAAAGTTGTACGTCATTTTAGTAGCTGAATTTTTTATTTTTATTCTTTTTGTTTTTGTATTTTTGTCGTGTGGCCATGTGATTATGTGAATATTTGGTTCATGTGCATGACCAAATTTACCACATGAAATGACAAGTAAACAATTACAAGAACTTCGTATTATTAAAGTAAGATTTGATATGCTATGTAATGTACTAAATAAAAGCTGGCTTAATTAATTGTTTGTCACTTTTCATTAATTAATCTGGTTTTAGTTAAACATATCTTTTAACTTTATGAATGAGAGATACTTTGTTGAGCTTTTGAAAACTCATTTTTTTAGTTTTTGAAAAGAGTAGTTTATTTAAGAAGTGTTTGTAAGAAAAACAATTTGAAAATTGCATGGTTGAATGCGACTTTTAAATTATATTTGTCAAACGCCACTTATAAATTCCCATTTGGCATTTATTACTTATTATCGACAATGATACTAACCTTAATACCGCTATTGTATTCACCACAATGTTGGAATGATAACACAATGGGTTTATACCATCTTTTTTCGTTATGGTATAAACCCAAACTCAGTCGAACAAATTAAAATGAGTTTTTTTTTACTATATTCGGAATCCGTGATCTGACTACTAAATTAGATTCGTGTTGCGTAGTATTCATTCTCGGAGTTTAAACTTGAGACATCTCATTAGACCAGTCCATAGGGTCGGGGACCCGCTCAAAGACCCCGAAAAAGCAGGCGGTGACCGAGAGCCACTCGACCCGAGGTCGTGGTCGGCCAGTCGGAAAAATTACCCGTCCGACCCGACCGACTGGCGGCCCGACCCGACCTCGGCCCGACCCCGACCCGCATATTTTTTTAATATAATTTATATTATTTTTCCTTCATTAATATTTATTTTGTACTTATATATATTTTTGTCATTAATAAGTGATATAATGCCTGTTTATTAATTATATATTTATATTATTAGTCATTTTGTTAATATCATGGAAGCATAATGTAGGGAGATAAAGTAGTTGTAAATTGGTGAAACTTTAAATGGTCATAACTCTGCGCTCGGATGTCCGTTTTATCCAAAAAAAAAAATTTGATTTTGCATATTTTTTCGAGACAGGGACGGTCAAACCGCCAGTAAAGCGGTTTAAGCAGCAATTTTTAGAAAAGCGTCAGTTTTCCAATCAATTTGTGTTTTTCCCCAAATTGATTTCCAATTCTCTTTTCTTTAGTCAAGATTTCACGATATACAATACATTTCAACGTCGAAATTTCGTGGTAATGTAGGGGTGAATACCAATTTCGCTTTGAAAATTCAATTTTAAAAAAAAATCTCGACCAGAGGCCCGACTGCGCCAAAAAAATCGTCGGGTCAGGGGCTCGTGACCCGTAGGGTCCCCGAAGGGTCAGGGCCAGGGTCGGAATTTTAAAAAAAATATAGGGTCAGGGTCGGGCCAGGGTCGGGCAAGGAGGAAAAAAAAAGCCACCCGACCCGACCTTTGGACAGGTCTACATCTCATTAAGAGTAGAGGAATTCTATCCTTCCGACTACCTCCATCGGTGGTAAATTTGAGCTAGTACTATAATAGTATTACTTGCTCATTTCATTAATTTCATCTTAGAAACGAATTTAAGTTATATATATTGCTAGTATAAAGAGCCTTTTAAAATGTGATCAATTCGTACTGAGAAGATAGTTAGCAATATCGAAGACTAAATTGTCCATTTAGGGTGTGTTTGGTATGAAAGGAAAATGTTTTTCATCAAAAAAAAAATTCTGGAAAACAAGTGAGTCTTTAACTTATTTTCTAGTATTTAATATGTAAGCAAAAAAATATTATCCTAAGGGTGTGTTTGATATGAAGGAAAATATTTTTCAATTTTTCCATGTCTAGTTGGTCAAAATGTCTTGAAAAACATTTTCCATAGGAAAACAAGTTCCTTGAAAAATGACTTCCCTAATGGAAGTTAGAAAAATAAGTCCATAAGTGACATTCCAAGTTTATTGTCTCTTCCCCACCCACCCAACGCCCCCAACCCCACCCCCTTCGCCATCTCAACTCCCACCACCCCCGAACACCCACTCCCCACCCATCTCACCCCCATAATATTTTGGTAGATTACATATAAATGCTCTTAGGATAATATATTTTTGTTTACATACCAAATACTAGAAAATAAGTAAGAAAATCACTTATTTTCCAAAAACATATTCTAGAAAAACATTTTTCTTCGTACCAAACACACCCTAAAAGCATTTATATGTAATCTACCAAATTACTATAGGGTGGGATGGGCGAGGAGTGGGTGTTCGGGGGTGGTGGGGGTGAGATGGTGAAGGGGTGGGGTTGGGGGCTTTGGGTGGGTTGGGAGGAGACAATAAACTTGAAATGTCACTTATGGACTTGTTTTCCCTACTTTCATTAGGAAAATCATTTTCCTCATTTTTAAGAAACTTGCTTTCCTAAAAAAAATGTTTTTCATAGATGTCTTAAGACTATGAAAAACATGGAAAAACTAAAAAACATTTTTCAGAAAATGTTTTCCTTCATACCAAACACACTCTTAATTACAATAATACTACATCATGTATCCATTGATTTGTTCAAATAAGCTATTAGTTCTTATAAATCCAACAATCGTCCAAGACTTGTTACCTAAACTAAATGAGAAAAACAAAAATAACAACAATAATTTGGTGGTTAAGATAAAATATTCTGATTTTGTTTTCAATTATTATAAATCTCGTCTAGTTGAAAAAAAAATAACCCTTTGAAGGTGTTCTCGATTTCTTGTTAGCCCAATTAATATAAGAAGTGTAAAAATAGATTTTTTTTATTAATTGACAGGAGTGACCTTCATCTAATCATGATTTAATTTAAGCCCCTTTCATTGAAGTCTCTTCAATTGACTTATAAAATGTTCTTATTCTTTTTTTCCTTTTATTTATTTGTCTAACTTTGCCTAATTTATGCCCCTTTCATTGAAGTCTCTTGCAATTGACTTATGAATTGAACATGGCCAGTTTGTTTACTTTGGTACATTTTTTTATTGAGGGGTTTCATTAATAGTGTTTAATGGAACATCTTGAGTCACTGAGTTTAGAATAATTGTAATCTTATTAAATAGGGATGATAATTCCTTTTGATCATTATGATACAGTATGACTGAACACATTTAACATTCAATTAGTTAAAGTTGTGATTTTGGTCGCTTTAGGTAGAAAGTATGTTATATATGGACTACTTTAACATAACACGCGTTGTAATTAGATGGTGGAACTGTTATCAAGTTTGGAATTTGAAGGATACTCTCAAGCAAAGGCATCAAATGTACACATTTCAAATAATTAAAGATTAAATATGATTAGTTAAGTATCACAAATTTATCTATAATTGAGAGACTAAAAGTGAACTTAATGTTTGAAGATATTTTAGGGTTTTCTATATAGATATGTTATTTACTGAATTCAGTTAAATTCATTGTACAAAAATTACATGTGCCTTTGATTAGATTGAGAGACTATATATATAGGTCAAGATTCGATTATAATTATTTTTTTAAGAATATAATAAAATGTCATTTTCTGGCATTGTTGTCTTCTGATGTTGGTAGCAAGTTGTTGCCCTTTAAAGTTTCATTGACCTTTCTGGTTCTGAAACATATAATGCAACTCATGTAGAACTCTGACTCTATCATGAATTAAATTAAATAATTAAGCAAAGACTAATTATTATTAGTAACTACCAAACCATATTAGTTATTTCATGTACTTAATTATTTCTCGTTATTAATATCTGGACTTCGACTGCTTGTTTGTTCTAATATTGTAACTTATATTAAGGGTAAGGAAATTGTTCGGACAAAAAAATAAATATATCTCGCTTTCTTTAAAGAGGTTCAAGTTTATTGAAATAAAACTCAAATTCGACTTAAATAATAATCTTGACTTGTTCTTTTTAAAATCTAAATGAGATTTTTATACAAATAGCTGGTTAGATTTACTAGCTACTTTTTCTAATCGAGTATATATAAAGTTATATATATATATATAGAGAGAGATTTACTATCTTCTTTTCCTAATCGAGTATATATAAACTATAGTTGATTATATACGTTATATATATTATACATTCATTATATATTTGTCAGCTATTTTTAATTTAAGTGTTGGGTGGATGACTATTTAAATAGTAAATTTGATTGATTATTTGTGTAAAATTTTCTATTATATTACTACAACAACAACAATAACATATCTAGTGAAATTCCACAAAGTGGGTCTGAAAATTATAGAATATACGTTGTCCTTACCTTTGGAAGGTAGAGAAACATTTATGTTATACTGAAGAAAACATAATATAAATATTCCTATAATGTGTATGATCCTTGAACAAATCCTTAAAGAGTTGTTGACTCTAACATTTCACCAATTAATCAGAAGTCTTAGGTTCGAGTCTTAGATATGAAAAAAACTTTGGTAAAGTGTGTTCTTCTTTAACGTGCCTTATGTGGTGGTACAAATCCAATTTAATCAGAATTCCTATATGTGTATCGAATACCGAATACCGAATAGCGAGCAAGAAAGGCAAGAAAACATTTCACCGATTAAAATTCTCTCTTTTTATTTTTCATATATCAGCATATATAAAAAAACCATAATTTGTTGTCTTGTCTTTCTCAATCACAATAAAGAGACTTTACATCCCATACATGGAGGACGTAAGCCTCTTGTTTTGGCCACACAGCCACGCAAAAAAATGACCCCATCATAGTATTCGAGGTGTTTGTATATTTATTTTGTTTTCTATAGGACTTTATTTTTTCTTAAAGATAAAATTCATATCTAAAAACTAAGAAAAGAAGAAATGAAGTAAAAAGTTTTCTTTTAATTATGCGTTTGAACAACATTTGGTTAAAATTAAAAAGTAAAATGTACTTGAAAAGCTGAAGTTGTAGTTGAAACAAAAAGTTTTGAAGTATGAATTTTGTTTGAACATAAATTTTCTTAAAAATATAGCAGATACAATAAGTTTCATTTGCTAAAAGAAGGTTGATACCACTTTTTTAAGTTAATCCAATTGAGTTTTAATAATAGAACTCAAGGAAAAAATTCAGGAGTTCATGAAGTTTTAAATTGTCACAATTCAAACTCAATGAAAAGATGTTGGAGTTTTGAACTGTTCAGACTCTAATAACGTGTGTGAAGTTTCACTGTAAAATTTCCAAACTTCAGCATATAGTGTTGGAGTTTTTTCTTGTCTTTGCTAGAAATATTTGTCCAATTTTTATTTTCTCCTTAAAAAGCAATTATTTCTCTATTAAATTTTAAATAGTGGTTAAATATTAGTTATTGGTAAAAAAAAAGTGACCATTCATTTACGTCCTGTTTGGTTGAAATCCTTTTTAAAAAAATATTCAAAGTTAGAGTTGGAAAAAATAATTAGAGGATGAAGTTGTGTTTAAACATGAATTTCTAATTGGATTAAAAAGTTTTAAATTTATGAGTGAAAACCATTATTTCACCTGAACTTAAAATACATCTCAACTTATATTTCAAATACTAAAATTCAGTATTTGCGAATACTTAATCCAATATATGAATTATTGAAATAATAATTCATGCCCACAACAATTAATAAAATTCTTATAATCCTATTACATGTGGATCAAGAAAACGAAAAATGAAGAAGAAGTGAAAAATTAAACTCATGCTAATTGACTTTGAAATATGTAGTAGTATAATTTAGTACATAACGTGCCGTATCAGTTGGTTTATTAGAAAGAAAAAAGCTATATTTGACCATTCTAAATATGGAAGTGACACAAAGGAAGACTATTTTCTTCTCATTTAAAGTACCATTATTTTCCAGTTGACTTGCTTGTTAGTATCATAAGAAAATATCAAGATTCTTGTACATGGAGATGCATTAAGTCTAGATTCCTTTCACATTTTCTATATATTAGAAGAAAATTATGGGATGCCAAAGTCTAAACGTATACGTGCATGAATCTTCCAAAGAAAAGTAAAAAAATTAGGCCAAGTCGCAAATACTCTAACTAATAATTCTTAATTCATATAGGGTTCGTTTCATTTAGTTATGCAAGGATTAGTTAGGGAGGGGAGGATAGGACCAGCCACTAATGCTTGCATTATGTTAGGCTGTCTATATTACACCCCTTGGTGTGTGGCCCTTCGCCGAACCCTGTTAAAGCGGGATGTTTTGTGCATCGGGCTGCCCCCATGCAAGAAATAGTTATATAGGATTTAATTATGTAGAGTTTCGTTATTTCATCTTCAACCCGATATAAAATAATACATAAACTGACTCATAAGTTACACCTATTTTTCTTAAAGAAAAGAAGTTATACCTATTTTATTTACGTGAGATTATAAAACGATAACCAAACACCGTACTTGGTGTGCTAAACTTTATAACAAAAAAAAATAACTAAAAAGCTACCAAACACGATATTAGCTATGTTGATTTTAATACATGAATAATATCCTTTCTAACCAGCAAACAAAAGACCCCTTAGTAATTTCGTCTAAAACAGAATAACACTATTATTAATCATCAAATGAATATTTCTATTCGATATTTTAACTATTTAATGTATTTGTTAAAATTATGGCACTTTATGTAATTTTGAAATATAAAAAAAGTTAATAATTTTTTTGATACTTGACCTCGTATTTCCAACTCGCAATAGTATTTAGAAATTTCATCAGATAGTGAAATGGATACATTCTCCCGTCTTAATCAAAAATCTCCAAAAAATATGGTAGAAAGTGTTTTTTTCTTTTAATGGATTTTACATAATATGAATCTGAATTAGGCAAAAGCAACGAATTTTAAATATCAAATAATTATATTATATAAAAAGTAAAAGGAATTGGCTTTGTTAAATATACACAATATACATGTGTATATTAGTCTCTCGGTTTTCCTCCCCTTTATACCGTGTAAATGGATATATATTTAGTTACCTAGTTTAGGTAATGTTGTAATGTAATTAGTATTGTACACTTACCATAATAATTGTATTACCATAAATGTATAGTTAGTATCCAAGTAGAATAAGGTTTTAGGGATAAGATAGGAATAAAATTATCCTATTATGGAAATATGTAACTTGTATAAATAGTCTTTCAATCAATGAAAATAATCAAGGGATTATTTCTTTCATGGTATCAGAAGTCTAGGTCAAACAAAACTTTCTCTCCCACAAATTCTTGTTTTTTTTCGGCCAAGACCGAACCCTCCTCCTCGGGTCTGCCATCTTTTCAGCTCTCCAAATCTCTCTTCCAAATCCCTCTATCACCTATTGTTCTTTCTTTATGTCTACGTCAAAGAACATGTTCCACCCTACCCTTGTTGTTTCTAACATCAAGAATCATATCCCTCTAATTCTTGAAATAGAAAATGTCCAATACGCGACGTGGGCCGAATTGTTCAAAATTCACGCTCGTTCGCATCAAGTCATCCATCACATAATCCCCGCGACTCCTAATGATAAGGAGGTGCCTACACGCGAGGATGATCCTAAGTTATGGACAACACTTGATGCCACCGTCCTTCACTGGATTTATTCGACTATCTCCACCGACCTATTGCAGACGATTATTGAGCCAGACGCTACGGCGATGGCTGCATGAGATAGGTTGCATGACATATTCCAGGATAATCAAAATTTCAGAGTTGTTACCCTTGAACAGGATTTTTCCCATGTCAACATGGAAAATTTCCCGAACGTTTCAGCATATTGCAAAAGGTTGAAGGAATTGGCGGACCAACTCCGCAACGTTGGTGCGCCAGTTAGTAAATATCGTCTTGTTTTACAGATGGTTGATGGCCTATCCGAGGCCTATAGTGGCGTTGGAATTCTCCTTCGTCAAAGTAATCCTCTTCTAAGGTTCTATCACCCGATCCATGCTTACTTTGAAAGAAGCCGATTTGGGTAAAAAGGCGGCTACTAATGCTAGTCCCGTGATCATGATGACCTCATCCACTAATCCTTAAAATTATAGTGACAATTCAAACCACAACCGATCTCACGGGGGCGGCAAGAATGGCCAGAAAAATAATGGAAAAATCGCGGGGGAAAACAAGGCGGTTTCGGCAGCAGTCGCGGTGGCCAAAACAGCGGCGGTGGACCCCATCCCGGTTACAGTGTGCCACCGACCCACTAATCTCAGTCTTACGCCTCTGGGCCGTGGGCTTGGACCAGTGGACAGTGGCCCTACGGCCCAACTCCACAACAATTTCAGATCTCGGCGGTGGGCTTCCCAAAGATCCTCGGCGGCCCATCGCCCATCGCCCAGTAGTTCCAGTTCCCTCAGTTATGGCCCAGGACAACCCGTAGGAATTCTTGGGCCTCGGCCTCCGCAAGCTCACCACGCAGCAGGCCCCACTCAGACCGATATTGAGGCCGCGATGCACACACTTGGTTTGACTCAACCGGACCCGAATTGGTATATGGACACCGGTGCTACTACCCACATGACATTCGATTCATGTACTCTATCGTCTTATTCCAATTTGTGCAACCCTCGTGGCATAATTATTGGTAATGGTAATTCTGTTCCAATTCGTGGTTATGGTCATAAAACATTGTCTCCCCCTTATCCACCTCTTATCTTGAAAAACACCCTACATGCCCCCAAATTAATTAAAATCTTAGTCTATGTCCGTAAATTCACTATTGACAATTCTGTTTCTATTGAGTTTGATCCATTTGATTTCTCTGTGAAAGATTTCAAGACGGGGAGTCCTCTCATGAGGTATGATAGTAGGGGAAATATTTATCATATCACACCCAGTTCCGGTCCATCGAGTCTAGCCCTGTCATCCACCTTTGCAGTCATTTCTTCTTCCTTGTGGCATGCTCGTCTTGGTCATCCGGGATCGTTTATTTTGTCGTCGTTAGATAAAAATAGTTTTATTTCATGTAAGGGTACGAGTAGTACTCCAAATTGTCAGTCTTGTTCTCTAGGGAAAATTGTTAAGTTGTCATTTGTAGACTCAAAATCTCATACTCTAATGCCATTTGATATTATTCATAGCGACTTATGGACATCTCTTGTTCTTAGTTCTTTGGGTCATCGGTATTATGTTCTTTTTTTAGATGATTACTCTAAGTTTTTATGGACATTTTCAATAGCGAAAAAATCTCAAGCTTTTTCCATCTTCTTGAAATTTAGAGCATTCGTTAGAACCCAATTCGAACGAGAAGTAAAAAATATTCAGTATGATAATGGCAAAGAATATGACAATGGGGTGTTTCGGGAATTCTGTGCTAATAATGGGATCAATTTTCGTTTCTCTTGTCTTCATACGTCTTCACAAAATGGGAAAGCCGAACGCAAAATTCGTTTCATAAATAACATTGTCCAAACTCTATTAATTCACGCGTCCATACCCCCATATTTTTGTGCATCATGCTATTCAAATGGCTACATATCTCCTTGACATTATTCCTTCCAAAGGTCTGACATATTCTTTCCCTCTTCAAATTTTATATAATAAAACTCCTTCTTATTCTCATCTTCGAGTCTTTGGGTGCTTGTGTTATCCGGTATTCCCCTCCACCATAATTAACAAACTTCAGGCCCGGTCTACTCCGTGTGTGTTTTTGGGTTTTCCGTCTAATTATCGTGGTTATAAATGCTTTGATTTATCCTCCAATAAAATCATCATTAATCGCCATGTAATTTTTTATGAAACTCAATTTCCATTTGCTAAAGTTAATACTCCCGTGTCTAGTTCGTATAATTTTTTGGATGATAGTATATCCCCATATATTATTCACCATTTTTCAGACGTATCCCGCACCCAAAATTCTCCAGCGGGCCTACTACCTACTGGTACTGCCCACACCGTGTCGTCTTCAATTCTAGGTCCAGCAACTGGGCCATCCATTCTGCCTAGTTCTGGCCCAGTTCCACGCACTGTTTCTGGGTCCAGTATTGGCCAGTTCCCAATTTCAATTCTCGATCTGGGCCAGCATGCCCACTGCCTGCTGGCCAGTCCGTCCCGAGTCCCAAAAATTCCCAAAATCCACCAGTTTCTGCCTCGAGTCATGGACCAGTCACCCGTAGTCAACGGGGGATTTTTACACCAAAAAGATATTTTAATTTACATTCTAATGTTCTTAAATCACCCTTACCCTGAAATCATGTGTCTGCATTAAATGACCCGAATTGGAAAATTATTATGACCGATGAATATAATGCTCTTATTGATAATAAGATGTGGGAGTTGGTGCCCCGTCTATCTGGTATTAATATTATTAGGTCTATGTGAATTTTTGCTCATAAGGAAAATTCAGATGGGTCATTTGCCCGACATAAGTCGCGACTTGTGGATGATGGTAAGACTCAGTATGTTGGTGTGGATGATGGTAAGACTCAGTAGGTTGGTGTGGATTGTGGTGAGACGTTTAGTCCGGTGGTCAAGCCGGCTACGATTCGCACTGTGCTCAGCTTAGCTCTTTCAAAGGCATGGCCTATTCATCAGTTAGATGTAAATAATGCTTTCCTCCATGGGGATCTCAAGGAAACAGTCTATATGCATCAGTCTTTGGGATTCAGGGATCCTAAACATCCGCATCATGTCTGTTTGTTGAAGAAGTCCTTATATGGGCTTAAACAGTCTCCACGGGCCTGGTATACTAGGTTTGCAGACTATGTTTCGATTATTGGGTTCATTCACAGCAGGTCGGATAATTTTTTGTTCATCTACCGTCGTGGTTCATCCTTGGCCTATATTCTGTTATATGTGGATGATATCATTTTGACTGCATCTTCCGATGCCTTACGCCAGTCTATCATGACCATGCTCAGCTTTGAGTTTGCTATGAAAGACTTAGGGCCCTTGAGTTACTTTTTGGGGATTGATGTCACTCGTCATTCCGATAGGTTGTTCTTTTTCTCAACGGAAGTATGCAGCTGAGATCATCGAGAGGGCTGGGATGTCATCATGTAAGTCCACTTCCACTCCAGTTGATACTAAGCCCAAGCTTAGTGTCGCGGCTAGCGTACCTTACGAGGATCCGACCCGCTATCGCAGTCTTGCAGGGGCCCTTCATTATCTTACCTTTACGAGATCGGATATTACATATGCTGTCCAGCATGTGTGTTTATTCATGCATGATCCCAGAATGGAGCACATGAATGCACTCAAACGCATCATTCAGTATATTCAGGGTACACTTGACTATGGTTTGCATTTAAATCCTTCCTCAACGTCCACACTTGTCTCGTATACGAATGTTGATTGGGGTTGTTGTCCAGACACCAGACGGTCTACGTCTGGCTAATGTATGTTTCTTGGCAACAACTTGGTCTCCTGGTCTGCGAACCGTCAGTCGACTCTATCTCGCTCAAGTGCCGAGGCTGAATATCGAGGGGTAGCTAATGTGGTCTCGGAATCATGTTGGTTTCGTAATTTGCTTTTGGAGCTTCATTGTCCCATTCAGAAGGCAACCTTGGTTTATTGCGATAATATTATTGCCATCTACCTTTCTGATAATCCGGTTCAGCACCAACGCACTAAGCATATTGAGATGGACATTCACTTTGTCCGCGAAAAGGTTGCTTGTGGTCAGGTACGCGTCTGTTATGTCCCGTCACGACGTCACGATATCAGATTGCAGATATCTTTACAAAGGGTCTTCCCTCAGTCCTTTTTGAAGATTTTAGGGACAGTCTCAGTGTTCGAAGATCGCCCGCTATGACTGCAGGTGTGTGTTAAATATATACAATATACATGTGTATATTAGTCTCTCGGTTTTCCTCCCCTTTATACCATGTAAATGGATATATATTTAGTTACCTAGTTTAGGTAATGTTGTAATGTAATTAGTATTGTACACTTACCATAATAATTGTATTACCATAAATGTATAGTTAGTATCCAAATAGAATAATGTTTTAGGAATATAATAGGAATATGATTCTCTTATTATTGAAATATGTAACTTGTATAAATAGTCTTTCAATCAATAAAAATAATTCATGGATTATTTCTTTCAGACTTTCATTCTTATTTATTTCGTTTAGATTTGCCTCTCTTCCAACCCCTCTCCCCCACCCCACCCATCCACACACACAAAACAAAAACAAAAAGAAATAGGTTGGTGAGGGATAAGAAAGATTGCCTGGTTAAGGAGAAGATGAATAGAGAATTGTATATACAGTGAAAATCAAGTTCTTGTCTGCCATCTGACTAAGTTTCAATTTTTTAAAATTTTCCTAAAGTCTTAGAATATAAAATTATTTAAAAATTTAGCTATGAATCCATCGATAAGTAATATTTTTTGATAATTTATTACTAATTCATCACTAAGTAGTATTAATGGTGAACTTTTAGAGTTCAGTGATGGAATTTGTTATTCACTAATTCTAGATTTTTTTAGTTAATTGCAAGTTCCTAATGTACATCAAGTCGTCAACCACTGACTTTATGTAATTAAACTTGAGGATAACATTGAATTAGAAGAAAACTAGAAACATACATATATATATAAGCTTAGTAAAGTCAATGAGAATGTTGATCTTAGGGCAGAGATATTGGTAGTGGTAACCACACACATAATCATAGCTAACCATGTGAAGAATACAATTTTAATACATTCTTAGAATTATTCATACAACTAATTATGGAACATGGTTTTAAAATATCTCATGTTTTTTTTTACTAATCTTCGGTGAAAATGAGCATATAACAAAAGTAACATTTGATATGGACTATAATATGTTGGGTAAATATCATAGATTCCTTCAATCTTTTGAATATAAATAAGCATTTACGGTAATATATCAATTGATTTACTTATGAAAGCGTGAATCTAATATGGCAATTGATATGTTTAAAAAGTGGTAATCGTTAGCAGATATTTTATTATTATTATATTGATGTGAGAAATTGATATTTATATTAGCGAATATTCTCAGAATATTCGTCGTATATTTTGTAATTATGATAAATGTATATTTAAGGTAACTTAGGATTCTAATTGTATTAGGAATCAACCTTTGTAAGGTAAGTTAGGATTCGTACCATATTAGGAATCAACCTTTGTGCATTATATATTGTGAATAATGAAAAGAAATTCCTAAGGAAATTATTCTATCTTTCATGGTATCAAGAGCCTAAAACCTAAATCCTCATTCCGGCGAAATCCGATTTTTACCTTTCAGAAAAAAATAAAAAAAAAATTCTGGTTTCTTCCTCCAGATTTTGGCCAAACCAGAAAAGTCTCTTCCCTCGTGACGGCAACCATGTCTTCCCCACAAATTTCGTTTCATCCCTTGGCGCACTTGAAGCCCTCTCAACGTTCATTAACTTTTTCATAGGCATTGCCGTTAACAACATCAAGAATTTTATCCCTATAATTCTTGACCAGAAAGCTTGTCAATATTCCATGTGGATGGAACTATTCTACATTCATGCATGTGCATACAACGTGCTCGATCACATTAGCGAATCTGTTCCTCGTACCACCGATGTTCTGGACTCAACATGGCGTCGATCTTGGCGCCATCGTCAAACAATGGATCTACGGCACCATATCCAAAGATCTGTTATGCACTATCATGAAAAGCAAGCTCTGACACGTGAACTTTGGGTCGGCTAGAAGAAATCTTTCGGGGACAATAAAAATACTCGGGTTTGTGTATTTGGAAGAGCAATTCAACAATACCACTCGAGAATTTCAACAACATGTCGAATATTGTAGCAAGCTGAAACTCATAACCGATCAATTATCCAGCGTCGGGACTTGTTTGAGAAACCAAGATGGTACTTCAACTTGTTGCGGGTTTCAAAGGTGAATATGACACACTCAACAATGATTCAATAAAGCCGACCCTCTCCCAAGTTTCAGCAAGGCACGTTCACAGCTATTGTTGGAAGAAACTAGGCGTGCTAAACAAGAGGAACATAATCAAAAAGGCGTTAGCCGTTGGCGGAGATAACACACTGCGGCCGGCCCGACAACCGGCGGTCCGGCATGTCCGGCGGCGGCCCGGCAGCACCACCACCTGGTTGCGATCCACGGCGCCGGCGGCGGCCAGCGACACCGGCCCGGCGGCACACTGCACCGGCGGCGCACTGCGGCGGCGGCCAGCGGCGACACACCTGCATCACTGCTACGGCGGCGGGCAGCGGCGGCATCCAGCGTCACTGCGGCGGCGGCGGCAGCGGCGGCTGGCGGCAACGGCCTGCGGCGGCGGCGGCGGCCGGGCAATGACCCGTGGCTGTCAAACTAATTTGGGCCAGGCCTACACCACCGTGAACGCCGGCGACGGCGACAGATTGGTACATGGACACCGGGCCACGTCTCACCTCACCCCACGTCGGGTAACCTATCTCAACTCGTCGGTTAAAGTGTCCTCAATTTATTCGTAAATGGTCATCGCATTCCGATTGAAGGTTCTGATGTAACACACACCAAACAACATACACACCGCCTTTCTCCCTAAACCACGTCCTATACACACCTAACATCATTAAAAACTTAATCTCTGTTAGAAAATTTACTAGCAATAGTGCATGTCTGTCGAATTTGACCCTTTTAGTTTTACGTGAAAGAACTCAATACGGGAAAAATTCTTACACTCTAATAGTATGGGAGACCTCTACCCATTCACTCAATCTTCATTTGTCGGACCCAGCACCTCTATCACTGCGACAATCTCTCCCTCCCGGCAGCACTGCAGACTTCGGACACCCCGGAGACCGGTTTTTACTTTCTTAGGACTTCTAGCGTGATTCAATGTAATAATAGAAAAATTGCCCAACACTTTGTTTTCTTGTCCACTAGAAACAAACATACTCGTCTTCCATTTATGTCATCAAAGCAGTGTTACTTTTTCTCCCTTTGATATTGTTCATCTTGATTTATGGGACATCTCCGATTATTAGCTCTTTGGGTCATAAATTCTATCTAGTATTCTTGGATGATTTTCACATTTTGTCTGGATTTACCAGAATTCAAATCTGAAGTTTTTACAAAATTCCTCGAGTTTCACAAATTCATTAAAACACAATTTGAAAAATCTATCAAATCATTCCAATGTGATAATGGGCGTGAATTTAATAACTTCGACATTTCACAATTTCTGTTTCTAAACAAGGCATGGTTTTCCGTTTTCTTGTCCCTATACTTCTTCCCAAAAGCGGAAAAGGTGAAAAGAATTATACGTACCATCAATTAACATGGTTATGCAGACCTGTTTCATGCACGCCTACCCGCCTTTTTGGGTCTATCTTTGTCAAAATGGTAGAATCCTTCTTAATATTTTACCAACTAGCACACTCCAAAACAAAACCCCTCTGAAATCTTATACGTAGGCAGCCATCATATGATCACCTCGTATTTTTGGATGCTTATACTGACATAGCCTCACTTGCACCCCATAAACTTGCCCCTGCACTCTTCCATGTGTCTTCCTTGGTCTATCTCTAATCATCGGGGCTACTTGTGTTATGACATTGCTACTCGCAAAATCATCGTCTCCGATCACGTTACCTTTAACGAGACAACCTTTCCCTTTTTCAAATCTCAGGAAATTTGGACCAGATGCATCCTCGATGAACCGAGTTTGTCTCCGGTCATCCAAAATCTGTACTGACTCACTTTGTTCCGGCGCCACTGCGCCTCCAGCGGTGTCATCGACCCTCCAGCAATGACACCACCCATATTTGCACCTGTTGAGTCTAATGCACCACTCACCGCCTCAGTCAGCCAAATCCAACAACGCTTCGAGTCTCACGCTTACCTGCGGCAACACTGCTGCCAGCAGTCCGCTGACCCGGTACCTACGATCCCGGCAACCGGTCAGAACCTCCCGCTGCGACCCCCGCACGTGGAGACTCGTGCACAACACGGGATCTTCAAACCCAGGGTTCACAATCTCTCCCACACAAACCTTATCACCCATTCAAAGAATCAAAACTA
Organism: Anisodus acutangulus; assembly: GCA_029783415.1. NCBI lineage: Eukaryota > Viridiplantae > Streptophyta > Magnoliopsida > Solanales > Solanaceae > Anisodus > Anisodus acutangulus. The sequence goes on along the minus strand of CM056498.1, from coordinate 2,176,770 downwards.
GCTAAAGCCCGGACCCCAATTGGAATGCGGCCATGTCTGAAGAGTTTAACGCTTTAACCAAGCGAGAACACTTGGGATTTGGTACCTAGACCAATTTGGTGTGATATGTTATCCAGTGTATGTGGCTGTTCGTCACAAGTTGAGCAGTGGTGACTTAGAGAGGTATAAAGGCAAGACTAGTTGCAAATGGCACTAATCAGCCGAGGAGGTATTGATTGTGGTGAGACATTGATCCGGTTGCATGCCAAAACCGCCACTATTCAATGTTCTCGATGTGCTATGGGCTTGCATTGGCGATTCATCAGCTTGATGTCAAGAATGCGTTTCTTCATGGGGATTTGAAAGAGAGTGTACATCGTGACCTCACGGTTTTGTTCATCGCTGACTCCACGGTTTGTGTGTCGTCTCGAAGTCATTGTATGGATTGAAACAAGCCCCAGCGCTTGGTATGATCGATTCGCCGGGTATCTTACGCAAATTGGTTTTGTATGTAGCGGTGTGATACTCTCTCTTCACTTTTCACGAGGTAGCGACTGCATATTTGCTATTATATGTCGGCGATATTATTCTTCTTGCCTCATCGGCGGGTTGAAGAATGAAATCATTACTCTACTCAAAGCTGAATTTGCTATGGTGACTTGGGGAAGCTAAGTTATTTTTGGGTATATCGGTGACTAGATCTGCTGCCAATATGTTCTGTGTCGGCGAAAGTATGCGAGAAGAGATAGTGTCTGAGGGCAAGATGGCAGTGTAAAATTATGCCCTTTCAGGTGGACTCAAAATCAAGCTTAGTGCCAATGACGGTCGCGCCGATTTCTGATCCTCTATATCGAGTCTAGCAGGTGCTCTTCAGTATCTTACATTCACTAGGCCTGATATTGCATATGCCGTTATTGGTGTGTCTGTTCATGCGACCCCGAGTCCCACGTTTGCCCTCAAGCGTATTATCGGATATGTTAAGGGCACCCGGCTTTGGATTACATCTATACCCCTCTTCCCAACCAAATTGCTAGCCTACACGGATGCTGATTAGGCGGGATGCCCGACACCACGTCGCTCCACCTGCAGTCTTGTGTATTTCTTGGGGATAATCTTGTCTCATGGTAATGGCCAGGCCCACGTTGTCCGTTCAGTCTTTGAAGCGAATATCGCGGAGTTGCTAATGTCGTCGGCCGAGATCTGTTGGCTCCGAAATCTTCTTTTGAGCTCCGGTGTCCATTACGCCAAAGGCGTCTATAGTTTATTGTGACAACATATCTGCTATCTATATGTCTCATAATCCGGTCAACATCCCGAACTAAGCATATTGAGATGGATATCCACTTTGTGCGCGAAGAAGGTTGCTCGTGGTCAGTCAAAATTTTACATGTGCCTTCCTCGTGTCGATATCAGATATTTTCACAAAGGGACTACCCCGCGACAGCTCTTCACCGACTTCCGATCCGACCTTAGCATTGACCTCACTCCCTTTCAGTAGGGGAGTATTAGCGAATATTCTCAGAATATTAGTCGTATGTAATTATGATAAATGTATATTTAAGGTAACTTAGGATTCTAATTGTATTAGGAATCAACCTTTGTAAGGTAAGTTAGGATTCGTACCATATTAGGAATCAACCTTGTACAGCTATATATATTGTGAATAATGAAAGAAATTTCTAAGGGAAATTATTCTATCTTTCACTTTGAAGTACTCTTGGTGGATTGGCAATATTTAGTCCTAAATCTCTCAAGCATTACTGAATTGTCTTGAACTAATGACGGATAGACAACACTTACACATGACCATTCTCACCAAACAGGCTCTAGGTAACATGTAACTTAAGAAATTTAAACTAATCAGTTTAGGTCTCTGTTATACACCAAATTTGTTTAGGTCTCTTCTATGGAGTATGGTCCACAATTCTCATCCAGATCAACCTTGTCAACTTCACTTTCAAACCGGGGCAGATTCAAAGCTTTTACTTTTTAGGCACGGGTTTCGCGAACTCAATAAATTTTGTTTATTTATGTATAAAAAAATTTAACTAAAATTTTATAAATATTTGATTGTGAATTCAGTTATCATTATAAATTAACTTGAGATTATTAAGAGACTCATAAATTTCAAATTTTGGATCCGTTTTTGCTTTTAAAGGTTAGGCAAGATCTTACTTGGAAACAGAAAATGACAATCCACCTGCGTGGCTGTATCTAACTAGTTTACGACGACCGTCCATGTGCAAAATTTTCAATTGTCAATTTCATAGTTTGATTTATAACACATGATAATTGTTAATGTGATACTTGTGACTAATAGATTTGTTATTGGACGCCCTGAAAGAGTAGTTTCAAGGGATCAGGCACTTTAAGATGAGTTGACTAGCGAATAGCAATTGGCTGAGAGAGGAGAGAGAGCGGTGTCTTGACCAAAAGCGAGACTTTCTTTATTAACGAGATCCCATTGAAGCCTTGAAGTCCTATTCTTCCCAACCAAATAAGCTTTCACGTCTTTCAATTATCTTCTGAGATATTAATCTCGATATGTAACAACTCATGAGTCCAATGACACCTATTTTTTTTGTAGATTTGGGCAGAATATATTGTCGACTAATTAAATATGACATAATAAATGTATGATTTTTTAAAAAAAATTTAAAACATATGACGACCTTACATGGCACAAACCATAATATTTGTGTGGTTATAAAAGCTTCTCATTAATATAAAATAGAAAGTATAAAGTATAAATTGGAATGGAAGTGTAGTTAAATATTAGGGGTGAGCACGTGTCTGAGGTACCCGGATGCACCCAGGAAGTTCAGGTAGATATATTATAATAGCAGGTAGGGTCAGGGTAGTAAAATTAGGAACCGATCAATGTCGGATCAGTTCAGTTCAGGAAAATAGAGATAGAAGTACCGGACCCGAACGTCTGCGGAACCTATAAAATATTAAATATTTTTACTTTTTGAGAAACATTTGGACTACTTTTAACTTTCTCAAAATTGTTTCTTTGCACTGCACTTTGATTTTCCACCCCAAGGCATAAATATTTAAGCTTTTCACCCCTTTATTCTAGAATGATCTTTTTGTGCCTAAGAAAACACTCAAAACTCTCTCAATAACAATGGAGTTTTAGCTATACCACCAAAGGCTTCATTTATCGTTGTCGTTGAAGCTTTCTCATGTACTTTCATTGTTGTAGTCGTCGTTGAAGTTTCACTTTGCCTCTTTCTCTCCCTTGGTTGTGTTCACGTCATTCATAAAATACATACATCTGGGTTCATATCTAACTCTTCAATTTCTTTTTAATATCCTATACCATTTCTATTTCAAAGATATTCATCTTCAATCTGTATTACTTTTTGATTTGAAATGTAAATCTATTTTTAAAATTTGTGTATATTTTTGTAGTTGTGAAGATAAAATTTAGGGATTTACTAGTATAATAAAGATTTTCTTTTGTATCGAAGAACTTATGAACACGAAAATAAGTTTAATTTAGATATTTCCAAATTTATTTTGAAATCAACACGTTCAATTAATTGAGTGTCAAATTTGGCTTGCAATTTTAGGTTTTGGTTACAGAATTAGCTTTTCTACGATGAATAAGTTTTCTAAAACTTTTTACAAGGGTACTAAATTTAATTATCTAAGCAGGCGTTTGGATATAAATTTGGCTGAAATTTTCAATAGAATCATTACAAAACTCAATTATAAATAATTATTCATAAGCAATAATTAAATGTGTCTCATAATTAAATTTGTATTGTGCACGTTACTTAAACGATGTATTGTGCACGTTACTTAAACTGATTTTAAAAAGTCATTAAGGAATGAATGGAGAAATCTGAAATGAGAGAATATCATATTTTATTCTATCTTGATACATTTAGAAGTTAGAATCGTGTTTAAACGTGTATCTTATTAAAAACTTTTAACCTTTAAAAGGATTGGCCAGCTATATATATATATAATTCTTTTAGCTAGAATTTGGATATTAATCTCTTATAATTTATTCGAACTTTATTGATCATTAGATCAGAATCTTAAGTACTTCAATTTAAGAATATGATTTATTTAACGATTTTATTTTTACAGATAGAATATATATTTAAACATTCATAATTCTATATTCATAATTTGGATTAGAAGAAGTTATTCGATCGAATGGCTTTTTAGTCTATTCGTCATCTGAACTATGAAGTACTACAAAAATGAAATAATTTGTCTAGTTAAAAGCTTTTGTTTGCAACAATGATAGAAATTGATTGCAAATCACAAATAAAATATGTTGAAACATAGATTTTATTGATGGATATTGAAGGTACAAGATCTGTTTATTTTCTTGATTCTTCTCTTCTAACATTTTCCATGATTCGAGGGTCGTTAGTAGCATATTTCTCGAACGTAGGAAGATCTTCTTGTGATATTTGTTCTCTAAGAACGTTGGCAATTTAATAAAGGCAGTATTTGATGTCTTTATTTCTTTGTGAATATCCCATGAGTTTATGAAATGCTCGAGATTTGATATATTGATCTCTTTGTGAATACTCAAGACTTTATGGGATTTGAGATGTCTTTTCAAAGGAATATGTACCCTTTTATATATGCGTGAGTTAGGATTTAGAGTAGAGTAGCTTCCAAGAAACCCTAACAGACCTTAGAGTTTAAAGATTGATTGAATTCGTCTTGTAAAGTCCCAAATTTTTTTGATGTTTATAAATGTCCTATACTTTAAGGCTTGTCGGAGTGTAGGCCTGCGAAACTCGAAGACGAGACTTGAAGCATCAATAAAAATGGGGTTTCCATTTTTCACTGCGGATTTGATTTGTGAGAGAAGAGATGAAGGACAGACTTGGTCTCACTGGGCGTGCCAATTTGTTCGCAACAAATTTTAAAATACAGAAAATAAACAGCAACCATAAAATAATTTATTTATCAAGATTGTGAGTACAAATCTGTGTATTTTCTTAATTCTTCTCTCCTATTTTTCTCCGTAATTCGATAGTCGTTAGTAGCGTATTTCTCGAACTAGGATGATGTAGGCCTCCTTGAGATTTATCTCCATGAAAGGATTTTGTGGATCTTCTTAAAGTATTTGATTGTCAAGAAGAGTCCGGCCACATCTTGATCTCTTTGTGATTATTCCATGAGTTTATGAAACTTTTGAAATGTCTTTTCAAAGGAATATGTGTCCCTTTTTATAGGCATGAGCTAGGGTTTAGGGTAGAGTAGCCTCTAAGAAACTCTAACCCTAGACCTTAAAATTTGAAGATGAATTGAACTCGTTTGGTAGAGTCCTGCAAAATTTCAATGTCTACAAATGCCACATACTTCAAGGCTTATCGGAATGTAGACTTGTTGATACTCAAAGACGAGACTTGAAGTATCTTTTGTGGCTTCAGATTTTGCAGATTTTATTTGTGAGAGAAGAAATGAAGGACATATTTGATCCCACTGGGTGTGCCAATTTATTTACAACAAATTTAAATGATAGAAATTGATTGCAAATCACACAAAATATGTTAAAACAAAGATTTTATTGATGAATATTGCGTGTACAAGATTTGTTTATTCCCTTGATTTCTTCTCTCCTAATATTTTTTCAATGATTCGAGGGCCATTAGTAGCGTATTTCTCGGACATAGGAAGACATTCTTGTGATATGTGATCTCCAAGAACGTCGAAAGTTTGATAAGGGAAGTATTTGATGCCTTGATCTCTTTGTTAATATCCCATGAGTTTATGAGATACTCGAGATTTCATATATTGATCTCTTTGTGAATACCCAATAGGGATGGCAGGTGGGTATAATTTTGCAGATTCCGCACAGCACCCGTCCCAGTTGGGATGGGTATGTGTATAACTTTGGCGGGTAGTAGGTGAGTATGGGTATTGAAAATGTACCCGTCATGGGTAGGCGGTGGATTTGCAGTCATACCCGCCTACCCGCCCGCCTTATACCCGCCCCAAGCCCAAAATATTAGCAGCCTATAAGTCGTGCCTTCAGCCCATAAGTCACGACAAGTCTCTCATTCTCCAACAAAACTCAAAACCATACGCCTCTTCAGTCTTTCACGCCTTCACACCTTCATCTCTCTCGTTCCCCTTCACGTCGTCTCTCCTCCCTGTCTTATTCTCGATGTCTCTGCCTTTTTCTTTAAAGGAAAAATCATAAACTTTTTTCACGAACCACCTCGACGTCTCTGCCTTTTTCTTTAAAGGAGATGCTGATCGGAAAATATTAAAAAATATTGTTGTCTTTGTTTTGTGCTTTGGGGTTGTCTTGGTGAGGTCAATTTTTGTGCATTTGTTAAGTTTTACCTATTGGGTTTGTGGAGTTCAATTGAAAAAGTTGAAAAACTTTAGCTTATATAACTGAAATAATATATGGGTTTTGTCTACATTTGTAATATATAGCTATTTGGGTGGATAATTTTTGGATTTTTTTGAAAATTTTGTTTTCTTGATTGTTTGTTGTGTAAGGGGAAAGAGGTGAAAAAAAATGGGAAATTCTGATGGTGAAAAAATCCGGAATTCTCCTCCCTCTCTCCCAAAAGAAATGAGACAGTGACAGTATTGATTCTTGACTCAAATTTTTGGAATTTGAATTTTTGAGATCATGTTGATCACTAATTAATCACAAATGAATTGATTACAAAATATGGCAGGCGGATATTGGCGGGTGACGGATATCCACTTGGGTGGTGGAGCGGGTGTGGATTTAGGAATATACCCGCCTAGACGGGTATGGATGTTGAAAATTGTACCCGCCATAGGTGGCAGGTATAAAATTTTCTGGCGGGTACGGGTGCGGGGTATCCGCACTCGCCCCGCCCAATTGCCATCCCTAATACCTAAGACTTTATGGGATTCGAGATGCCTTTTCAAGAGAATATGTGCCCCTTTATATAGGTGTGAGTTAATGTTTAGGGTGGAATAACCTCCAAAAAATCCTAAAATACCTTAGATATTAAAGATGAATTGAACTCGTCTCGTAAAGTCGACAAATTTTTTATGTCTACAGCTCTATTTGGTCCTTATCCATGGGTTTGTTCTTTGTTAATCAAACATGAATAAGTGTGTAAGTGGCCAATAATATTTTCTAATATTTTGATGTAGGACGGTAACAAGAAGAAAACATTTACTTGTTTAAAGCATTTGGCACGACAAAAAGCTTTATTTTTAATTTTATAGTGTCAGTTTAAGTAAAGTAAACTAAATAGAGTAAATGAGATACTAATTAAATGAGATATGACTAGGATTCAGTAAGACAATCATATGATCTTTAAGTACGACATATAATTTCTCACATAATGGAATAAGGATACTAGTATAGTACCTTGGGTCGCTTAGGAATTGGTAAATTTTGATTTGATCATTATGATATATGACTAATTATTATATTTAATCTTTAATTAATTAGAATATGTGTTCTCATACATTTATGCAAGAAGTATGTTAGATTTGGAATACACTCATAAATATATTATCATCAAATATGGAGTAACAAGTGTAAATAATGGATATTGGGTCTAACTCAACCCCAAAAACTAGCTTGTAGGGTGATGATTGTCCAAGTACATATGATGAATTCATGTTCCCATTTCATATCCGATGTGAGACTCTTAACACTCCCCCGCACGCCCATACATTGTTAACTGAAGCGTGAATAATATAATTTGGGGTCCAACATCGGTGAACAAAGAATTAGAATGGTCTGGCTCTGATATCATGTAAAGAATTGATCTTGGGCCTAACTCAACCCCAAAAGTTAGCTTGTAGGGTGATGATTGTCCAAGTCCATATAATGAGTTCATATTTTTATTCCACATCCGATGTGAGACTCTTAACAACAAGTGTAACATAACACATGAAAATTAGAAAATGAAACGTTTAATAATGATGTAAATTTGTGAATATTCACAAAAAATGAATCATAAGTGCACATTCCAATTAGTTGAAGATTGAATATGCATGTGAAATATCACAAAGACTAAAATCACAATTTATCTATATCAGAGGGGTCAAAAGTGTGAATTTATAGGACTTAATAGTTCCATGTTAGTATAGAACAAATTATCAAAATTATCAATGTAAGGGAAAAATTACAAGTTTACTGTTCGAATTTGTTTAATCTTAGGGTGGATTAATTCATATCATCGTCGTCATTAGCAAATTATCTTGTACTTAGCCAAACCATTAACGAGATCCAACGTTAAATGAGGGCCTCAAGTGTCAAAATACTTAAGTAAAAAGGTTCAAATTAATCACTACTCAACTATAATTTAAAATTACCCTCATGTTAGAGTGTTGTTTAGGTGTCTAGAGCAAATGTGATACTCTTTTTTCTAACATCAGGGTAAGACGAGACCTAACATATGATGGTAAGCAGATTGTTGGTATTTGGTATCTATTTGAGTTTGACTAAATTTGATTTCACATTGAAAAGTCCCACATTGAGATGAAATACTCCATATCAAAAGAAATTCAATATTTAAGGTTCAAATTCGAAATTTCTGAGATGATATAAGACTACATAAATTTAGTAAATGAACATAAATATAAAATAAACCACTTCATCAAATCCTTGACGATACATTGGTCAATTTCGTAATAACATAGGAATAAGGTTGTCTAACGGAACAGGACACACTACTAAAAATAGAGGTTTTTTCTACCGACATTCAGTGGAAAATTTGTGCTATAAAACATGATTTTCCACCCGATTTCCTCCGAACTAGCTCATTGTGAAAACACATGGTAGAAAGCAAGTTTCCATTAAAACGTTGGAAAACTTCTTAATTTTACAGTGTGAAAACACTGTTATTTAGATTTTAACCACCGACATTCATTGACAATTAACCACTAAATATTTTTCAATGGGAAACTAGAAATTTTTTAATAGTGACGAGACAATTCCTTAACGGGATAAGAGGACGAGGATCTTAGCGGGTCGAAATTAGCAGGACGAACCCCTCGGCCCATCCCATCACACTAACTAAGGGGACCAGAGGGGTTGGGTCAGGTTGGGTGCCTCAGTGGAATTAAAAAAAAATTATACTATTAATTTAATTATTTAAACACGAAAAAAATTATAAAAAAATAATAGTGTGATATAGGAGTACATAAATTTAATAACTGAAAACAAATTTAAAATAAATTCTAAATATAAATTAATAACTTTACAAATTAAGACATACAAAATAGATTTTTTCTAATTTAAACGGGAAGAGATAGGGGACAAGACAATTTTAGCAGGCCGAAATGGAACAAAGAGATTTCTTAACCGAATAAGGAGGACTGAAACGTTAGTTGGACGGGATAAGAGGACGAACCCCTAAACCCTTCCCATCCCACTAAGCTAATGAGACGAAACGAGACGGTATCGGGACGGGATAGATAGACTTACTTGAGTCTTATGTTAGGACTCATGAGTATTTCTTCTGTTTCATATTACTTATTCATTTCTTACGTTTCTTAAGAAATCATAAATGAGAGGTGTATTTTTACTATTTTATCTTTATCTCTCTAATAAAGGCGTTCCAATCACCCGAAGTTCAAGTTCAATTCATTAGGTTCTTCTATTTCTTTTTTGTTATTTTTAAAAATACTTAATATTAAGAATTAAATGGAAAAGATTTAATTAATCATGTCTTGGTTTTATAAATTGACAAATAATTTTGAATAAATATTTTTAGTATCGTAGATAAGTAATATGAGACGGAGGAGTAATAGATTAGTTACTTTTGTTCTCTTTTCATTCAATGAGGAGCGCGTGGTAGTATAGGTTAGTGAACTAACGACATAGTTGGGGAATATTCAAAATTGTTAAAATGGTCGACTTTGATCCAAACACGACACATAATAAAATTCAATCTAAATTGACACTTTCGAGGCATAAACGGGACCCACACAATTGACGAGTCTCTTAAGCTACCGGTTCCCTCTCATGTCTAAAAGTCTCGAATTCAACGACACGTGTCGGTGAAAACAATGCTTTAACTCACGCCCAACTCTTTGGCGTCCTTTACCGTACTAGCCAAATAAGTACCGGCTAAAAAGGTAGTACGTCACCTATAGATTCCCTTAATTTTACTCTAAGATTAAAGAATATCTCTAAACTATTCAAAATAAATTAAATTTATCCTCCCATATATTTTTATTAAAAAAATAATTTCGTCGTTACGTTTTTGCCTCGAGCCTTTTAAGTTTTAACTAGCTAGATAGCTTAAAAATATCTTTTCTATTAACGGTTGCTTCGTAATTAGAAAAAAATGAGTCAATTTACCTTTGCGATAAAATTCTCTAACAATACCATTATTTGCGATAAACTTTTTTGATGATAATAAAAGTTTTGATAATTTTCATAAATTATAGAACTTTCATATTTATGATAAAAAGCACAACCTTTTGAAATTCAAATTACAAGTCAAAACATAATTTAAACTTCAAATCAATATTTACCCGAATCAATAATTTTAAATTCATGTCCAAACGCCTATAAATGCCCAAAGACTCAAAATTTAAGAGAGATCTTCCTTTTCACTTTGTCCCATTTTGTACGATTTGACCTGATTCACTGAACTTCTAAAAAGATATTCCTCTATCTCGAAATATTAATCACATTAGATTTTTCAAAAGTCAAATTATATAAATTTTAATCAATATTTTAAGATATAATTTTTTATCATATTAATATAAGTAGAATTACAATTTAGTATTTTTCATATAATTTTTAAAAATCTTAATTTTGATTTAAAAATATTAAACTAATATAATATAATTTTAAAACTAAATTAAATTAACTTTTAAAAAGAAAAACATGATAAATATTTTGGGTCTATAAGAAAAAAGCAGGCGAGTTGGTAAGTGACAAGGTGATTGGGGTACAACCACTCCGACGTCGCGGGTTCGAATCCGTGTGGTGACAGTCTTTGCTGAAATATTGCAAGGGTTGTTGCTTGGTTCGTGTCCCGTTGATCCTCTCCCTTGCAGGGCTGCCACTCGTGCATATCCTAGATTTACATCCCACCTGATCAAGGAACATCTGATACAGGTGGGGGATTTCACCTTCGGGACTTTCACCTTCGCAACGAAAAAAGGAAGAAGCAGTATAAGTACTTTTTTCAAACGTGCGAAATTTCAGAGTAGGTGCGCAGACTAATCCAATAATTTTTAATTATATTTAATATTAATTTTTAAATTAAATGCACTTTGTATAAATTCGAAAGCAACTTTAGAATCTTCAAATTTTATTCGAAAGCAATGTTAGAATCTTCAAATTTTATTCGAAAGCAAATTTAGAATCTTCAAATTTTATGTTTGCTCCGCTTATCTTTTTTTTTTTAAATTTTCTACTCGGTGTTCAATATTTGTATTGGAGCCCGGCTATATTCGAATTCGCGTCGGGTAGAGTCCATTTCTGAGGGGAAGAGCTTTATATCAAGGATATTTTCATACTCAGCGAGTCAGCGCTCGAACCCAAGATCTCTGATTAAGTAGATAACAGTTTCATCCACTGCACCACATATTTTGATGGTATTTGCTCCGCTTATCGGGATAAAGGCACAAGCTGAAAAAGAGACTTTAAAGAAGCAAAAGTATAGCTTTAATTATGTTTAACCATATAAATATTCCTCACTTTGAGGACAATAATGAGTTTTTGACTTGTAATATGTCTAATATATAGTTCAATATAATTATAAACCATGAGAAGTGGAAGAATTAGGCGTAAAAAAAGCAGGAAAGAAATGCATTATTAAAACAGCACTAGATATTTTTAATTAAAGAATTTATTTTAAATTAATAATTAAATAAAGCATGAATTTAATTACCAGTCCATAACTCATAAATTTTAAGTTCTATCATCGCATACAAAAAGACAGGCAAAAAAGGAGACTTTAAACTAGCAAAGGTATAGCTTTAATTATGTTTGACCATGTAACTATTCCTCACTTGAGGACAATAATGAGATTTTGACTTGTAATTTGTTCAATAGTATAGCTTTAATAAGGAATACTGTATATTATTTATTAGACTACTTTGTACCATAGCTAGTGGCCGTGATCATAATTCACAAGTGCAACTTGATTAAACAATATACTCATATTTCTTACATATCAATAATTGCTCCAAATTAAACAGTATCATGGTAAATTTGATTACAATGAGGGGAAAAAATAACTGATTCAGAGGACAATTTTTCAGATGGCATGTGATGTACCCTGAATTACGGTACATTTAATATCATTTACTTAGACTTTTGTAGCTCGTAGAGTACACTTTTTATCGTTTATTACGTATTTATATTGTTTTGTAGGACAAAAAGTGTGGAGATGAAAAACAGGTAAAAGGAGCAAAATATGCCTAAAAACATGACTTGTGAACTGCGGGTCATGCCTGCGAATCGCAGATTGCTGCAGAGATTTGGAAAATGAACAAGTTGGGAAGCAAGTTCTGCAACATGACCTGCGAACCGCAGACCATGTCACAGACACAATCTGCGCTTAAACTCTTACTTGTTCTCAAGCAACTAAAACGTCACACAATCCTACGACAAATGTTCAAGAATCTCAAAGTTATAAGAGTGACTACAACATCATGCCACGTGACTTTCACCAAAAAATTTATTAGAATAAGATCAAAGATTTGAAATTTATTAGTTGCTACACCGATCTCAAGTTAATAGTCTTGGATATTGTAAAGCAGTACGGAAAGTAAATATATATTACAAGTGTTCGAAATGATAAACAAACAAGCCAATGTTCAGAACTATCGCGAGCTTGTTGAGTCTTGAATCTTGATAACCTGAAATCAAGAAACACTAAATCTGGATTGTTACAACTGTGGCTGAGTCGAGAGATGACTCTCTGTCTTTAAGACAAGATTGTCCCGTATATATGCTTTTACGTTAACGGGCAATAGTCTCCAAGATAAAACAGCAACTAATCAACACTACAAAGCAAATAGGTTGATTCTGACGAAGAAAACAAACACGAAACGACTTGATGAAGAATATAAAAGGAAGGAAGAGTTTTCTGTTTTTGTCCCAACGTTTCTGCTCACGTTTTGGACTTTATGTTTTGTCTCTGTGTATATATATTGTCTCGTTTTTCTGTGTCACACAATTGAGCCAAAAAGCTCCAATATATAACATAAGGGAGGGATTCCTCAACTGCCAAATAATGATTGTTAATGGCCACTGAAGGATTGAAGGAGGGAGTAATTCAGTCAAGTAATGGATGTTTAAGTCCATTGAAGGAAGGAGTAATTCAGCCAAGTAATGGTTGTTAATGGAGGGAGTTAATCAACCAAGTAATGGCTGGTTAAAGCACAATAACGCCCTAAAAAATCAACTCCAACGGTAGGCTTTCTGCCTTCCGTCGTTCCCAAATTCAACTTTCCAGAAACTCCAGGGACCAAACTGTAATTAAGACCCAAGACCCGTGACCCGAGCCCGGACCGGACGGACGAGCGGCGGCACGCGTGTGGGCTTAGCCTTGAACCCAAGCACATCTAAGTCCTCCCTCCTTTAACACATGGGTTACCCTTTGGGGTCCCAAACCCTTAGTCAATTTTGAGACTTATAAAGAGAGCAATTCTTCCTTTTCCCACCGATGTGGTAGATTTGTCCCATACTATATTTTCATGCCTCAAACACCTTACTTCGTGGACCAATATCTCTTTCATTTCTCAACGAAATTTGACGATTCTTGGCCCTACTGTCATCTACTCACTTAGTAGATTATGCACGTATGAAGAGACAAAGCCTCCGATATGCGAAACCCTAGTGTTTAATTCATTAAATATGGGTGGACGCACCTCCCCGTCAAAGACAAATTTCCAACAAATAGTTAATGATAATTGAGTTTACAATTAAATATTTAAAGATATTTAGTAGATCTCAATAAAAGTTGTTGGATTCGCCTGAACCTGTAATCAGGCCGCTAGATCTGGCCCTAGTTGTGGAGGGGGTATTTTTGTACCTTTAAGGGGTCGTTTGGTATGCGAGGTATCTCAAGATTAAGTTTGAGATTAATTTTATACCTTCCACCAAATATAGTATAAAATAAACCCAAACTTAATTATGGGATATTCCTTCTTTTCCAATCAAATTTAAAATTATCTTATCCCATCTCCCATGTGAGATAAATTAATCCCAAGACTATAATTCGAGGATAATAATCCCAGAATAATTTAGTCTACATAATGGTATAGGAGAGTGAACAGTCATTCTCAAATAGTAGATGAACAAATTTGACATTCTTTTCTTATCTTTTTACATATCAATTAACTTTTTATGTTTTAGTTTTGTTCTTTTGCACTCTTTGAGAAAATAGTTTTAAACTTTTTGCATTCTAAAAATGTAACTCATGTACTATCTCAAACTAATAAAGGAATAATCCCAAATGCATCGACTGAATTTAATAAGAAAGTTAATGAGTTTGAATGTTTGATGCCAAAATGCAGTTTGGTCGTAAAGACATATATGACAGATTGGTTAAATCTTTTATATGAAATCAGAAATAGATTGATGGTATTAATAAGCAACTTTATGATTCTTTATTCATTGAGTTAAAAAAAATTCCTCTTTAAAATCTTTGGTTTAGAATAATGATTAATGTTTCCCCATCAATATATGGTCATACTTTTCATTTTAATCCATGTTTATTGATTTAAAATGTGATTTATTCCGATAGTTTTTCACATTATTAATGCAAGTAAAGATGGACTCATCATGGGATAGTTGAAAATTAAACTCATCCCATTGTGAATTATAATCTTTTGATGTTAAAAATCTTAATGTCAAATTCAAACAAAAATCAACTACGTTGATCGTCGAGTCTCCTGATTAAATACGAGATACGAATCTTATTACTTCTCCATCGGCCGTCTTTTTCTCTATTTTTTTCCGATTTAGTTCTTTTTCTTTAACTCACTAGTTTTGTGCAATTGTACTTCAACCCCTGTCTTTTTTTTATATATTCAGCTTTCCGATTTACGCTAGACTATTTTTGGAGATAATAGTCTCGGTCCTTCAGCACTATATCACCTACAAGGTCTTAGCACAGAAGAGAGAAAATTGCTCCAACCAGGGTTCAAACACACGCTATAGGCCTCCAGTTGAATTTTAAGTTTCCATCATTTGCTATCCAGTTATGCCCCGTCATTCTTTGTCATACAAAAAAAACATGTTGACCGCTACCTTATGGTAAAATACAATCTCAGCCTTCACCAACTCACCAAACTATTAATATATATAGTTTAATGTAGAAATTTTATTATAAAAAGTTAAAAAATCTTAATATCTAAAAAATCAAATTAAAAATCAAATACGTCGACCAGCGCAACCCCTGATTAAACTTGTGTTATGATTCCTATTACTTCTCGTGAGATCATCTCTTACTCAACTTATTTCAGTTTTACTTTCTTTCCTCTTATCCTAGAAAGAGAGACTTTATTTTCTTTTTCTAATTTTCTCAGTTCGGATTTTTAGCTTACTAAATTTGTGCAATCACACTTCAAACTCAGTAATTCTTTGCAGTAATAAAATCACGTTGACTGTTGTCTTGTGATAAAAACACCATTTTAACCTTCACCAAATAACCAAACAATTGAAATATTTTAGCGCAGAAATTTAATTATAAATAAATTTAAAAAATCTTAATACCTAAAATTCAAACTAAAAAACAAATAAGTTGACCGTCAAGACCCCTAATCAAACAAATTTTTTTTCAAAGTTTAGTTTCTTTCTTCTTAACTTACAAATTCTTTTTTTATACTTCAAACTCCGTCATTCTTTATCATCATACAAAAACACATGCTGACTATTGTAAACTTGGTAAAAGATAACTAAAAATCAAATAACTTGACCGTAGAGATCCTAATTAAACATGAGCTACGTATCATTTGCGATCATACTTCTCCTTCAATCATCTCTTCCTCTATTTTTTTATTTTAATTTCTTTCCTCTTTAACTTAAGAATTTTGTGCAATCGTATCTCAAACTCAATAATTCTTTATCATCATACAAAAACACATGTTGACCAATGTCTTGCAGTAAAAATGATTATTTTAACCTTCACCAAATCACCTAACCATTGTAAACTTGGTAAAAAATAACTAAAAATCAAATAAATCGGCCGTCAAGACCCTAATTAAACACGAGCTACGTATCTTAATACTTCTCTTCCTCTATATTTTTCCAAAGTTTAGTTTCTTTCCTCTTTACCTACTAATATTTGTCGTACCTCAAACTCAGTTATTCTTTATCATTGTACAAAAAAATGTTGACTATTGTCTTGTGGTAAAAAAAAAGACTGTTTTAGCCTTCACCAAATCACCTAACCATGGTAAACTAAACTTGGTCAAAATAAATAAATAATAATAATACCGGCACTACCGGTAACCGGTAAAAAGCAACAGATAGAATCCTCAAATTAGATTCTCTTTTTCATATTCATCAGTTACCTACTCTTTGGAACAACCCACTTGTCTACAACAATTAAAATCACATAATTTATTTGTTTTTTCCATTTCAAAAATGGAAAATAAAGGGGAATAATTAAGTAATAACCAACCCTGGAAAATAGCCTATATATAGTGTAATATTACTCTGCCTCAACAAACAAATTCATCTATACATACACATTATTAGAAGTCTATTTTAATTATGTCTCTGCTTTCAGATCTTATCAACCTTAATCTCTCTGAGTCAACTGAGAAAATTATTGCTGAGTATATATGGTTAGTTCTTTTTTCTTGTTTTTTTGCCACCCCATTAATGGGCTTGCTCTGTTTTTACACTAAACATGATAAATTTTTTTGTTATTTTTGTAGGATTTTTTGTGCTTTATTTATGGATCTTATGATTCTTGAAGCTGTTAAGGATTGTTTTATGGGGTTTTCCCTCATTTTTAGTGTTTTAATCTGTTTTGCATTAATGGTGTTGCTCTGTTTTTACACTAAACATGAAAAAGATTTAATTGTATGATATTTTAAAAGTTTTTTTGGTGCTTTTTTGTGGATCTTATGATTCTTGAAGCTATTAAGATTGTTTTCTGGTGTTTTTCCTTAAAGGGTGTTCATTTTTAGTGTTTTTTAAAATCTTTTTGTTTGTTCTTTGACACCCCATTAACGGGGTTGCTCTGTTTTACACTAATCACGAAAAAAGATTAAATTTTTATGATTTTTTTTACAGTTATTTGTGCTTTTTTGTGGATCTTATGATTCTTGAAGCTATTAAGGATTGTTTTCTGGTGTTTTATCTTAAAGGGTGTTCATTTTTTAGTTTTTTTTACATGTTTTGGAATTTTAGTATGATGTCTTGTTGTGATCTAGTGAGTAGTGTTAGTGTTTTTGTAAACTCTATGGTGTTTTTTTGTTCTTTTTCACCCCATTAATAATTGGGTTGCTCTGTTTTTACACTAAACATGATAAAGATTTAATTTTTCTGATTTTGTTTTTACAGTTTTTGGTGCTTTTTTGTGGATCTTATAGTTCTTGAAGCTATGAAGGATTGTTTTCTGAGGTTTTTCCTTAGGGTGTTCATTTTTAGTGTTTTTTTAATCTGTTTTGTAATTTTGGTGATTTTTTTTTTGTGATCTAGTGAGTAGTCTTGAGTGTATGTTTATAACTAATGGAATTTTTTTGGGCTCTTTTTGTTCCTTGCTACCCCATTAACGGGGTTGGAGGGTCTATCGAGAAAAGACTTCCATTAGGGTTAACGTCTACGTACGCTCTGTACTCCCCACTTGGTGGGATTATACTGCACATGTTGTTGCTACCCCATTAATGGGGTTGCTCTGTTTTTACACCAGACATGAAAAAGATTTGGTCTTTTGTATTTTTAACAATTTTTGGTGCCTGATGTATGGATCTTATAATTTTTGAAGCTATGAAGGGTGGATTTCTGGGGTTTATCATCAAAACATGTCTCATTTTTTAGTCTTTTTGTCTGTTTTGGAATTTGACTATGATGCCTTGCTGAGAGTTTTTGCACACCAAAAGGTGGTTTGTTTTTTGGTTCTTTGGCATCCATTAATGGGATTGTTATGTTTTTACATCAAACATAAACAAGATTCTTTTTTGATGTTTAAACAACTATTTTGGTGTCTTTTTTATGGGATCTTTATGATTCTTGAAGCTATTAAAAATTGTTTTTTTTTTCAAAAGGATGTCTTATGTTTTAGTGTTTATGTTTGTTCTGGATTTTGAGTATGATGTCTTTGTTGTGATTTAGTGAGTAGTTGAGTGTTAATTCTTTTTTTTTTTCAGAGTGAAATGTTAAAGGGTGTTTATGTTGATTTAATCTGTCACTTTCATTAGATCCATTTTTTCCATTGTTTTTTGTTTCTTTTGTAGTTTTTCTCTTTTTTCATCTTGCTATGAGGAAAAAAAATAACAACTTTGTACATAAAAAGGAAAACTTTCTTGTTTTTGCTTACTACTAAAACATTGGAGTATGCATGGTTTCATAGAAAAAGCTAAAACTTAATTTTATTTTTAGTTTCTTGTGAATGACCACCAAATGATTTGGTGCATTGGATGAGCTGCTCTCGGGTTCGAGGGTATAAAAAATCCTTGGTAGGGAGCGCTTCCCCCGAATGGGGCACTACGCGGCACGAATCCGGATATAGTCGGGTTCCAATGTTGGTACTGGACACCGGGTGGGAAACAAAAAAAAGTGATATTTTCTGGAGAAAGATCTGATTTTTATCATTTTTTTAATCGGTTTTCCTCTCTGGAAATTTATTTTCAGTTCTTAGCTACGTATGTATTAAAAAAATGTGTCTTTTGTCTGTTTGTTACCAGGATTGGTGGATCAGGCATGGACATGAGGAGCAAAGCCAGGGTATAATTTTTTTATTGATTTAATTTTATATATATCATCATTTTGAGTTTTTTTTTGCCCGAATTTTTGAGTTTTGCTTATGTGTGTGATTTTTTCTTGATTTACAGACTCTCCCTGGTCCAGTTTCTGATCCTTCAGAGCTTCCCAAATGGAACTATGATGGATCCAGCACAGGTCAAGCTCCTGGAGAAGATAGTGAAGTGATCTTATAGTAAGCAGCTTTTTTATGTGCTAAATTTTTTAAGTATCTTTTATATAAAGTGAATTTTTACTGACACTAATTTAATTGAAATTTGACATAGCCCACAAGCAATCTTCAACGATCCATTCAGGAGAGGCAACAATATCTTGGTTAGTTCAGATCTATTTATTACCTATCATTAATTCCAGCATTCAATTTTTTCTAGTTGACTTTTATTTGGTACTAATTTGAAAAGAGTTTAACTTCTATAAGTCACTTGCATTACTACATATAATTCTTCTTGAAAGACGAGATTAGTGACCTATGTCGACGTGTCGAATACTCCAAAAGTAGTGCGTTTTGGAGTATCCGACCCGTGTCATCAACTTATTTTTGGAGAGTCCGAGCAACATAGAATTGAGAAATAACATGATGTTAAAATACATTGATTACACTGTCCTTATATATTAGTTAAATCCTTTTTGTCAGCAACATTTTTGGAGAGTCCGAGCAACATAGACTTGAGAAATAACATGATATTAAAATACATTGATTACACTGTCCATATATATTAGTTAAATCCTTTTGTGAATCATTTGTTTGATTCTTTTTCTTCTTTTTTGTACTGAAGGTCATGTGTGATGCCTATACTCCTGCTGGTGATCCCATCCCAACAAACAAGAGGCACGCTGCCGCAAAGATCTTCAGCAACCCTGATGTTGTTGCTGAAGAAACCTGGTATCGACATATTCTATTAAAGCTTTTAAAATACAGCTTAACTTTTCTTTTCCCGATGCGTGTTTTGCAAAAGTTTGGTTGAAAAATTAAGTGTATAAATTAGGTATGGTATTGAGCAAGAATATACCTTGTTGCAAAAGGAAGTTAACTGGCCTGTTGGATGGCCTATTGGTGGATTCCCCGGACCCCAGGTAGATTATTAATACTTACTTTACATTTTGCTGCAATTTTCTCATGTTTCTGTGTCTTTTAGGTATAGTTCTTTCATTTGGCTTATCTGTACCTTAATCTTAGATTATTTTCTCATATTGCTGGTGTTACATAAGAATCGAAAAGGTGAAAAATGTTGCTATATAGTCTCCTTCATCGTTATTTTTTTCTTGGAATCACCTCCTTATTCTTGGTGTTTCAAAGAAGTCTTTATTATCCAGAGAACTTATTTTTGCCTCATCCATTGGTCTCTCTGTTGGTATCTAGAGAACTTATTACTATTGTT
This sequence comes from Anisodus acutangulus, assembly GCA_029783415.1. NCBI lineage: Eukaryota > Viridiplantae > Streptophyta > Magnoliopsida > Solanales > Solanaceae > Anisodus > Anisodus acutangulus. The sequence continues at coordinate 2,156,514 of CM056498.1, read as the reverse complement.
GTTTCTTTTACTGTGGCTATCTTTACTATTTTTGCTGTCGTAGCTTTTCTACTTCTGTATTTTTCAAACCTGTTTTGGAAAACGCTTTTCTTGGTATGTTGTTGTTGTTGCATTGGTCTCTGTCTGTGGTCCTGATACTTTTTTTTTGTGACTGCTGCGTTTACCTAACCATTTGTACTGTTTCCATCTAATGGGGACTGTACTAATCTGGAGTTGGATAACTGTCTATCTAACTGTATTTATTGTTGCGTCTAGGGACCATACTACTGTGGAACCGGAGCTGACAAGGCTTTTGGACGTGACATAGTGGACGCCCATTACAAGGCATGTCTTTATGCTGGGATTAACATCAGCGGTATCAATGGAGAAGTCATGCCCGGACAGGTATAGAGGCGTTAACGTTTGCTCATTTAGCCAGAGTTGATTGATTTCACACATATTTGATGTATTCTTATTTAATCTAATGCAGTGGGAATTCCAAGTCGGACCTTCTGTTGGCATCTCAGCCGGTGATGAAGTGTGGGTAGCTCGTTACATTCTTGAGGTAATAATTGCAGCTTAACTATTGACACTTCTATCGACCATTTTTTTCTTGTTATTTTGTCGATCTTGAATATAATTTACTTATTGACTTGGTGGTTTAACAGAGGATTACAGAGATTGCTGGAGTGGTTGTGTCTTTTGACCCTAAGCCTATTCCGGTGAGCTTCTACTAAGTATATCTTTCAAGTTACGTTACTATGAACTGATGTTCATTTGGAATAAGGTGTGTATTAACGATGAATATTTCCTTTATTGTCAGGGCGATTGGAATGGTGCAGGTGCTCACACAAACTACAGGTAGATGAATAACACTTCATTCATTCGAGTTTTATCTTTAAATCCACCTGTCCCTATGAGTAAAATTTTTGATTTTTTTCCAGCACCAAGTCGATGAGGGAAGACGGAGGCTACGAAGTCATCAAGAAGGCCATTGAGAAGCTTAGCTTGAAGCACAAAGAGCACATTGCTGCCTATGGTGAAGGCAATGAGCGTCGTCTCACCGGAAAGCACGAAACAGCCAACATCAACACCTTCAAATGGGTATATAAACTTTTCTTCTTTCTCATCATTTCTCGTTTTGCCTTCTTTTCTTTGGCGGTAGAGGTTCAAACTTGAAAAAGTTATTTAACACTGTTAATTTTTTTAGTCCTTCCTTCCAAGATGGATGACACCTTTCTATATTTGGAAACTCCTTGACTTTACCTTTTTCAAATTTTCCTTATTGACATATGCTCTTCAGGACTAGAAACGTCATACCATGTTTAAGACCACAAATTCTGATAATCCTTTCTTAAACTCCGTGTCAATCAAATAGACTACATTTCAAGCAAAATGCATCCTACATCTTTATCTCGTCTAGTTACACAACTTCATTTGACGTGTTCTCAGGGTGTTGCAAACCGTGGTGCATCTGTCCGTGTGGGGAGGGACACAGAGAAGGCGGGGAAGGGTTACTTTGAGGACAGAAGGCCAGCCTCAAATATGGACCCATACATCGTTACCTCCATGATTGCGGAGACCACCATCATCGGGAAACCTTGAAGATTCTTAGTATGAATTGTTTGTTTCTGGTTTGCACAATGTGGGATAGGAAAAAAGATTGAATTGTGGACTGACCCAACCCTTTCGGCTTCACCCGTGTCTTTTAGTTATAGGGTAGTTTGTCTTGTTAATTTTCTTTTTATTTGCCAGTTGAAGTTGTATTTTCATACAGCAAGGCCTTATTTCATTGCCTATGATTTGGCAATGCTGTTACAAACAATGTTATTCTTGTTAATAACAAATATTGAAAGTGTTTGGTTCTGTTGCTCAGTTACTGCTGTTTTGAGACAAGTGAGAACTGCATTACTTTTTTTTTCACCCTTGTTTAATCAAGAGCGCAATTTTGTTTATTTTGCCAGATGAAATAAATGATGAAGGTTGCGGTCGGTTAATGCCAAGAAGTTCATTAGTATCTTGCAGGCGTATGTATATACTATAGTTGAGAATCGAGGGTGAGCATGAGTGCTTAGGTACGCCTATAATCTAAGTTCCCGGCAGTTTTTTGCCGTCGTATTTATTTTAACAAAAAAAAGTCTTGAAGAGCGGAACGACTGTTCAACACCCCAAAATACAAGGGAGCAGGGGCTGTCCGATGAACTCAATTGACATCGTGGAAGCTCATTTGGGGTTCTACCGCTCCACGCCAATCAAGATGAGTCCAATCTCAGAGTTCGAACTTCGATACCTATGTGAAAATATACAAGGATATACACGGTATATAATACCTTGTGTATACCGTGTATATCACGGAAACCCATCACAAGTGGGAGACCGTGATATACACGATATACACAGCCGTGTATATCCCTATTTTGGTAACATTATTTGTAAATAAATAGTATTGTATACTTACTATAATTGTAGGATTCTTGTACAACTAGAATAGGGTTTTGGGAGTAGAATAGGAATATGATTTTTCATATTATGGAAATTGTTAATTGTATATATACTCATTCATTAATGAAAATAATTAAGGAATTATTTCTTTCATGGTATCAGAAATCTAGGTTTCACGTACCTCCTTCTCCAAAGCTTCTGCTTGTCTCGGTTTTCTCTAGTTTCGAGCCCTTCCTCGGTTTTCGTGCCGAGTTCTTCCTCCGCTCTTCCCAAATTTTCTTCCAAATCCATCAAAATTTTCTTCCAAATCCATCAAATCACCTATTGTTCTTTCGTTATGTAATTTCCCTTATTTCCTTCTTCATTGATAGATTGCTGCAAATTTGCTACATATTGCTAGAGTAAAAGCTCCACAAAAGTAATGTTTATCAAGCAAGGGCTGAGCTTGACATGACAAAAGATCTTTTAAGAAGGTCGATAAGGTGTTTATTAGTCTTACCTTAAGTTTTGTTTTATATTTTCGTCATACATTTGTCTTTTAAATAATTTTGATGTTAATATCATCTCTTGAGTAATTAATTTTTTTGTCAAAGTTCAATTTTGAAACATCTCTGGCTTTGTTAGTATTCTTTGAGATTTATTTTTCTGTTTTTGAGATTCAACATATATTATGCTTAAATTTTATAAAATTGGAGCAGTACCTGTTCTGTTGAGTGCAGCATACGAGCATACTACACCTCAATCCCAAGCGAAATTTACTTGTTTTACACTTACAAATCTCCAAAAAAAATCTGCCAACCATCCCAACACATTTTTCTCCAAAACAAATTTTAAAAACCTTTTTCCAGACGAGGCACTATAAGCTTTCCTTTGCAAACTGGTCCGACAAGCTTGTACATTATCATTATTGGTCACATCATGACAACTTTCCTTGGTCTATTGTTTTTTTATAATTGTTGATTGTAGCGTGTCTCGGGGAAACCTGGTGCCTTCCATTAAAGAGAAAGGAAATAAAAAGTCTTCTGGAGCACCTATGACAACAGTAAGGAGCAGGCAATCAGCACTGATAATCCTGGTCAGTTCCCAACTTCCCATCATTGATTGTTTGTGAAGTGAAACAGACAGTTAAATATTTTCCTCTGCTAACTTCTGTTATTTGAGCAATCCAATCAATGTTTGTTTAAGATGTTCAAATTGTTAGGTTCGTTATCGTTTTTCTTTTTGTGAAGTAGAGGCATATGAGTATATGATGGTACTGTATTTGGATGCAATAACATACAACTATAGTTTTTTAATAAAAAAAAATACAGTTATAGTTTAAAACTAGTCAAAGACGCCGACTTCTTGTTGGGTCCATGTCTTGTAGTAAGCAGGTTGTATCAAGTTATGTCTTCCAATCCTTTCAAAATTCTTTTAATTTCTTACATTTCCTACTACCCTCAAACTTCGAAGTATAGGGTTTACATGATTTAGATTTGTAATGCTCCACGAGGGAAAAAGTAATTAAAGTCATGCTGCGGCTTCTTGACTGTAGGTAAATTAAGCGAATCTCGGATGGATTGATATATTCTTTCTTTAGCGCCAAGGGAGCACAGCGAATTTAGGATTTGAATACTGGATTAAATATGCACTATCATCACTTAGAGTTTCTCCATATATGGGAAGAAGACCCATCGGTTTCCTATTCATGGACAAACATTTAGATTGACATATTCGTTTAATCATATACATGAACTACGCCTCAACTCAAGCTTGTTCCGTCGCCTATATGAATCCTCAGTTCATGTCGCTCCACTAGACCCGTCTCAATCTAATATTTACTTATTTAGGTTTTCTAGTCTCCAACGCAAACATGTGTCAGTAGCGTTTCAAACCCTGAACCTCAAGGACATAAGCTAACCTCTTTGACCGTTGGACAGCAGTTCTTTGTCACTGCAGTTACTTGTTCACAGGATTGGGCCTTCCGAGAAAGAACTCGGGATTTTAACTGAATCAATCATTAAAAGCATAACAACTTTTAGACAAAAAAGGGGTGCCGATAACCTATTGGATGGGCAAATAAAGGTTGTTCTGGGATTTATTCAAATTTTGCCGTCTTCAGTTAGTGACCCAGATGTGCTGCTAGGAACTTTTAGTTATTGGGTTTGGTATGGAATGTTCAACAAAATATGTAACCTTCCTTTCTTTCACGTGTAAATGATGTTTCATATTTCATTTCAAGCTTGTTGCCCTCTCTAAAAGAGGATATAGAAGAAACACTTTTAAACTACTTTGGTGTTTTTCTGATAGAAACAACTTGTTTGGTGTTATTCTATATGATATGTACATGATGTAGGTTTCCTTCATCGTCTGCTATTTCAATTACTTGTGTTGGTTTCAGTAGTAACTTTCCCCTACTATTTGGAAAGAGAGTGATAAGGGAGGGATAGCCTAGTGGTAAAGACTTTTCACCTCCAATCATTAGGTTGAGGTGAAAAGTCACCAAGGGAGAACAGCGGGAAAGGGGCATTGCTCGGCTCCTGGGTAGGGGATTTGAGATTTGGAGTTTCACTATATCAGGGAAAAAGAATTATTTGCAAAAAGACTAATCAATTGGACCTAGTATAATTTGTTAACTTAGTAGCTTTAGAAGCGCTATTGAATTGATATTCTGAATTTCTAGAGGGGCTAAATAGATAGTTTTACTCAGGTTTTCCTGCTATCTTTGGGGGATATCTATTAGATCTCCTCACTCATGAGGTCCTGCCGACCTCTTAAGACCGCATTGCTCTACCAAGGAATCGTAACACAGGACTGATGTTTGTGTTTTTTTGAGTAAATGTCCAGGCATCTACAGAAATTCCTAGAATTTGGAGAATGTGTTCATCCCTTTCTGCCTTCGTACTGTGGCTTAACTGACTGATCACTATGGCCCTTTTAATTAAAATTCTCCTCTCTTAAATTAGCTTTATTGTGCATTTGCTTGCAGTTGCAATCACTTAATGCTCTTTCATTGTTGGAGATGACAAAGGCAGAGCTTGAAGAATCAAAGGTGGGTTATACCTTGTTGTCTTTCATTAACAATCCTTTCTGTTTCTCTGGGATGTTTCGAACATGATGAAACTGATTTTTAATTGCGCCTTCTACTGAAACAGGTTCCTTATAACTCTGAGGCTGAGAGTGCTCTTCGTGAATGCCTTTCTGCATATAATGAGGTATGAGAACATTGAGAAGTTTAATTTTACATCGGTCAGCAAGTTTCCAATTGTTGCTTTAATCAGGTTTTCGATTAGCTTAATGATCTGTATTTGAGTTTGTTATCATGATCTTGTGGCTTGACTAGTTATTACCTTTGGTTCTTGCACACATGAAAGCTTAGAATACACCAAATATAAAGTCCCAAGGATAGCGTAATTGAGTGTACAACTATTTTGGAATCTCATGTCTAGTACTTTTTTACTTCTAGTGGACGTAACATATACGATGTATGTTCTCTTGTATAGTTTTAATTCTTTGTTTGCTTATGCAGTTTGTAACTGAGAAGTCATTGTCCGATGCTCCTGGAGTAAAAACTGAATACCTCTTGTGCCTGAAGCATCTTGTTGACCTTATAAGCGATAACAAAACCTTGAGCAAAAATCAATCTGGGAACGCTTCTTTACAAGAGTTGAAAGATGAAATTAAGTGCGTAGAAGTTGAACTCTCGAAAAAAGGAGGGCGTAGAAGTTGAACTCTCGACAAAAGGAAGGCGTAGAAGTTAGCAACTCGATGAAATACCCTTTTCAGATTAGTGGAAAACCAGTCCAGAGATGAAATATAAAGATTGATCAAACCAGTAGCCAACATGGATATACACTATCTTGTTTTTAAGGAAAAGAAAAATAGAACGAGAAAGGGAAAAACTGAAGTTGGTGTCTGTGATTTGACTGTAAAATGCTATATTTAAATAAAATTATACAAGCAAACAGAGTTATTAAGTAATTATTTTCTCAAAACATCTTTTAGCTTTCTTTGCAATATTCTTAGGACCTTACCCTTTTTTGCTGCTAAAAATATGGTGCTATATGTGCCCAGGAGTTCCTAATATGTTCCAATACTGTTGAGCTCGTTGTACGTGGCTTGCTTAGTGCGGGTTATCTCTTTTGTGTGGTTTGCGGGCTATTGCATAGAAGTGGGTTTACCCCGTGCGCGCCCAAAAGGGTAGTGGCTGCGGCTTCCTGTGTCTTAAATTTTTTTTCCATTACTGTATAAATTTGCACTTAATTAATTTTCAGTTATCATTTGAATAAACTTTTACTGCTCCAAAGAGGAAATTTTGACGAGTGAACGAACTACTGTACGAATAGGAGCATATACATAACTGAAGTAGTACACAACACTATACAGACAATACTACAACAATAATAGTAGAAAAAACATGCAACTATACTGATTACCAATTATTATGTGTAAAAGCACCCATCAAAATAAATTTCCAAGAAACTGCAAAAATTACTTACAAAAATATTTGTTACATAAGAACCGGTCAATGAAATAATCGCGGATTCAGAATTTAGAGTTTGATACTCAGGTATTGAGAGAAAAAAGCATAGATAATATGATGTTAGTTCACCTAATCCTTTGAGCTTCTTGAAGTGGAAACTGGCGTGGACTCGAATTATGCTCCTCCTTTTGATGATTAACCTGAAAAATCTTCACCTTAGCTTGCTGGATAGCTCGTGCAATCATGGAAAAATATCTTTGCCTTCTTTATTCAAAATTAAAAAGCAAACAATTGTGAATTCGTAATAAGCTAAGTAAGTAGGGCATTACGCTAAGACGTTGATCGATCATAGTTCATTAATTATGTTCGAGTTGAAGTAAAAAGTGCTAGTTAAATCTCAAGCTTTAGCAATTAATAGAGCTCATAATGTTACAGAAAAAACTAATGACAGTATTAGTGAAACATATTATATTTCTCGGTGCTTGTTTTGTGTCGACGTTTGATTTTTTGTAACACATTAATAAATTTGGCTTTGTTAAATTTGTATTTCATTTATCTAATAAGAGTAGTGTTTAGATACAGAAAAAAACATGATTTTACTTTGTAATTTCAGATAGTTGTGTGACCATTTGAGTAATGGACTTTATTTTTCGCATATCGAAAGTCAATTTAATTAATCTTCGAAGCTAAATTGGATTAAATTAACTCAATATTTATAATTATAATTTAGATATTCAAAAATAATACGAAAATATGATAAAAAACATTTTAAAATATTAGTTAAATTTAAGATATTTTGAATCTCGAAAAACATAACTATCACGTAAATAAATGGAGTGAGCATGTTTTTGTGTAGGTATTTACGGTTACTTTTCGTTTCTGATTTCATGAAAACAGTGCTAAAATTACGTAATTATTTGTCAAAATCAGTGGTGCTCTTTCCTTTATCATGTTTTTAGAGAGTATTTGATGGATTTGAGTGTCTTTGAAAAAATTATGAAATTGTTTGAAGAAGAATAAAGAGGACGAATTAATTTTATATGCTAGAATTAGAATAATAGAAATAGAAAAAGAAAGACATAAAGACCACCAATTTGAGGAGCAAAAATTAAAAGACACCTCTAAAACAGGACACCCATGTGAATTGCATGGTTTTTGTGTCACCAGTGGCTACAGATTAAATAATTAGTTATTTCAGTAACTATTCTCAACAAAACCAGCCCAAACACAATGAGTAAAAAGCCTTGTGCCACGGCCTTCTCAATAGGTAAAAAGGAAAAGTCCGATATCCAATTTCAACGATTTAGGTAAAAAGGGAAATTCAGTTGCACGTGAGTAGCACACGGATGAGGGATTGTTTTGTAATTAGCTACTCCATATTCTTTGTATATATATATAGAGGGATTTGAAATTTTGTTTTTGCGCTCTCTCACTATTACGTTTTAGTTATTGATTTCGCCAGCGACCCACCAATCTACCGGAGAATCTGTTTAGGGACTATTCTTGCATCGGTCGGTCTACTGGAGAATCTGTTCATAGACCAACTGTGTCACTTAATTGGTAATTTCATGATTCTTTTGGAGGGTTTTTCATAAACTTAATTCTTAATTTAAGTCATGTTGTTGTTTAGGTTTAGTTTTAATATTACTATGTTTTCCCTTCTGCTCGACTTGCCTATTGAATCTAACTCTTTTTCAGGGGCAGGCAAAAAGAAAAGCTTGTGTATAACTTATGTTTGAGAAAGGAATTTGATTGGTTATAGTAATCACTATTGTTATTTGGATTACTTCCGTGGCTTTGTTACATTGTGTGATTTAGACCTGCATACCTTCACAATGTATATAATATTATTAGAATAATTTTATCCCTTAGTTATTTACATCTATGTTTAATATGTTACCTATGATCAGTATATATAAATTATATAAAAAAATCTATTCAGGTATGATTTATTTTACACATTACCAAAATATTTGACTAATTATTTGTGCATAGTTGATATATATCAACTTTCTAAGGAATACAAAATTGTGTCTAAATTCAATGATTAAGTTTTTTAAATATATAATATATTTTAACTAGTTGAACCAAAACTGAAAAGAAGTCTTTCCTTTCCACTGATTCTTGAAAGCTATTAATTATCGCTTCTTCCTCTCGCATTGATTCGGTTTTAAACTACTAATTCATTCATCTTTCTAACTAAAATTAAAATGGTTAATTTTTTTCTTAAATGATTATGTCGGGTGGATGGATTGAACATTGGGAACAATTTTTACGCCATCTTCCCCAATAATAATATAGTGTACTCTGTCTCTTAGTTTCTATTTATTATAATTACTAGTTCTCGAACATGTGTGTTGCACGTATATTCTAATTAATCAGTACAAACGTTTTAAAATGATATAATATTGGATAAATGTGCGATGAGTTATATAAAATTTGAAGGGAAAATACAAGTTCAAGTTAGAATTTATTCATCTTTTGAAAAAAAGAAGAGGGAAGCAAAAGTAAGGGAAATATATTTTTCGAAAAATATTTTTCCTATTTTCTCTTGTTTGCTTGCACTAAATCTTGTAAAATATATTTCTCTATAAAAAATATTTTCCTTAAAAAATTAACGAGAACTGTTTTCCGAATCAATAAAACACGCCAACACATCTCCTACTCACCTCCTATCCCACCCCCACCCCACATCCCCTTACCACTAATCATCCCCTTACCCGACTTTGAATATATACAAATGCTCTTGAAAATCACACTTTTCAACTTGCATACAAAAAACAATAACAACAACAACAACATATCCAGTAAAATTTCACAAAGTGGTTGTCACGCCTCGAACCATGGCCAGGGCGGAACACGACACTTGGTTCCTGACTGTATGTAACTGAGTGAACCACATGACTTGCTTGTCAATATGGGCATCAAAACATACACTAACATGATAATGAAAACATGTAAATCATAATACTGAATATATTAGTCTGAAAATATAACAGCGGAATCATCTGAGTAAAACATAATAAGCCTGTAAATAGAATGCTGACATAACATGATACTGGACTAGTCTATGAAACCTCTGAACATGAGTGTGTAAAACTGTCTATCAGGACTAGGCCCTGACATATCTCTACTAATAATGCATAATCATAGATAACTAAACTGACACCCCGAATGACATGGGGCTCACCATACAACTGATCTTGTTCAACTGCCGGTAGTTAAAACACATACGCAAAAATCCATCTTTCTTTCGAACAAACAAGATTGGTGCACCCCATGGTGAGACACTTGGTCTAATGAATCCCTTATCAATGAGATCTTTTAACTGGGCTTTTAGTTCTCGTAACTCTGATGGAGCCATTCTGTATGGCAGAACTGATATCGGCTTAGTGTCGGAAATTAGATCAATTTCAAAGTCAATCTCCATGTCGGGAGAAACTCCGAGAAGATCTTCTGGAAACTCATTGACAACTGATACAGACTGAAGAGTTGGGGTCTGGATATCTGCATCCCTAACCCGAACTAGATGGTAAATATACACTTTGGATATCATCTTTCTGGCTTTAACCTACTCATGGGTGCTACTGCATCACCCTTCCATTCTATGATTGGTTCACCGAGAAACTCAAATTTTACAATTTTGGTTCTACAACCTATTGTGGCATAACATGAAGACAACCAATCCATACCCATGATTACATCGAAATCTATCATTTCTTAACTCTACCAAGTCAGCTACTGTAATGCGGTGATAGACTTTAACTGGACAACCCCTATATACCTTCCTATAACTGACTCACTAACTGGAGTGGATACCTCAAAGGGTATATGCAACTTTTTTGGTTCTATCCCAAATTTCTTAGCAATAAAAAGGGTTACATATGATAGAGTGGATCCAGGGTCCATAAGAGCATAAACGTCAAAAGTGAAAACGGTTAATATATATGTGACCACATTTGTACGGGCCTTTGTATCATGTTGACTTGATAATATATACATACGGTTTGGACCTCCGCATGTGTTACCTGACTTGGTTGGACCACGCCGTGATTGGGCCTGAGAATTACGAGGAATTGTAGAATTCGTAGACTGAGTCATATTACCTCTTGTACCCTGCCTCGCCAATGGACAATCTTACTGAAAATGACATTGTTGACCACACCCATAACAAATGTTCATGCCAAAACGTCACTCCCCTCGATGCCTCTTACCACACTTGTCACAAATCGGGTGGCTGAGGGAATTTTGACCCATACTGGCCTGTGATTGGGAGCCTGATGCTCTGAAGTTCTACTTCCTGTTATCATTCTTGGACCTTGGGGTTGGGGCACTAGCTGAAGATGAAACAGGTCCTGATGACTTATTTTTGAAGAACTGTCTGCCTCCACCTCCCCCATGACTAAAGTGACCTGAAGACTTGACTATTTTATTAAATTACTTGTCCTTATCTTTCTGGAAGGTTTCTTTTTCCTTTAACCTGCTCTCATTACCCTATACGAAAGCAACCATCTTCATAATAGTCATCTCCTTATTTTAAGCTGTAATATTAGTTGCATCATACAGATGGGGATCAAGACCATACACAAAACGCCTAACTCTGACCCTTTTGTCTTGGACCATATATGGAGCATACTTTGCCAAGGAGACAAACTGAAGATAGTACTCATGCACAGTCCTGCCATTCTACATGATCTTTTCAAATTCCACAGCCTTTGCCTCCTTGACCTCTATCGACAGAAATTGTTCAATGAAGGAATCCGCAAACTCATCCCAGGTGGCTAGAAGTGCATCTTCCCCGCAGGACTACTCCCATGACTCATACCAAATGTTAGCAACATCCTGCAATTGATAAGCTCCAAAATTTATTGCCTCTACCTTATTAACATGCATTATATGAAAGATTTTCTGAAGCTCATCAATGTTGTTCTGTGGATATTCTTTCTTACAAGACCCTGTGAATATTGGAGGGTCCATACGAAGAAACTCATGAGTTCTAAAACTGGATGACTCACCATTAGACCCCGTGCTTGGAGTCATTCCTTGACGTTGGGCTTAAGAAGCCACAAACTGGGTGAGTAACTTAATAGATCCCCTAACATTAGAGTTTGTGGAACTGGGCAGCGGAACTAGGATCTCCACATGCCTGTAGCATTGGGTGGTGTTGTACCCGAATTGGCTCCCTATGCCTGAGCATTCTCCTCGCGAGCAGTATTATCCGCAGCTCTCTGGCTGTTAGCTGAAGTTATCTTGGTGTACTTTCTCTTCGCAGGTATTTTCTGAAATACGTAATATAGCGAGTTAGAAGGATACCCTTAAGGTATAACTCTAACTGCACGATTTAGAGCACAAAGAAGTGAGACAATCCTAGATGTCATGGTGGTCAACTATTTATATGTGTGGGGCCTTCACACACATAAAAGTGACCCTAATGGATACTGTTTCATAGACTCCCTAAGACATTTGAACCTAGTGCTCTGATACCAAGCTTTGTCACGCCCCGAACCATAGCTAGGACGGAACACGACACTCGGTTCCTGGCTGCATGTGACCGAGCGAACCACATGGCTTGCTTGTCAACATGGGCATTAAAACATACACTAACATGATAATGAAACACATGTAAATCATAATACTATAATAGTCTGAAAAAATAATAGCGAAACCATCTGAGTAAAACATGATAAATCTATAAATAGAATGCTGACATGACATGATACTGGACTAGTCTATGAAACCTCTGAATATGAGTCTGTAAAACTGTCTACCAGGACTAGGCCCTGGCATATCTCTACTAATAATGCATAATTATAAATAACTAATCTGACACCCCGAATGACATGGGCCTCACCAAACTGCTGCTACTGAAGCAATCCTACTGAGTAGATCTGTCTTCTTGAAACTCAGCACCTATACCGTAAAATGCAGGTCCCACGCAAAAAGGGACGTTAGTATATTTGAATTGTACTGTATATAAAGCAATCGTAAGAATAAGCAGGCACATGAAATAATAAGACATGAAACTGAAATTGTAACATGAGCATGAGCATGACCTGACATGAGTACAAAACATGTCTAAAATATGTAAATCTGTGTATATGTGTATCTGTATGTCTGTGGGAAGAGCAGTAGCATAACCACCAACATGAAATACCATGTGGGTATGTGGAGTCTGATACCTGGCCCGACCAACAGAGTTTTTCCATATCTTACTGGGGTATGAGACATGAACATGGCAAGAAAGGATCCAATATGCAAATATGAAGGTATCGTCCTTTGGGCAGAGCGACCCTTATCCTAATGTGGCATATGTAAATTCAGGCTACTAGGGCCTTCTCGATAAACTATGCAACTCCTAAAACATGTACTTGAAAATAGTGACTTGTAAGCCCATGGATTTCATGAAATAACTTGTAAACATGATTCGTGATTTCTAATTTAACATGTAAATACTTTTAGAATATAACTTGCATAAAAACATGAAAACATATATATAACTTTATGAAATTAAGTAATATCGATTATAACTTGTATTTAGGAACCCATGAAAATTAAGGAATGTGTTCATGGATTACGAACAGGTTCATGACAATCATAATGACCAATCATGAATACAATTGATGAATAGTAATATAAACATGACCTAATATTCATATAGTTAGGGTTATCATGAAATTAGAATAGCAATCCTAAGTTAAGGAATTTCATAATTTCATGGAATAACGTGGCGTGGGGAAGAACATGGATATTCCCACACGTGAATAGAAGCTCTACATACCTAACTTGCTTGCAAACTTGTATTAAAAATAATGACTTTGAAGAAGAACTCCAAAGATTGCACCTTGAAACCTTAAATTGGGTTTATCTTGAAAACCCTAGGTTAAGAGTAGTGAAATTTACTGAGGAATTGATCATACTATGTTAGAATCGTATAGAAATACATGAAAAGGACTTACCTTGATATAAGAGATGGTTGGGAAGAGAGAGCATTCGTTCTAGGGTTTGGGAATATGAAAAACTGAGTCTGAAGCTAAGTATGCGTATTTATACTATTTGCTGTCGAGGATTGACTGTTCATTCGATGGTCCATCGAATTTTTGACGGTCTGAGTCTGGATTGATGGTCCGTCAAAAGTTTGACGGTCTGAACTATTATTTTTTTGAAATTTTCAGAGAGTTGTAAAACTGGAGTTCTTGGGACGGTGAAGGTTGATGAGCCGTCAATAATTTGACGGTCCGTAGAATGGACAATGTTCACTTTGACGGGCCGTCAAATAATTGACGGTCCGTAAAACCTACCATCAAAATGATTTTGCAGAATCTGAAACTGGTTTTTCGATCTAACTCCCCATTTTGGTCTCCTACATCCCTAAGTCATAGCATGGCTTAGTTTAAAGGTACGGGGTGTTACAGTGGTGTCTGGGGAAGGTAGATTGTACGAAGACCTTACCTCTACCTTGGGAGGTAGAGAGACCGTCTCCGATAGACCCTCGGCACAAGAACAAACAACTCAAAGCAGTATATAAAGCCATGAGAAAATACTATAAACAACACTACGATAATCGAAATACAAGTAGCAACAAATAATAGCAGAAATAAAAGAACAAGAAACTATAGGAGTAACACCATAACTACTAGTATGAAAGGATAAGTAAAAGAATATTCAACTACCTACTAGCCTTCTACCTTAATCCGTGTCCTCCACAACCTCCTATCTAAGGTCTATGTCCTCGGTAAGCTGGACCTGCGCCATGTCTTGTCTAATCACCTCTACCAAATACTTCTTCGACCTGTCTCTACCTCTATTGAAACAGTCCATAGCCAACCTCTCACACCTCAGCACTGGAGCATCCGTGCCTTTCCTCTGTACATGGCCGAACCATCTCAACTTTGTTTCCCACATCATATCCTTCACCGAGGCTACTCCTACCTTGTCTGTATATCTTCATTTTTAATCCTATCCCTCATAATATGCCCACACATCTATCGCAACATCTTCATTTCTGCAACTTTCACATCTTCTTAATGTAAGAGTTCTTGACTGATCAACACTCCACCCCATACAACATAGTCGGTATAACCATCACTCTGTAAAACTTACCTTTAATTTTTAATGGTACATTCTTATCACAAAAGTCTCTGAATGCGAGCCTTCATTTCATTCACCATGTATCATAGGCAATAATATTAATAAAAAGATCACTGTCTCTGAAAAAATATTTTCTTGAAAAACATTTTTAGTCGTACCACACATCCTAACACTGTTAAATTGTTCCAACCGGTCCCCCGGGGCATAGCTGGATGGCTAATAAGAAGAACTCAAAATCCAGTTGGCGGCCTGCAGGGTGGGTTCGAACCTTGGTGGGAACAATTTGCTCTCTTCTGGGGTAGGACCTTGTAGCTGATATCAGTTGCTCTGTTCTCAAACCTTGGTCATTCAGGCACATTTCGTGATTTACTGGTAGTAGTGCTGAGGGACCGGGACTACTATCTCCAGGAATAGTTTGGCGTAAGCCGGAAAGCTGAATATTAAAAAAAAAAGATAAAGTGTTCCAACCACCTTTAAGAAAAACAGATTTCTTTATTTTTTAACTCATTAACTATACTCATTAAATATTTTCACTTCTTTTCTCTCTCTTCTCTAGGTGTTGAACAATCTAAATATTTACCCCAAAGTTGAATCATACATAAGATTATTTCATATCAATCAATAACCCCAAGTTTTGGTAAGCTTCAAAACTACTTATTTCCATTTAATTGGTGTGGGGGTGGTAGGCATGGGGACTAGAGGTGTGGGGGCGTTGGGGAAGGGGGTTAGGGGTGTTGGGTGGTGGGGATGGGGCTAAGGGTGTGGGGGTGGTGGGGAAAGGGTTAGGGGTGTTGGGCGGTGATGATGGGGCTAGGGGTGTGAGAGTGGTGGAGATGGGGGCTATGGAGTTGGGTCTGGGTGTGTCGGAGGAAGGGTATTAGACAATTAGCGCGGATTGCAGGCCGTCTCAACAATATTGGGACCTAAAGCCAAACTTCAAATAGAGTTCCTAATATTTTTAAGGAAAAGATTGTCATATATATTTTTATGACCTGGAGGTCAAGCCGTGGAAACAACCTCTTACAGAAATATGAAGTAAGACTACATACAATAAACCATTGGGGTACGACCCTTCTCCAACCCCGCACATAGCAGGAGCTTAGTGCACTGAGCTGCCTTTTTTTATTGTCATATATATTTTTATTTAAAATCTATTTTATAGCTTTTTTAGATGTGAAGTTACTAATTATTGTTTTATAATCAATTTGTTCTAACAATTTCTTCTCAATTGATAATATAACTAATCTATTCAATCTCTCTTGAGACATTATTGATCTTTGATAATATTTTATCAATTTTAATTTTGAAAAGCTTTATTCGGTTGAGACAATAATTTATATATAATATACATATTTAAGGAAAAAATGGGTGCCCAGAAAAATTAGAGCTCCAAGCGATTGCTTTATTGGCCTTATAGTCGAGCCGCCCCTGGCCTATTGCCACTTATGAAACTTGTTTTCCTTACTTAATAAGAAAGTCATTTTTCTCATTTTTAATCAAATGAACGTGTTTTCCTAAAGAAAATATTTTTCAGTTATTGACCAACCACATGAGAAATTGGAAACTCCATACCAAACGCACTCTTAATTGAAGGTGTTATTGCTGTGAGAATGCAAGTAATTGTTATTAAGCTATGTTACATGGATTTCTTTACTGGTAGTGGTATATATCCAGTATCGGTATGTCAAGTGTATTTTTTCCTTCTATTTTTGGTGTATTTTGAAGAATCTGCACGAAATAACCAAGCTGTTATCTGCTCGTTCGATATGTGTTATAACATTGATATTAAAAGGAGATAGTTGACTGATCTGATTTCAACTAGAATGCACCTTTATTTCTTATGTTGATTTGACCATGTGAATATACGTTCTGTCCAGATAGTTGAGATTGCTTTCTTCGTATTGTTGTTTAGTTTCTACAGGTTGTTG
This sequence comes from Anisodus acutangulus, assembly GCA_029783415.1. NCBI lineage: Eukaryota > Viridiplantae > Streptophyta > Magnoliopsida > Solanales > Solanaceae > Anisodus > Anisodus acutangulus. Next base: position 2,139,615 of record CM056498.1, on the reverse strand, counting down.
GTGATTATTGTTGTAAGTTTTACTTTCGTTCTTATGTTGATATGACAATGTGAATAGCAATTCCGTATAATTTGGAGATTTCTTACTTCATATTATTGCTTATTTTCTACAGGTCTTGGTGATTAGTGTTATGTGATGCCTCATAAGGGAAGAAAGTGTTCTAAAAGTTTACCTCCTGACGTCCTCAACAACCTTCCCGATAATGTAATCGATGTCATTCTGATGTGTTTGCCTTGTAAAGATGCTGTGAGGACAAGCATCTTGTCGAAGAAATGGAGGTATCATTGGGGTAGGCTTACAGAGTTGACGCTTGATGAATCTCTTTGGGAAACACAAAAGGATTTACTGAACCCTATGGTAAAATTTACAAAGATTATCTACTTGCTTTTGTCCCTTAATGAAGGACCCATTACTAAGTTTACCCTAAAAATTAATTTTCTAGAAGAAAGTTGTCCTACTATCAAAAACTTCATATATTTCATCTCTAGAAATGATATTCAACATCTTGTTTTGTAGGTCTGGATGGTGTCAGAAAGGATAAAATGAACAAAAGTTGAGTCGAGAGATGACTCTATGTCTTTAAGATAAAATTGTCCTGTATATATGCTTTTACGGTAATGGACAATAGTCACCCAAGATAAAGCAGCAACAATCAACAATACAAAGCAAATAAGGTTGATTCTAACGAAGAAATAAATATAGAATAAACTGATGAAGAGGAGAGGATCTGTGTGACTCTGTATTCTTTTTTTCTACTTTTTTAGAACTGAACAAAAGAGTTTAATTTATAGGAAAGATGAGGGTGTTTCTGATTGTTGAAGTCAGATTAGTTGCAACGTTTTAGAGTCGTTGCAACGTTTGGTTATCTCTGAAACTTTTAGGGACAAAAAGAAAATTCTAAAAGACAGCACACAACCCGTGACCCGAGCCGGAGCCGGACCGGATGGGCGGGCAGGTGGCGGCGGCGCACGTGTGGGGCTTAGCCCCAAACCCAAGCTCACCTAGGTCCTCCCTCTTCTTAACACATGGGTTACCCCTTGGGGTCCCAAATCCTTACTCGAAACTAGAGTTTATATAGTGCTTAATCCTTCCATTTTCTACCTATGTGGGAGATTTGTTATTTGGCCAAAATAATCCATCTATTCATGTCTCAAATACCTTAATTTATATACCAATATCTCTTTAATTTCTTAACGAAATTTGACGATACTTGGCACTAATATCATCTACTCATTTAGTAGATTAGGCATGTGCGAAGAAATGATGTTTCTGACATGCGGGGCCCATGTGTTTAGGTCACTAAAGACGGGAAAAATTCAATCCCACGTAGTTAAATTTCCAACAAACCCCACTTGAAAGAGAATTGGTGCACACAGGGTGCCAAAGTTCAGCAATCTTTCAGCGGAAAGATATTGCATCAGGAAAGGTAGCTTTCGGCTTTGAACCTTCATTAGTCGATTCCCATCGAATTTACTTACTACGCGGTGAATGTGATATCTTGAACCGTCAGTGCTTAGTGTAAGCCAATAAAATGATATCAGCACAATAACTCCCATTATTCATTTCTTCTTATAGTTTTGTCATTTGTGGCCATGGACAACTTCTTGAATTCTTAAGTGCGTACTTTTAAAGCAGGCTGTCTTCGCACTTAAATAGGTGATCTCCTATAAGGTATCCTGCTACATCCCACTCGCAAGTGTTAGGAATCATTAAAAGATTTTAGAAACTTATCATTTACCCATTATGCAGGTAGCAATTAATGTCTATCGCGGGAATAACTTTGGAATTATATTTCTTTAAAGAATAATTATCCGAAGTGCTTTTACTTCAAGAGAAGCGCTAAAACTGAACCTCTACAGTTTAGTTGTCCCATTGAACCAAATTATTGGGATCTCCAGTCAGTAAGGTTGGGTTACTACCATAAAGATTCTTATTGTTTGGGTTTTAAGCCCATTCCCCTAGACATACAGAATATTTGATATTTGGGTAGGCCTTTAGTTAATGGATCCGCTATATTATCCTTTGATTTGACTTAATCAATGGAAATGACGCATGTGGTGATCAACTGCCTAACAGTCTTATGTCTCCGATGAATATGTCTAGACTTGTTGTTGTACATATTGTTCCATGCCCTTCCTAAAGCCGATTGGCTGTCTCAGTGAATCATCACCGAAGGTATGGGTTTATCCAAACCAGGAATATCCTCTAAGAAGACGTGAAGCCATTTTGCTTCTTCTCCTGCTTTATCCAAAGCAATAAACTCTGATTCCATCGTGGATCGGACGATGCATGTTTGCTTAGAGGACTTCCAAGACACAACCCCACCACCAATTGTGGAAACATACCCACTAGTGGATTTGGTGTTCTTTATGTCTGATATACAGTTTGCATCAATGTATCCTTCCAATATGGTTGGATATCTTGAATAATGTAATCCATAAGTTAGCGAATATTTCAGATATCGTAGTATCCGATTTAACGTCTTCCAGTGATCGTTTCCAGGATTACGAGTAAACCTAGCCAACTTATTGACTGGATAAGCGATATCGGATCGGGTGCAGTTTATAATGTACATTAAGCTACCAATGACCTGCGCATATCGCTTTTGGGATACAGGTGCACCACGGTTCTTATCAATTCTATGATTCATATCCATTGGTAACTTCATAGGGGGACTGTCAAATACATCAAATTTCCTCAAAACATCTTCAATATAATGAGATTGAGATAAGACCAGTCCGTCAGATGTCTTAGAAATCTTAATTCCTAAGATTACATCTGCAATACCCACACCCTTCATGTCGAAACATTGTTTCAACATATCCTTGGTTTCCAGGATCAAGTTTAGACTACTTCCGGTGATGAGCATGTCATCTATGTAAAGGCATATCATGACAAATGAGTCAGAGTTTCCTCTTATATAGATACATTTATCACATTCATTTATGGAGAAACCTTTTGATAATAAAGTATTGTGAAACTTCTCATGCCATTGTTTCAGGGCTTGTTTGAGTCCGTATAGAGACTTAACAAGTCGACATACTTTCTTTTCTTGTCCTGGAATCACATACCCCTCGGGTTGTTCCATGTATATTTCCTCTTCCAACTCTCCATTTAGGAAGGCTATCTTAACATCCATTTGATGTATCTCAAGGTCACACAAAGCTGCTATGGCTATGAATACTCTTATGGACGTTAATCTAGACACATAAGAGTATGTATCGAAGTAATCGAGGCCTTCCTTTTGTATGTAGCCTTTGACTACTAATCTGGCCTTATATTTGTCAATAGTTCCATCTGCTTTGTACTTTCTTTTAAGTATCCACTTACAACCCAAAGGTTTGCTTCCCGGAGGAAGGTCAACCATTTCCCAAGTATGATTTTGCATGATAGAATCTATTTCGCTTTCTATAGCTTCTTTCTAAAGCGGTGCTTCTGGAGTTGACAATGCTTCCTTAGCTGGCCTCGGTTCATTTTCAACTATATAGGTTAGAAGATCTGGACCAAAGATTTTGTCCTTTTTGGCCCTTTTGCTCTGTCTTGGTTCAACCTCTGGAACCCCTAAGTTCTGTAGGTCTGGAACATTAAGTTTCGGATAGTCAGTAACTTCTAAGTCCTGTAGATCTGGAGCGTCTAGTTCCGGATAATCAAAAACTCCCGGGTCTTGTTGATTTTGCGCATTTTGTTCATAACTTCGTTTGCGCGCAATTATTTCTTTTTTCTTTCTAGGAAAGATCTTTTCAAAGAATTCAACATTCCTTGATTCTGTGATCGTACCCTCCTGGATATTAGGTATCTCCGACTTATACACTAAGAAGCGATAAACACTACTGTTATTTGCATATCCGATGAATATACAATCTACAGTCTTATGTCCAATTTTGACTTGTTTTGATTTAGTTACTTCAAACTTTTGCTCAAAGAGGATAATGCCGCACCTAGTTAAAAAGTGTTTTTAGGCTGCCTTAATCCAACAAACTGACGATATCATAGCCAATAATTCGTCTCGACGAGTATGAAGATGATAAAGAGTAGCTTTTCCGTTGAACAATCAGTTTACTACCTTTGCCCGCAAGCTATATGTAATTTTCAAGTCTTAGAATATCTGAAATGTCATTAGTTTGAGGTGTGAATTACTTAATTTTGTTTGTACAACACAAAACTATTTCATATTTGATATAAATTAATTACCTTTATGATTCAGTGTAATGATAGGATAAACAAGTGGACCACATAATCCCCTTTATTCTATTACCTTAGTGACCGTCCTTTTTCTTGTTTCATTAATCCTTGTTTATATATAGGCTTATCTTGATACGAAATGAACATTCAAATAGGTTAAAATAAATAAACATCAAGGAGGATGATTAGTTTTTGAGCCGACAATTAAGCTTAACCACTATTTCAAATGCAATTGAAAAGTAGCTACTTTTATTGCAAAATAATAATTTGAACAAAAATAATCGTAACTAATAGAGATACTCCAGCACACAGTACTTGTTGGAGTTTGAAAATTTATTAATATGTCAAATTTCATAAATAATTCATGAAGCTCAAACTTTCACGATGTGAGTAACATACTTCTTTTTACTATTACCTTAGTGAACATTCTTTTCCTTTGTTTCATCAATCCTTGTTTATACGTAACCTTCTCTCATACAAAATGAGCCAACTCTAATAAGTCCAAAAATTGAGGGGTTTTTTTTCTTTTCCTCTGTAATCATAAACCATGAATGACTCATAAATACTTAATTTCATCTCTAATTAGGTTCTCTACAACAACAAAAAGAAGATCAAAATAGTACAAGAAAATGAAGTACATAATCATTTTTACCGTTGAAGAATCCTACAATATAGCTCAACTAAAATCAGATACCTTCTACACTTGTGCTTAAATAAGCAAACAACAACATCATATCAAGTATATTCTTACAAGTGAATATGAGGAGACGTCGAATAAGCAAAATTTTCAAATATCATTTTTCAACTTCAATTTCAAATATTTTTGCTTTCTTTTCGAACTTCAACCAAATCATGTCCAAATTAAACGCCTACATAAGACTAAGCACCTCGAAAATGTTGAAGTTGCCTGAAATGTTTTTGAGCTGCTAAATTACCATCAATAGCTTCATCATTCTCCTTTTCATCTTTAAGTAATTTGGAGCTTTCAGAATCATCGCATAAAACATTGAAAAGGGTGTTTAAAACATAGATCAAAATTGGAATTAAAGAAAAAATAGCTGCAGTTTGTTGTAAATTCATAGTTGTAGACAAGAAATATAAGAGGGTTTTGTATGAAGAAATTAGAAGGTGAGACATAAATTATGCAAGTGATATTCTTGGAATTAATATAGACAGAATTTATAAGGTGCTAAATTTATAGTAGAAAGATGTTGGGACCTTTGATCTTGAAATAAAATTACATTTTCTTGGCACCCAAGTAGAATGTCTAAGTCATTTTGTCATTTTTCTTTTCCTTTTGCAAGAATAAAAAAATCTAGCCGCCTTTTTAACTGACCCCACTCAAGAATTTACTTGGAAATTATTATACTTTGATAATCAAAAAAATTCGAGTGTTAATAGCGCACAATTCAAAACTTAATGTTTAATATATCTGTCGTCTACCCTTCTTTTCTTAAATTAATAGTATCATACTTTTGAATAGTGTGAGAATCGAGGGTACTCCACCTCTGTAGAGAATACAACACATTAAAATAAAGGAATTGATGAATTTCTCCCACTGTCTAATGGCACTGGGCATGGAATATCTGGATCTCGCATTATATTCTTACAGCTAGATCAAAGTTCCCAAATAATTTACTTGATAAGGTGATAGTGAGATTGATCATTGAACTCATTTTATTTGATTATTACAAAAGGAGCAATAATGATGACCATGATCCAATGAGATACATCAGGTGTGAGATTAAACACGAATGAGTGAATGGTAAGATAAGTGTGATTAGGGAGGAAAGTGACATCCAATACGGTTAAGAATCTCACATCGAATATGAAATAGGAACATGAGCTTCTTATATGAATTTGGACAATCCTCATCTTACAAGCTAGCTTTTGGGGTTGAGTTAGGTCCAAGATCCATTCTTTACATGGTATCAGAGACAGACTCATTCAAATTCTTTGTTTACCGATGTTGGGTCCCCAAATTATATTATTCACGCTCCAGTTAACAAGGTCTGGGCGTGCGTGGGAGTGTTAAAGAGTCCCACATCGATATGGAATGGGAACACGAACTCCTTATATAAACTTGAACAATCCTCATCCTATAAGCTATCTTTTAATAAATTATGTAGCTAAATAATAAAATTCGTGGCTAATTACATTTAGCGAGGATTATCCTAAAATTCAATTAGCTATGTATGAGCAATTTAACAATGAATTAGCGAAAAATTTGTAGCTAATTTCAAATTTTTAGTGCAATTCAAAAAGTTTGAAGATCAATTAGGATATACTTTTACTAAAATAATACAAAAGTGTATCTAGTCAGATTAATTAAATTTTTACATCATCAAGTTACCTAAAGAGTATTGTAAATAACTTTATTTAATTAGCATTAACATATGAAAACTTAGAATAAATATATAATTTATTATAGCATGTTAAATAATATTGACGTGTGACATTTTTTTACGCTATTAGTGTATAACCTTTTAATAGTGGTGGAGCCAATGTATAAGAACCTTATTTTTAAATTGTTTCACATAGACAGAGTTAGTGCATGTCTTGCGTCAATATATGGACACATCAACCTTTTTACCTAATTTAGGCAACTAAATCTATTCTGATTAGATACACATGTTATTATTCAATTATTCAGTCTCTTCATGTTTTGGCATCTTTAGATTAATCTCTTAAATAAAATCTTCATGTCTTGGCATCTTTAGATTAATCTCTTAAATAAGTTATGCTTTAAGTTTATAAATTTTTGAACGTCTATCCATTTTAGAATAACTTTAAACATATGGTATTTGATTTATATGATTGAATTTCAGCTATTTTTGTCGATTTCAATAATTTAAGTCATTTTGCTTGCAGTTCTCTAAAGTTCTGATATTTTACCTGAAGTTCATACACATGATAATGATTGAAGTTCAATCATTTTTGCCTGAACTTCAGCCATATGAAATTCTGATAGGTAAAATAACATTATCCAAACCGAATACAGGTTAAAGCTATGATAGGTAACTAAATTAGAACCTCTCTAATGTAGATGTGCGCTTCCATTTGTTTACTTTGCGTATGTATTACTTTATTAATCAAGTATTTGACAACATTATGCATGTAAAATTGATGAAGAAATTATAATGTGAACAACATCCTGGTCGATTGATTATGGGAAATTTAACTAACCAATTATTTTTCACTAATCGGACGTCTTGTAACTCATATATCTTAACACACGAATAATAATAATAATAATAATAATAATAATAATAATAATAATAATAATAATAATAATAATAATAATAATAATAATAATAATAATAAGGCAGCATCAGAAAGAATACTTGAGATAGTTAATCAAAGATAAAATATCGAGTTAACTTATATACTTACACTGTGTCCATAAATTAGTTATCGTATCTTCTTGGAGTTCAATATCCTCAATTCAAGTTCCATTCGATAATTTCTTCCAACAATGTTTTGTGGGGGATCCAACTCATCCAAGTTTTTATAAAAAAAAAATACTTAGTCCTTCTGTTACGTTGAACTTCAAAAATAAATAACTGTCGAACTAGTTTATATAATATTGAATCGAACTACTAAATTGATATAACAAAAAAAAACTATTTAAAAGACATGTGATCAATTTAAGTGTTACTCACTCCGTTCCAATTTAAGTGTCTTATTTATTTTTCTTTTTGATTTGTTCCCAAAAAAATATTTTTTCTATATTTAGTAAGTTTTTCAATTTCCAACATCCTACATGACAAGTTTGAGACCACAAGATTTAAAGGACTACATACATATTTAATTTAAGAACACAAGATTCAAAAGTCTTTCTTATTTCTTAACTTCGTGTCAAGTCAAACTAAGACACTTAAAATGGTATAACAAATTATGTACACTACTCAACTAGCTTACGTCTCTAATAGCTAATAGTTTAGTTATGTAACAGAAACACTAGATAGTTAAGGTATGAAATTTAAAAAATTAGGTGTGTTTTAACCTATTCGGGTGGAAATATTTATCCACGCACCCCCTTTTTATAAACAAAAATAGTGTTTAGTACGTACCATTAACTACTCAACGAGGTATATTTTAATATATAGATAATAATATTTTAGATAGGTAAAACGAACAACTTAAAATTAAGATATGAAACTTGAAAAAAATGATAGTTTAAATATATTTCTTACCATTAACTTCTATTAAAATTCGGTTTTGTTGCCATGCCAAATCAACCCATAACTTTTATGGTAATGAATGGAGTTATTCGTGATCATTAAAAAGCCTTTTAAAAGCCCTTAGAAAATCAATTAGAGACATGTGATACGTATATTCTTTAACAACATATATATATTGATTCTCTCCACAATATATATAACTTTTGAAAAACATGATCTAAATAATCTATAAATATCAGTGTGATTATAATCATTTTATTAAAGTTAAATTAGAAAAAACATGCATCTATATACATAAAATTTAAATTATTGAATTTTCAATTTGAGATTTTTCTTGAGTTTCTTTAAGTGATGCTAATAACAAGCAATTAAAAAATATTTTAAAAAATCCACGTAAGCAGAAGAAATTTGTAATTCTGTTTCTAGTAGCCACTTCTCAAGTCAAACGAATCTTAAATCCCTCAACTGAAAACTAAATCAACGGCCACAAACACCTTTAACCCTTCATCATAACCGTCCATTTCCCATTTCAAATTTTAAATTCCCATAAACCCAAGGGCACTTCCGTCATTTTACAATATCTTAACCATTTAAAAGCTTCTTCATCTTCGACAAACTTACAACTCCCATGATTTGGACACTGTGAACTCAACCGTTTAGGGAACTTTCTGTGATCATTGTATATGTGCTGGTAAGTGTTAAATTTGGACACCCTTTTGGTTGTTTTATTTATTTTTGAACTTGGGTATAGGGAATTTCATTATTCTTTTGAGTTCTTGGTTTATGGGGTTTATGGGTTTCTGGGAATTTCTATACTGTATACTATGTGCTGGTAGGTGTTAAATTTGGACACCCTTTTGGTTGTTGTGTGTTGTGTTGTGATTTCTACAACACCTAAGAAAATTTAGGGGTGTTGTAGTTGCTTGATGATAATTTAGCTTGTTGTTTGATCAAATGAATTGATCATGATAAATATACCCTACCAGTGACCCGTGATATACACGGCATATACACTGTCTTGTGTATACCGTGTATATCACGGAAACACAAAGCAAATTAGGAGATGTTTGTACACGGTTAGGAGATAGTATTTATTGTATTTAATTAGCATTGTATACTTACCATAATTGCATAATTATTATACAAGTAGAATAAAGCTTTGGGAGTAGAGTAGGAATATGATTTTTCATATTATGGAAATTGTAAATTGTATATATACTCATTCATTAATGAAAATAATCAAGGAATTATTTCTATCATGATATCATAAGTCTAGGTCTCACATACCTCATTCTCCAAAAGCTTCCGCTACCCCTCGGCTTCCGAGCCGATTTCTTCCCCCTCTCTTCCCAATTTTTCTTCCAAATCCCTCAATCACCTATTGTTCTTTCGTTATGTCTACGCCAAAGGACAAGTTTCACTCTGCCCTTACTGTTTCCGACATCAAGAACCACATCCCTATTGTTTTTGAGATGGAAAATGTCCAATACGCGACGTGGGCGGAATTGTTCAAAATTCACGCCATCTCACATCAAGTACTCCATCATACAATTCCTCCCGTTATTCCTACACCCGCGGAGGATCCTCAACTATGGATCACTCTTGATGCTACCTCCTTTAGTGGATTTACTCCACTATTTCTACCAACCTTTTACACGATCATTGAACCTGGCACTACGGCTATGTCTACCTGGAATAGATTGCGTGATATATTCTAAGATAACCAACATTCCCGAGTTGTCACTCTTGAGCAAAAATATTCGCAAGTTAGCATGAAAGATTTCCTGAATGTTTCAGCTTATTGTAAACGGCTCAAGGAATTGACGGACCAACTCAGTAACGTTGGAGCGCCGATTACCAATAATTGTCTTGTCCTACAAATGGTTGCAGGCCTAATTGAGGCCTATAATGGAGTTGGGACTCTACTCCGACAAAGTAATCCACTTCCCCCTTTTTATCAAGCCCGTTCGATGCTAACTTTGGAAGAAGCCGACTTGGCAAAAAAAGGCGGCTACTGGCACAAGTTCCGTGGCGATGATGACTTCATTCGATAACTCTCACGGTTTTGTTGACAATTCGGGTCAAAACCGCAACAACGGTGGTGGCAAGAAGGGTCAAAATCATAAAAATAATGGCAAGAATCACGACGGAAATAATGGCGGCAGCCTAAACGGTAACAACACATGCAGTGGGCCTCGGGGTACTGGGCCCCAGCCCGCCTGGTCTCAGCCCTGGGCCCCTTGGCAATGGGCCTGAACCAGCGGCCAGTCGTCCAGTCCCGCCTACTACCCACCAAATTATTTCTCGGGTCCTTGGGCTCCAGTCTAGCCCACTGTCTCGGGTCCCTTCCGCAACACCCAACATCGTTCTGGGTCGGGTCCACAGTCCGGTGTGCTTGGGCCTTGGCCCCAACATATTTTTAATGCTGCAGGTCAAAATCTGATCCCGACACCCACAAATATTGAGGCCGCTATGCATACACTTGGATTAAATCCTCCAGACCCAAATTGGTAAATGGACACCGGCGCAACTTCTCACATGACGTCCGACCAAGGTACTCTCTCGTCTTATTCCAATTTGAGCAAAAATAGTGGCATTATTATTGGTAATGGCATTACAATTTCAATTCGTGGTTTTGGTAATTCAACTTTGTCTCCCCCACATCCGCCTCTTGTCTTGAAAAATACCCTTCATGCCCCTAACTTAATTAAAAATTTGGTGTTTGTCCGAAAATTCACCACTGATAATTGGGTTTCTGTTAATTTTGATCCTTTTGGATTTTCTGTGAAGGATTTCAAAATGGGGATACCTCTCATGAGATGCAATAGTAGGGGAGATCTTTATTCAATCACGCCCACCTCCAGTTTCTCGAGTCAAGCCATGCCTTCAACGTTTGCCGCTATAACTCCTTCATTGTGGCATGCACGTTTGGGTCACCCTAGGTCGTCTATTATTTCCTCTTTGCATAAAAACAATTTTATTTCTTGTAAGGGTACGCGTAGTACTCCAATTTTTCATTCCTGTCCGTTAGGAAAATATGTTAGATTACCATTTGTAGGCTCTACTTCTCATACTTTGATGTCTTTTGACATTATTCATAGCGATTTATGGACATCTCCTGTTCTGAATTCTATAGGCCATCGTTATTATGTTCTATTTTGGATGATTATTCTAATTTTTTTGTGGACCTTTCCGTTAGCGAAGAAATCTCAAGTTTTTTCCACATTCTTAAAATTTAGAGCATTCATCCGTACCCAATTCGAACGGGAAATAAAAAATATTCAATGTGATAATGTCAAAGAATATGATAATGGGTTGTTTCAGGATTTTTGTGATGTTAATGACATAGTTTTTCATTTCTCTTGTCCTCATACGTCCTCACAAAATGAAAAAGCCGAACGAAAAATTCGTACCATTAATAATATTATCCGAACTTTATTAGTCCATGCTTCTGTACTCCCTTCTTTTTGGCATCATGCTCTACAAATGGCTACTTATCTTCTTAACATACTTCCTACCAAAGGGTTGTCATATGCGTCTCCTCTTAAAACCCTCTATAATAAGGATCCTTCGTATTCACATATTAGGGTCTTTGGGTATTTATGCTATCCACAATTTCCGTCACCTACAATAAACAAACTTCAAGTTCGTTCTACCGCTTGTGTGTTTTGGGTTATCCGTCAAATCATCGTGGTTACAAGTGTTTTGATTTATCTTCTAATAAAATCATAATCAGTTGTCATGTTATTTTTTATGAAACCCAATTTCCGTTTAACAAAGTGTGTAGTCTCATGCCTAGTTCGTATAATTTCTTAGATGACAGGGTCTCACCATACATTATACATCATTTGTGGACCAATCCCATACTGTTGACCCGCCAGTAGGCCCACTTCGTGCTGGCCCAAACCAGCCATCCCAGCCCACTCCCACCTCTGGTCCATCTTTTTCAGGACTGTCCAGTGGGCCACCTACCCAGTCCCAACTCTGTCCCGATCCAGTTACTGTTTCTCGATCAAAATTTTACCCTAGATCCACTCATTTCCACCTCGATCTAGGGCATATTACTCGTAGTCAAATGAGTATTTTTAAATTGAAAAAATATTTTAATCTTAATTCTAATGTTCTTAAATCTCCACTACCCCGTAACCCAGTGTCTGCATTAAATGACCCGAATTTGAAATTAGCTATAAACGAAGAATATAATGCTCTTATTGAAAATAAGACGTGGGAGTTAGTGCCCCATCCTTCTGATGTTAATATTATTCGGTCTATGTGGATTTTTACTCATAAAGATAATTCTGACGGTTGTTTTGCGAAGCATAAGGCTCGTCTTGTAGGTGATGGTAAAACTCAACAGGTTGGGATGGACTGTGGCGAGACGTTCAGTCCGGTTGTTAAACCGGCTACCATTCACATTGTTCTTAGTTTAGCTCTCTCAAAATCATGGCTCATTCACCAATTAGATGTGAAAAATGTTTTCTTGCATGGTGATCTTAAGGAGACAGACTACATGCATCAACCATTGGGTTTTAGAGACCCCAATTATCCTAATCATGTCTGTTTGTTGAAGAAGTCCTTATATGGGATTAAGCAAGCCCCATGTGCTTGGTATAAGCGATTTGCAGACTATGTTTCTACTGTTGGGTTCTTTCACAACAGGTCTGATAATTCTCTGTTCATCTATCGTCATGGATCCTCTTTGGCATATATTCTGTTGTATGTAGATGATATTATATTGATTGCTTTGTCTGATGTTTTACGTTGGTCGATCATGACACTACTCAGTTCTGAGTTTGCTATGAAAGACTTGGGACCCTTGAGTTATTTCTTGGGAATTGATGTCACTCGTCATGCAGGTGGGTTATTTTTATCACAAAGGAAGTATGCTGCCGAGATAATTGAGAGGGATGGTATGTCCTCGTGTAAGTCTACTTCTACTCCAGTTGATACTAAACCCAAGTTGGGTGCTGCGACTGGCTCACCGTACGAGGATCCCACCCACTATCGCAGTCTTGCAGAGGCACTTCAATATCTTACTTTCATGAGACCGGATATTATGTATGCCATACAACAAGTGTGTTTGTTTATGTATGATCCTAGGGTTGAGCACATGAATGCACTCAGACGCATTATACGATATTTATAGGGAACACTTGATTATGGCTTGCATCTATATCTATCGTCGGTCTCTACACTTGTCTCTTATACATATGCTGATTGGGTGGCTGTACGGACACCAAACGCTTTACGTCTGGTTGCTGTATGCTTTTTGTGATAACTTGGTCTCATGGTCTGCAAAACGACAAGCTACCTTATCACGCCCCAGTGTAGAGGCCGAGTATCGAGGGGTAGCCAATGTGGTTTCTGAATCATGTTGGTTACATAATCTTCTCATAGAGCTTCACTTTCCCATTCAAAAAGCTACATTAGTTTATTGTGATAATGTTAGTGCAATATATCTTTCTGGAAATCCAGTCCAACATCAGCGTACTAAACATATTGAGATGGATATCCATTTTATTCGCGAAAAGGTAGCTCGTGGACAAGTACGCGTCTTACATGTCCCTTTCAGGTATCAAATTGCAAACATCTTTACTAAGGGTCTTCCCTCGGTCCTATTTTAAGATTTTAGGGACAATCTCAGCGTATGAAGACCACCCGCTATGACTGTGGGGTTGTGATAAATATACCCTACCCGTGACATACACGATATACACTGCATATACACTGCCTTGTGTATACCGTGTATATCAAGGAAACACAAAGCAAATTAGGAGATGTTTGTACACGATTAGGAGATAGTATTTTTTGTATTTAATTAGCATTGTACATTTATCATAATTGCATAATTATTGTACAAGTAGAATAAGGTTTTGAAAATGTTTTGTTCAGGAGTTGCCACCTAATTATTCTAAGGTGAATTAGGGCACCTAAATGTTAACTAAATGCTACAAAATAACTCCGATTTTATGATCTGCGAAACTAATAAGGTTCTAGGTAAGAGTTCTTTATTATCTTAAAGGGAAGGGTATAGGCATATTTTCAGATCCGCTAACTTACAATTATCCGGTCAAACTCAGGTTAATTATTATGCTAAGAAAAATGTATATTTTTTTCCGAGTATAAAAATAATGTTGCAAGTAGTTAATAAAATGATGCATTTGTATGTCATTGAAAAATACATGTAAAGTTTAAAAAGTATGCATTTGTATGGAAATTGATAAAAATATATGCAAGGTGATTTTTTGGGTGAAACATATATTTGTATTGTATTATTCACAAAAATACATGCAAAGTAATTTGTTAAAGAAAAATACACTTTTGATTGCATTATTTACAAAAATATACGCAAAGTGATTTTTGGATAAAACATGCGTTTGTATGACATTACTTATAAATATATATACAATTTAGTAAGAAGAAAAACAACTTATTGGTAATGCAAGGAAAGTGATATTTTTTTAAATCATTTTAAATAACGAATAGAGTAAAAATAAGACTATTTCGTATGATTAATAGTGTGAGCAAAAGGTGACCAATAGTTTTGAAGATTCTGAACAGTTCAAAAATAAGCTAGAGTTTTGAAGGTATGAGAGACGAACCTAAAATAAATAAACTAACGTTTTGAAAATATGGCGACGGGCCTAAAAATAGATAAACTAGCGATTTCCGATTTTAAGTCTACTCTTTCTAGATTATTAATTCTAAGTCTACCTATTCTAAACATTTCAATAATTACACAAGTACAATAAATAATATTACAATACAGAATAAAATAAAGTTGAATTAAAGAAAATAAAATAGCAATAAAATAAATCATCTCCGAGGGGTATCTTGTCTTCTTTAACTATGTTCCTTGCAAGCTGTCAAGAACAACGGTTAGAAACAATTGAATATAAATAACTTCGGATGCGTACCCAAAAACAGTAAATGTTTTGATTACGGAGGGATCAAACTTAAATTTTGAAAAGATCATTTCAATCACGTCGTGGTTGCGAACATATGACTTGTTGGTCATTTTAGTTGTCTTGCCTACCGAACATGTTGATCTCTCGGATGAAAAAAGATTTAAGTTTCATCCTTGCCCAAAAGTTTTATTTCCGTCTTTCCAACCGTGGAGGCCTAAAAAATCGACGGATATTTTTTCATCGGCCAATGTAGTATCATGTTCAAATCAACAAAATAATACCAAAACAGTAAAAAAAAAAACTGAAATCGAGAAACATTTTCCGAATGGACATAGCCTCAAATTCAATTTCATCGGTCTAAGTATAGTATTTGTTCAAATCAGTAAAATAATAAAATAGCCACGTAACGGATGTTCAAATACCAAAATAAACCAACAATCCGCAATTAAAATGTCCGACCTGAATTCTGAATTTTTTTGAACCGAAACAGGATTCAGAGTGCTTCTGAAAATCTGACTCGAGACAGAACAGTGACCCGACCCGGAACCGAACACTTTTTTTTTGTATTTTCAGATAACCAACAACAAAATATTAAATACAAAAATCTGGAATTTTTACCCGACCTGGGCTGACCCGACCCGAATCAATGACCCAACCCAAATCGATAACCCGACCCGAATTAGTTTTTCTCAAATATTCAGATAACCAACAACAAAATATCAAAGACAATTTCTTCAAATTTTACCCGACCCGAATTCGGGCCCGACCCGACCAGAACAGTGACCCAACAGGAAAACAGTACCGAATTCGAGAAACACATTTGTTTCCAATGCAAATTTCAGATAACCAATCAAAGTAAAAAAAAATCATTAACAATAAATCATACAAGAACCAACCTTATTTTTGGATTTTTAGCACTGGTTTCAACCCGAAACTGAAAGTAGAACCGACCCGGAAACCTGACCCGACCCATAATAGACTAACCTGAAAATGAAAACAGACCCTAGATAAAAAAAATGGGAAGAATACAAAAGGGAATTGCGGATGAAAATTAGGAACTAACAAAGAAGGGCATTTCAGATTCGGACCCGACCTGTCCCGGATTGTTCTTGATTTTTTATTTTCAGAACTCCGACCGAGAGAACCCAACCAAAACAACGACAGAGAAAACAGAATCACAAAAACCGATCGAAAATAAAACCAACAAAACCGACTGGAAACCACCAACAAAACGACCTCCACTCCCCCCACCCCGACCGAAAAAATAGTGAACAAATGGGGTTTATATAGATGGATTTCCCCCTAAAACCGAGTTTGAAATTGAAATAAAGGGGCAAAAGATTGCGGATTTCAGGGGTTGAAATCGCTCGGCGTAGGTGGTGTCAGGGGTATGGGGAGGTGCGGCGTAGGTGGGGTAGGGTGGCGATGACCGATGAGTTTTGGGGTGTGGGGTATGGGGAGGTGCGACAATTTGAGGGGGCCGATTAAAAAGGGTGTGTTTGTGTTGTTGTTTTTTTTTTGTTTTTTGTTTTAGGGTTAGGTTTTTGTTTTATGAGGGATAAGGAAATGGGGATAAGGGTATTGGGCTCGGGTAGGTTGGGCGAAATGGGGGATTTCAGTTGGGCCTGGTCGGGTTTGGCCGACTGGGCCCTATTTTTTTGAATTTGGGTTTGTTTGATTTTGGGTTAGGAAAATGAATGTGTGTTGGGTGAAATTGATTTGGGTTAAAATAAATAAAAAGAGGTTTAAAATGCTTTGAAGAAAAATGTAAATTATTAAAAATAAAAATATAACGATGTGATAATAAATAAAAATATAATATTTATGAAATGCTTAATGCTTAATTAGAATAAAAAATGCGATGCAATTTTGCGAAAAATAAAAATAACATAGAATATTATGATAAAAACTATGATTGTGATTTTAAAAGGCAAAATGATAGTAAAAAATGTGAATAATAATAATAATAAATGATGATATTGAAAATAATATATATATAAAATTATTTTTGAGGTGTCAAAAATATTTAAAATTGCAAATAAATCAAAAAAGATGGGACTAAATTGGGTGTCAACAGGATATACACGGTATATTCTATCATATCCCCGCAGTCATAGTGGGTGATTGTCGTACTTTGAGACTGTCCCTAAAATATTTAAATAAAATCGAGGGAAGGCCCTTCGTAAAGATGTCAGTAATTTGGTATCTGGAGGGCACATGTAAGACACATACTTATCCATAGAGCTACCTTTTCGCGAACAAAGTGAATATCCATCTCGATATGTTTAGTGCGTTGATGTTGGACCGGATATCCAGAGAGATAGATTGCACTAACATTATCACAGTAAACCAAGGTAGCTTTCTGAATAGGAAAATGTAGTTCTAATAGAAGATTACGCAGCCAACATGATTCAGACACCACATTGGCTACCTCTCGATACTCGGCCTCGGCACTTGATCGCGATAATATAGCCTGACATTTGGCGGACCACGAGACAAAGTTATATCCAAGAAACATACAATAACCAGAGGTTGAACGTCTGGTATCTGGACAGTCACCCCAATCAACATCTATTTAAGACACAAGTGTAGAAACGGACGATGGATACAAATGTAAGCCATAATCAAGTGTGCCCTGGATGTATCGTATAGTGCGTTTGAGTGCATGCATGTGCTCAAGTTATGGATTATGCATTAACAAACACACTTGTTGAACTGCATATATAATGTCAAGTCTTGTGAACTTAAGATACTGAAGTGCCCCTCCAAGGCTGCGGTTGTGGGTGGGATCCTCATATGGTGTGCCAGACTTAGCACTCATCTTCGATTTGGTATCAATCGGAGTGGAAGTGGACTTACAATATGACATACCAGCTCTCTCAATGATCTCAGCCGCATACTTCCTCTGTGACAAAAATAGACCCCCTGCATGACAAGTGACAATGATACCCAAGAAATAACTCAAGGGCCCCAAGTCTTTCATAGCAAACTCTGAACTGAGTAGTGATATGATACACTTGCGCAAATTATCAAAAGAAGAGGTCAAGATAATATCATCCACCTACAATAAGATGTATGCCAGAGAAGTACCATGATGATATATGAACAGAGAATGTTCAGACATGCTGTGAGAAAACCCAATAGTAGATACATAATCTGCAAACCATTTATACCAAGCCCGTGGGGCCTGCTTAAGTCCATACAAGGACTTCTTTAGCAAACTGACATGATGAGGATAATTGGGGTCTCTAAAACCCAAGGGTTGACGCATGTATATTGTCTCCTTAAGCTCGCCGTGTAAGAAATCATTCTTCACATATAACTGATGAATATACCATGCTTTTGAGAGTGCCAAACTGAGAACAGTGCGTATGGTAGCCGGTTTGACCACTGAACTAAATGTCTCACCACAATCCATGCCAACCTGTTCAGTTTTATCATCACCTACAAGATGAGCCTTATGCCTCTCAAAAGAACCGTCAGAATTTTCTTTATGAGTAAAAATCCATATAGACCGAATGATATTAACACCAGAAGGACAGGGCACTAACTCCCACGTCTTAATTTTAATAAGAGCATTATATTCGTCGTTCATAGCCAATTTCCAATTCAGGTCATGTAATGCAGATACTGAGTTACGTGCTAGTGGGGATTTAGGGACATTAGAATTGAGATTAAAATGATGTTTTGGTTTTAAAATACCCATTTGGCTACGAGTAACGGGCCCTTGACTCGAAGTAGAATTGGGTGCATTTTCGAAAATATTCGGGAGGGTGATAAACTGGCTAGCAGGCATTGGGCCTGCTTGCCCAACGAGGGAAATAGGATTTGAAGCCGACACGGGTTGGTGAGGCAAATCTGAAGCAATTATAGGCTGGTCTTGCGGAACAGTACCCAGATTGGGACTGGGTCGTGATGCTGGTCCACTAGACAGACTCGTAGGTCCAGCGGTATCAGTGTTTGGTGGGCCAGTAGGAAGCGGGACTACTGGCGTGATTTGGTCATGGGATAAGTTAGAAAATGGTGGATAATATATGGCGAGACCTCGTCATCTAAAAAATTATACGAACTAGGCCCAGGATGACACACTTTAGCAAACGGGAATTGAGTTTCATCAAAAATAACATAGCGACTCATTATGATTTTATTAGACGACAAATCAAAATATTTGTAACCACAATGATTAGACGGATAACCCAAAAACTATCAAGCGGTAGAACGGGCTTGAAGTTTGTTTATTGTAGTTGACGGAAAAAGTGGATAGCATAAACACCCAAAGACCCTAAGATGTGAATGTGAAAGATCTTTATTATAGAGAAGTTTAAGGGGAGATTCATATGCTAATCCTTTGGTAGGAAGTATGTTAAGAAGATAAGTAGTCATTTGTAGTGCATGATGCCAAAAAGAAGGAGGTACAGAATCATGGGCTAATAAAGTTCGGACAATATTATTAATGGTACGAATCTTTCGTTCGTCTTTTCCATTTTGGGAGGACGTATGAGGACAAGAAAAATAAAAAACTATGCCATGAGTATCACAAAATTCCTGAAACAACCAATTATCGTATTCCTTGCCATTATCACATTGAACATTTGAGACCTAGACTTCTGATACCATGAAAGAAATAATCTCTTGATTATTCTTATTGAATGAATAGGTATATATACAAGTTACAATCTCCAAATATGAAAAATCATATTCCTACTAAACTTCTAATATCCTAATTCTACTTGTACAAGAATTCTACAATTATGATAATTATACAACATAATTAACTACTTCTATTTTTGGTACACTAATTGCGGAAACCATGTATATCAGTGAGATATACACGCTATATTCTATCAGTCTAAATCCTAGATCCTAAATTTAGTGTCCATAATTTCCTATCAGTTAAGTTGCTTTTGTTTTTAGTTGGCAATGAGTCCATTGTGGTTTGCAATATCTATCACCTGTGATATTTTGCTCTCGTTGTTGATCTAATCTCATTATTTTATGCATTAAAGGATTGTCAAGTTGTGTTTTAATGGAGGAGGTTATTGTTGAGGATGGTGGTGCATCATCAGCAACAGTTGTTGTGAAGCATTGGAGTCTTGTATCATACCTTCTCGGCTGTTACTAGGACTGGCCAACGGGGCGGGGTGGGTCCCGGCGGGACAGGACCCTACGGGACTGGGAGAGGGCGGGATCGGTCTTCCGAAGGGACTGGTGCACCGGGACTAGCGAGATTCGCTGATATCCTGTCCTGTTCCCGGTCCAGTCGGAAAAGGGGACTGTCGGGTTGGGATCGGGTTTTCCAATTATTTTTTTTGCACTTAATTTTAAAAAATAACATATATAAACACCTCAATAATTGAACAAAATAGTGTAATAAAAACATCACAAGGCTGTTTTTGTGCCTCTTATATTATTTAATAAAAATATAATTTTTTTGTAATACAATTTCAAAATTGCAACTTTGTTGTGTTGAAAGTTGCAAATAACATAGTAAAATTGCAATTAAAAAAATCACATATTTATAAACACCTTTTCTAGTTTCTTCACAATGTCTTCTTGTTCTTCGGTTGGAATTAGAATTTGTTGGTCAAATTGCTCGACGTCGCTTCCACCTCCGTCAGATAAGATTTCATTTTAGTTTTCGTTGTCTTCTTCATTGATCTCCGGTTGACCACACCTTCTACACTCCACTCGTATCCAATCTCTGAATAAAACTGCAATCTCCAAGTTGTCTTCCGCTAATGAGTGTATGTGCTCTCCTATTTGAAATCTTCCGACAGAAAAAATACTTTCAGACGTTGTTGATAACGCTTGAATGTTCAACACATCTCGGGCCATCTTTGATACTGTCGGAAATGTCTTCTCATTCTCCCTCAAATATTTCAGCAAGTCTTCACGTCCTTCTTCATTGAGAACTGCTTGGTACAGTACAACACCCTGCAAAACAAAAACATCAAACTCACTAACTTGATTAGTAGTGGTACCACTAAATATTCTATTTTTAAGGCTTTCAATACTAGCCGCAGAAACAACATGTCTTTTTGAGGTTGTATTGAAGAAGATGGTATGGAAGTCGGTTGGTTGCTAGCACTTTCTTGTTAATAATGCGTATATACTTTTTTACATTCATCGTGTATGCTAGACAAAACTTCTTTTTTAGTTGGTTCCTTAGGTGGTTGGTCATTTGGATTTTTTGGAGTTGGAGGTGGAAGTACTGCTATGCAATCATAAATAGTTTCAACAGGTGCTTTACAACCGTCTATTTTAATAGTCGGATTTAATACAACACCAATAATATAAATAGTGGGAATAGAAAAAAAAATTAATTTGATAAATATTTTTTTTAATAGGTGCCTTATAAGATAGTTTTTTCATATATTCACTAAGTAACAAAAATATTAGAGCTATATAAAATAGCATAGTTGAAATAGTAGGATAATAAATACTGAAAAATCCTTTAGTAGCTTGAAATAATTTCTCTAAAAATACAATAAGTTCTGAATTTTTTTCCAATCGTTATCTACAACCATATCAGTTGGATTCGATTATGGGCGTTAAAAAATAGAGTTATAGGTATTCTATAATCATAAGCAAGAAGTAGTTGTTCATATAAAGAATTCCACCTAGTCGCTACTTCTTCGGAAATTTTTCTATAAGGTAGTCCACAATCGTGACAGTTTTTTTATATTCTTTTTTTCTTTGTATTCTATTACTTCTAAAAATAAAGTTTATATCAAATTGTACTTTATTAAGAATGTCTTCAAAAAGTGATAGACCATCCTTTACAACTAAGTTATAAATATGGCACACACATTTTTATATGAAAATGATTAGGAAAAGATGGAGTTAAAAAGATCTTTTAAAAGTCTAATAGCATAATTATTAGAAGAAGTATTATCTAACGTAACAATCATTATTTTATCAGTTATACCATAATAATTGCAAATTTGGTGAATATTTTCTGGAATAAAATTTCCAGTGTGCCTATCATCAATATATCTATATGCTAAAATATGTTTTTGCATGGACCATTTATAATCTATCCAATGACATGTTACATTTAAATAATCATGATCGTTAGTACTACGGCCTATATCAGACGTGATAGATACTTTGCCAGGAAAATGATATAATGAATAACGTAAATACTGTTGATATTCATGTGCAAATTTAAAAACGTCTCTCCTAACAGTTGATCTAGGAAAATCGTTAAAAGCAGAATTATACATATCTCTAATCTAATGAATAAAACCAGGAGAGGAAGAAAATAAAAAAGGCAAACCCTCCACCACAACTAATTTTGCTATTGCTTCCCTATCTCTATATTTATCATATTTAGGGCCTACAATTCCCTCCGTCATCGGGTTAATTTGACCTTGTACTTGGTCCGGGATACTATGTGAACATTTTCCCGACTGAGAGCGCATTGGCGCACCCGACTTTGTAGCCTCATATTCATCTCACCTAGCTTTGTGAAAACTTTGTACATGTCTCAATAAACCTCTCGTCCCACCCTGACCTTTTTCCATTTTAAATTTATAAATATTTTTACAAATTTGGCATCTAGCTACTTGATTCTCTTGGTCCCTATCAAAACAATCCCACGCAACAGATTTTAATTTTCATTGTGTGGGGCCTCGTCTCATACTAGGGGAAATATGAGGCGTTCCAGTTTCAGTTTGAGGTGCACTAGTGGGTGTGTCATCTAGATTAGTGGGTGTGTCATCTAGATTATCTTCTAAATTAAAGTCTGGTTGAGTTGCAGAATATATCTCATCGTCTAATGGTATATCATTAAAAATTTTAGTTTCATCTATATGAGTGTAATCAATCAAATCATCCTGCCGAGGAATAGGATGACTAGAAGAAGTACCCCTGCCCTTGTTACCCTTACTAGATAAAGCACCCTTACCCTTACCCTTAAACATACCTCTTAATCCTTTCATTTTAATTATGCAAATAAATAGTTAAAGATAATGAAATTAAGTGCGATAATTAAGATAAAGTAACAATAATAATTTAAAAAAGGAACAAAGGTAACAAACGCCGACGTAACGTCGACTTGTAATCGAGGTTGAAAATTGAAACTTTGCTCGATGGATGATCCTCAAGCTAGTTGCCAACTTCACTCCCAAATTTTTAACTTTGATATAAATGAGCAAAAAAATATAATATTTAGTAGGCAATGTAGAATTAAAGAGAGATAAATTGAGGAAAATGTTGGACTAGTAGGTTCCTGATCATCTATTTTCTCTCTAACAGTGGTATTTTCGTATACGGGTCTAGGTATTTCATTGGTGTAGTCTACATTTCTTATATTGGGTAAATCTGACGTAGAATGTCTAGGTTTTGTTTTGTAAGGAGTATTTATTACCGAAGGGATCTGTGAGACTCTTCCTAAGTCTAGGGTTTCTATGGAACTAGTATCATCATATCTACTACTCTTAGATCTTCTATGGAATGATAGACTAACTCTACCATCCTGGTATTAGGTTATTTCTCTAAGATGGGTATTTGGTTGTGAAGTTTCTACAGGTTCAAGCTTAACTACTCCTTCCAAGATCCATTCTTCTGGTAGGGTAATATTCTTCCACCTAATAGGTCTTGATATTATGGTATTAGATCTGGAAAGATATGTTTGTAAAAGAAGGGTTTCATATTTTTTTACTATGGTATCTAACTTTTATGGTTAAAGTAGAAGTCATAGCTTTGTAATGGATTCTAAAAATTATTGCTATCGGAATTGAACCTTCAAGCATTTGGTAATTGTGTGTCTTTATTTGTAAGACAAGAGATTTTTGGATATTTTTATCATTGAGGGATACTGAAAAGTTTGGGTAACAATCAAAAGAGATTGGTTATGTGCAGAGACTAGACTCAATATAACTCAATAAGGAATCTTCAAAATTTGTGAATCTTGCATCTCTTAAGATTGCAAGGATTGAGGTGTTTAGTCCTTCCTTTGTAAGGGGTTTTATCCCTACTTGGACTAAGCCAATATGAATGTATTTGTAATTTCTTTCTCTATGTTTTTTCAAGGAATTTTGAGAAAAAAATTGTATTGTTTCAAAGGGTTGAGATAATTGGATATCTCTTTCCTCTATTTTGATAGTGAAATCGGTTCTGAAAAATTGGCAGTTGGAATTTTTGTAAATTTGATCTCTATTTACTCTCGATATTTCCCAATTATCAAACGATTTTTCAAAATCTTGTATCAGAATTTCTTCCGAATTTATTATCTTCTTTGAATCCATGGAAGACGTTGAACCAAAATCACAAGAAGTAGATCTATTAAGAAACGGATCCATGTATATAAAAATCCTATTTTTGAAACTCGGGTTCTTCCTACAATCCCAGGCGTTTCATGGAGTCTGACTGCCTACACCTTTGAGGACTTACTACCCCGGACCATCCTAGGCAAAAAACCTCAGAAGAATCGGAACCTCTAAACATAAATTTCATCTGATCTAGATAACATATTTCTCTATATCTCTACCCTTTACGTGATATGTCTTAAGACAGTAAGGAATTCTTTTGGGATTTCTTCTAGATTCTTCCGGTTCTGTTGGATTTTCAGAATCAGAATTATCGGACTCAGAACTTTCCTGTGTATCTTTTGAAAGGATTGTTTTTATTAACAGAGAATCTTGTTCTTGTTTTTCCTTTAGAACCTTGATCTCTAGTTTTATTTGTTTTATCTCATTTTGTAGTTCTAGAACTGGTGTTTCTTTGGATTCTTTCATCTTTTTACCCTTCTTTAGGATATTTGTTAAGTCATAGGTATTTTTGGAAGTATTGGGCAAAATTGTAATTTTATAATCTTTTTTTCTCCTCTGTAAATGATTTGAGGAGTTTATTCAAATAATCCTTTTGGTGTTGGGTATATATGTGTTTAACCATATCTAACATAAATTCTTGATCTTTGGTTAAAAAATACAAACAAGTTTTCCTTTACCCTTATCAGATTTTTCAGATGAACTGGTTGTGAGCAATTCATCTATTTGAA
Source organism: Anisodus acutangulus (assembly GCA_029783415.1). Taxonomy (NCBI): domain Eukaryota; kingdom Viridiplantae; phylum Streptophyta; class Magnoliopsida; order Solanales; family Solanaceae; genus Anisodus; species Anisodus acutangulus. The sequence goes on along the minus strand of CM056498.1, from coordinate 2,114,338 downwards.
GGGCTTTATTGTCTTCTGAAGACATAGAAAAATAGTCAGGTTCTGATTCGGCGTTTGAATAGGAGGAATCTATTAGAAGATTGGAGATTTTTTGGGTCACTTTATCGTCTAATTTCAATTATTGTAATTTTTTATTCATTTTACAGTATCTCGATGTATGTTCTTTTTTATTGCATTTATAACATGCAATATCTTTGTATTTGGAATTAGCCTTTTTGGGATTTGGTTTGTTTCTGAAATAACGAGTATTTTTGTAAGAATTTTTATAATACTCTTCGTTGGTCCTGAAATCCTTCTTCTTGTAACCTCTTGATGTATTCTTATGAGATTTATAAGTCTTGCTACAGTTTTCTATACAACTTGGAGAGGATTTTGTGGAATTTGTATCAAATTGTTTGCAAAAAGTATCAAGTTCGCACCTAGTTCTTTTTAGCTCCACTTGAGGTGTTTTAGTAATTTTAGGTCTTGGCAGATCTTTAGACCTTCTTGTTGAGTTATACGGATAAGTTGTCCGTATGTAAACTCACTGTAATGTATAATATGTTTTCCACAATTCTCTTTGATTTTATTCTTAACCTTTTCTCCTAAAAGGGTAGGTAGTCTGGCTAGGAATTTTTCTTTCCAAAATGGTTGGTTGGAATCTTCCCTAAGCACGACTCTGGTTAAGAACGTATTCTTGTACCATTGGAAATCACTAAGTTTTTTGCATTTGAGATTTGAAAGTAACTCGACATTTTTATCCTTCAGATGCGAAGAATCTCCTATGAAGTTCAAAGAGATTGTGAGTATCAAGGTTGATACTGCATCTTGTAGGGGTTCACCTTGTTCATCAAGGATTGGTATTCCTTCTTCATCAGTTTTGATGGAATTGATGATGTCTTCTTTTTGTTGATCAGTGAGATAATTATCCCACCAACCTTTCAATTGACCAGAGAATCCTGCGATGGACAGTTCTGCAATGATCTTATTTTGTGTATCATTTTGCATTTTGTAGGCGTTTGCGGCCATGGTCATTTGTTGGAGGAAGCTAAGGATATTGTATTTTGTCATCCCATCTATGTTCCAATCATAAATGGAAGAGGCGTTAAAATGGGATTGAGCTAGGGGTTTTACTATTCCATGGTCTGGAGCAAGAATTATCTACAATTGTTGTCGTTGTACTTATTGTATGGGTTGTTTCCAATCCATTTTGTTAACAAGCGGTGTTTTATTTTGGAATTGTTCTAAAATGTCACTGTTATCTGAATCATATGTTAGACTTGTGATTTTATTGGTAGATTGTGGGGTATCTAGAACAATGGGTTCTGTATTAGAACTGTTGGATGTTCCAATTTTACTCAATTGATCTTGTATAGCCTGAATAAATTCAGACTTATTTTGTTGGATATTTTTGACACCATCTTTGGACACCTGAAAGGGTTTAAAGATAGGGCTTTTCAATTTCATATCCTTATTCGTTCTTGAGAATCTATGGTGACTAAAGGGTGGGTTTTATGTGTTTTTCTACTCTATCTAGTTGTTTTCTATGGTATTTAGATAAATATTGGTGAAATTGTTCTGTGCGAGAATGTTTCTGGTATTTGTTTTCTCATCCTCTTCTGGGGTTTAAGAGGAATTGCGTCTATAGGGTAGCCATGAATGTTAAGCTTAATATCTTGTAGAGAGGATGCTTGGACTGGACTTTCCTAGAATCAGCTAGGGTTTCCCACTCCCGTGTTTTGTTCCTAGTCGTAATGGGATTTACCATTTTAGAAAAGGGATATTCAATAGAATTTTTAGAGGAATATCTATCAAACCAGTCAAAAAATAGGATGTTTATCCTATGTTCATTTACAAAATCATAGAATTTTTCCTGTATTTGTTTCCTAGTATTTAAAAAGTTTTTGAAGAACCAAATTCTTTTTTCTAGATTTTATTTTTCATAAAAATCATTTTGTAAAAAATTCTTATCAATTTGGAATTCTTTTTCTAAAACACCAATTTCGTTTACTATGTTCTCTGTTATTGAAGAAAATGTCGGACTAGTAGGTTCTTGGTCCTCTATCTTTTCTCTAACAATGTAATTTTTATAAACGGGTCTAGGTATTTCATTGATGTAGTCTACATTTTTTAGATTGGGTAAATCTGACGTGGAATGTCTAGGTTTTGTTTTGTAAGGAGTATTTATTACTGAAGGGATCTGTGAGACTCTTCCTAAGTCTAGGGTTTCTATGGAACTAGTATCATCATATCAACTACTCGTAGATCTTCTATGGAACGATAGACTAACTCTACCATCCTGGTGTTGGGTTATTTCTCTAAGATGGGTTGTGAAGTTTCTACAGGTTCAGGTTTAACTACTCCTTCCAGGATCCATTCTTCGGGTAGTGTAATATCCTTTCACCTAATAGGTCTTGGTATTATGCTTTTAGATTTGGAAAGATTTGTTTGTAAAAGAAGGGTTTCACCTTTTTTACTATGGTATCTAACTTTTGTGGCGAAAGCAGAAGTCATATCTTTATAATGGATTCTAAAAATTATTGCTACCGGAATTAGAGCCATAAAGGGTAGAGATAGAGAGAAATATGTTATCCAGATCAGATGAAATTCCTGTTTAGAGGTTTAGGTTCTTCTGAGGTTTTTTGCCTAGGATGGTCCGGTGTAGTAAGTCCTCAAGGGTGTAGGCAGTCAGACTCCGTGAAACGCCTGAGATTGTAGGAAAAACTCAAGTTTCAAAAATAGGGTTTTATATACATGGATCCGTTTCTCAACATATCTACTTCTTGTGATTTTGGTTCAACGTCTTCCATGGATTCAAAGAAGATAATAAATTCGGAAGAAATCGTTATACAAGATTTTGAAAAATCGATTGATAATTGGGAAATACCGAGAGTAAATCGAGATCAAATTTACAAAAATTCCAAATATCAATTTTTCAAAATAGATTTCACTATTAAAACAGAGGAAAGAGATATCCAGTTATCTCAACCCTTTGAAATAATATAATTATTTTCTCAAAATTCCTTGAAAAAACATAGAGAAAGAAATTACAAACACATTCATATTGACTTAGTCCAAGTAGGGATAAAACCCCTTACTAAGGAAGGACTAAACACCTCAATCCTTGCTATCTTAAGAGATGCAAGATTCACAAATTTTGAAGATTCCTTATTGAGTTCTGTTGAGTCTAGTCTCTGTACATGACCAATCTCTTTTGATTGTTACCCAAACTTTTCAGTATCCCTCAATGATAAAAATATCCAAAAATTCCTTGTCTTACAAATAAAGACACACAATTACCAAATGTTTGAATGTTCAATTTCGGTAGCTATAATTTTTAGAATCCATTACAAAACTATGACTTCAGCTTTTGCCACAAAAGTTAGATACCATAGTAAAAAAGGTGAAACCCTACTGTTACAAACAGATCTTTCCAGATCTAACACTGTAATACCAAAACCTATTAGGTGGAAGGATATTTCCCTACCAGAAGAATGGATCCTAGAAGGAGTAGTTAAACCTGAACCTATAGGAACTTCACAACCAAATACCCATCTTAGAGGAATAATACAATACCTGGATGGTAGAGTTAGTCTATCATTCCATAGAAGATATATGAGTAGTAGATACGATGATACAAGTTCCGTAGAAACCCTAGAATTAGGAAGAGTCTCACAAATTCATTCAGTAATAAATACTCCTTACAAAACAAAACCTAGACATTCTACGTCAGATTTACCCAATCTAAGAAATGTAGACTACACCAACGAAATACCTAGACTCGTATACGAATATACCAATGTTAGAGAGAAAATAGATGACCAGAAATCTACTAGTCCAACATTTTCCTCGATAATAAAGAACATAGTGAACGAAATTGGAGTTTTAGAAAAAGAATTCCAAATTGATAAGAAATTCCTACAAAATGATTTTTATGAAAAATACAACCTAGAAAAAAAAATTGGTTCTTCAAAAACTTTTTAAATACTAGGAAACAAATACAAGAAAAATTCTATGATTTTGTAAATGAACATAGGATAAACATCCTATTTTTTTACTAGTTTGAAATATATTCTTCCGAAAATTCCATTAAATATCCCTTTTATAAAACTGTAAATCCTGTTACGACTAGGAACAAAACGCCGGAGTGGAAAACCCTAGCTGATTCTAGGAAAGTTCAGTCATACCACCCTCATCTACAATGTATTAAGCTTAACATTCATGACTGCCCTGTAGACGCAATTCCTCTTAAAAACCCAACAGAGGATGAGAAAATAAATACAAGAAATATTCTCGCACAGAACAATTTCACCAATATTAATCTAAATACCATAGGAAAACAACTAGATAGAGTGGAAAAACACATAAAAACCACCCTTTAGTCACCATAGATTCCTAGGAATGACTAAGGATATGAAATTGAAAAGTCCAATCTTTAAACCCTTTCAGGTGTCCAAAGATGGTGTCAACAATATCCAGCAAAATAAGTGTGAGTTTATTCAGGCTATACAAGATCAATTGAGTAAAATTGGGACTTCCAACTGTTCTAATACGGAACCAATTGTTTCAGATACCCCACAATCTACCAATAATATCACAACTCTAATGTATGATTCCGATAACAATGATACTCTAGAACAATTCCAAAATAATACAAATCCCAAAAGGAATGATTCCAAATACAAGTATATAACATGCTACAAATGCAGCAAAAATGGCCACACTTTGAGATACTGTAAAATAAATAAAACATTACAAAAATCAGGATTGGATGAAGAAGTAATCAAAAAAATCTCCGACCCTCTAATAAATTCCTCTGATTCAGATACCAAAGCAGAGTCTGATATCTTCAGATGTTAATAAACCTCTTCAAATAGATGAGTTAGTCACAACTAGTTCATTCGAAAATCATGATGATCATAAAAGAATACGCATATGTGTATTAACCAATGATCAAGAAAAAGAGAAAAAATCAAGCATAGAAACACGAGTTCAACAACTACAAAAAGATATTAAACAAGTAAAAAACAGATATAAAAGAGTTGAAAGAAAAACAAAAACGAGATTCTTTATTAATAAAAGCAATCCTTTCAAAAACTATACCACAAAACTCCGATTCTCATAATACGAAAGAATCCGATTCAGAAGATCCCATGGAGTCGAAAGACGCGAACCAGATAAAAACCCTAGGCGAAATCCCAGAAGACTTTCTAAGTGTCTTAAGACAAATCACGTCAAAAAGATACCTAATAAAAATAACCCTTAATTTCTTAGACAACTTTAAGATTCAAACAATTGCACTTTTTGACACATGAGCAGAATTAAATTTGATAAAAACAGGTATAGTACCAGAAAAATTTAGAGAAAAAACTCGTGAGAGATTACCAGCAGCTAATAACACTAAAATCAAAATTAATTTCAAATCCAGTGCGTCAATTGAAAATAAAGGAGTTTCTATAAAAACATCATTAGTTTTAACAAATGACATACACAGTTTCATCATCTTAGGAACACCGTTTATAAATTTTATCACCCCATATAAGGTAGATAACAATTTTATTTCTTTTAAATCCAATAAAAAAAATTTAATATTCTGTTTCATAACAAAACCGAACACAAGAAGTCTCAACCTAATGAGAGCTTGTTCAATACACGAAGATAGTATAAATGTAAAAATACAAGGAAAATCATACCATCTACAAGAACTGAAAAAAGATTTTTCTTTTAAAAGATTAAGAACACAATTAGAAATACCTAGTGTTAAAGAAAAAATTTCTAAACTCCAAAATTCTTTTGAAACTGAAATATGTTCTGAGATTCCAAATGTCTTCTGCGTAGAAAGCAACATATCGTAGATCTTCCTTATGAAAAGGATTTTGATCGAAAAACAAATTCCAACAAAAGCCAGACCTATCCAAATGAATAGTGATCTTGAACAACACTGCAGAAAAGAAATTCAAGATCTTGAAAATAAAAAACTAATTTCCAAATCTAGATCCCCTTGGAGTTGTGTTGCGTTCTATGTAAACAAAAATTCCGAAATAGAAAGAGGAACTCCTAGATTAGTAATAAATTACAAACCTTTAAATACAGCTCTAAAATGGATTAGATACCCAATCCCGAACAAAAAAGATTTATTACAGAAGTTACACTCTGCCTTGATATTTTCAAAATTTGATATGAAATTCGATTTTTGGCAAATCCAAATTTCTGCAAAAGATTGTTACAAAACCGCCTTTATAGTCCCCTTTGGATTGGGGTGGGCAAAAAACCCGGAGAACCGAAAAAACCGAACCGAACTGAAATTCGGTTTGTTTTTTTCTCAATTTTTTTTAAAAAATCGATTTTTTGAAAAACCGAACCGAATCAGGATTTAGTGATTCGGTTCGATTTTTTTCATTTTGGATACGAACCGAACCGAAAAACCGAAATAAATATATATTTTTTTATTTTTATTTTTTATTTTTTATTTTAGGCTACTACTATCTCTTGAATCATAGCCATTGAAGCTTTTATGGAAGTCGTATGCGGCATGAAACATATTAACATATCACGAAAACATTGACATAAAATGTATGGAGAAAAAATAGTTATAAATTGATAAAACTTTAAATGGTCATAACTCTGCGCTCGGATGTCCGTTTTACCCGATTTTTTTTTTTGCATATTTTTTCGAGACGGAACCGGTCATACTGCAAAAAGGCACTGTGGCGCAGCCAATTTTTAGAAAAACGTCCGTTTTTCCAATCAATTTGTGTTTTCCCCCAAATCGATTTCTAATTTTCCTTTTTCTTTAGTAAACATCTCACGATACACAATAGATTTCAACGTCGAAATTTCATGATAGTGTAGGTGTGAATGTCAATTTCAGTTTTGGAAATTCAATTTTAAAAAAAAATCAAAAAATTCCCCGACCCGACCTGACCCACTAGAAAAAACCGATATAATCCTATACGTTCGGCATATAAACCGAACATATCGGTTTTTTTTAAAAAAAGTTGTATTCGATTTTTTTAAAAAAACCCCAATTTTTATTCGGTTCATATTTTTCTGATACAAAATCGAACCGAACCGATATACGCCCACCCCTACCTTTGGACAATATGAGTGGAATGTAATGCCCTTTGATCTTAAAAATGTCCCTTCAGAATTCCAAGGAATAATGAATGATATCTTCAATGATTACTCCAAATTCTGCATAGTTTATATAGATGATGTTTAAATTTTTTCAAATTGTGTGGAAGAACATTTCAAACATCTTAAAAGCTTTCTTTTATGTTACAAAGAAAAATAATTTGGTAATTTTCAAATAAAAAATAAATCTATTTCAGACTAAAATAAGATTTCTAGGACATTATATATCCCAGGAAAAAATCACCCCTATGGAACCTATCAAAGTAAAATGTTGTTTAGCAACTACGAGTTAGGAATTGAACCCAAGTCATCTAACACGAGCAGAAGTTAAGTGGCAAGCTCGACCAATGGCCCCCAACCGACCTTTGTGTATCTGGGTGCCTAATCAAATATGTATTCGTCCTTCAAGATATATATACACACATATATACGAGAGTTTTTTTGACCCCCCTACCTTCCACATAGGTTCGCCTTTGGTAGGAAGTGGTTTGAACTTTTGGCTACACATTTTGGTTTGTTTTGCTAGTACTAGTCATAATGTCTGATTTTGCATAGCTAAGTTGGTTTCATTGTTCAGGCATATCATGAACATAGCCAAATTAATTAAGCTTTTTATATTTTGGGCCTATTCAACTCACGCATCAACTGTATGATGCGTGTGTATTGCTAGTTGCTACAATCCATTGCTATTTTGCGCTTTCACCTCTCTGTCTCTCTCCCTTCAATTAATTTTTTTTCGTTGTTTGGATTCTTTAAAGCAAGGGATCCTGTGCCTTGGTCCTTTCTGGTTTCGCTGTCTATATTATCTCATCTCCTTTTCTGGCATTTTGCAGTGTATTACCTCTCATTCGTTGAAGAATTTTAGAATTGAAATCTCGACATGTCAGTTTGCTTCCTTCGAGACATGTGAAAGGTCTCTCACAGTCAACTTGTTCTTAAACCAGTCCATCAAGATTGCAGTCTTTATACACCAGTTATGAAAGGCAAAAATATTTTTCTTCTGAAAGTTGAGAAAAGGCCTAAAAAGTCTAATAGAGTAAGCAAGTACATCTTTAATTAGCCTTGACGATCTGGCATGCGGGTCTATCGGAAACACCCTCTACCCACAAACCCTTCTTGTAGGATCACACTGGGTATGTTGTTGTTACCATCTGGCACGAACAATGGAAACTACAAATAGAACATGACTAAGCTTCAGTTGTGACATTCAAGAATGACCTATGCCAAGTTCAACAGCTTTGTTGAAAATCAAGTTCAGCCTCAAAGATAGAAACAAATTCCGAATATCCTTGTCTCGTTCTTAAACAGGATAAAGATGCAGAGACCTGATCTGAGCAGTTCTTCCATTTGCAAGAAAGTTTGTCGGGCATTTCCTCCAATGAATTTGTTGAAGTGCAACACAGATGGTGCATGTCCAGGAAATCCCGGGTAGAGTTCTTATGGCTTTTGTAAATGCGATGCATTAGGTGATCTTATCTATGCACACGCCAAGGAAGAATATATTTGTGAAAATCCCGAAGAGGTCACACTCATCAAAGCTCAAAGAAAAAGGTTACAAATATTGATCCAACATCTATTGAAAAACAGGCAGAGTTTTTTCAGTCAATTTTTTTAAATATAAAATAGTAAGAAATAGGGGCGGATTTAAGTGTCGTTGAGGGTGTTATTACATTGTATATTGAGGATATATTTTCTGTGTTTATGTACTTATATTAATTTGTGAACATCTTGAACTAATATAAAAAGTTAGCTCAAGTGGTACATGATGTTCAAAATTGTCTCCAACCTCTTAGGTTTGATTCTCAGGGACAATATTATTTTTTATATTTAGTTTTTTTTTCGAACACCCTGAATGAAAATTCTGAATTCTCCACTGATAAGAAAGTAATGTTAAAAATAAATAAAAATTGTCAGTGAATAAAAACTCTCTTTATCTGAATCTTTTTGGCATTCTTAGGGGTGTTTCATAGGTGGATAAAAATTAAGGGACAATAATTTGGAGATAAAAATTAAATTCGGAATTATTTTATTCTTCGTTTGATTATTAATATTAATTAATCCCGAGATATATTTTGTACTAAATTAGTGGAATTAGCTAAAGTCATATAAAATATGAAATAGCTAATTTTATATGAAATAGCTAATCTCATGGAATATTGTGCCCATTAAATATTTTTATCTATCTCATCCCCATTACCAAATAAACCCTTTATTGGGAGGAATTCGATCTCGGAATAACACCTAATATTAACTCCACACTTTCATGCATCTTCTATATATATATATATATATATATATATATATATATTAAAACTGTATAATTAACACCAAACAATGTGATGCAGTAGATGAAGTTGTTCTTCCTTTCACCAGAAATCTCAAGTTAGAGTCTGTATATGAAAAATTATTGGGTAAGGAGTTCTTTTTCATAAATGGGTTCTACCCGGCCCAAATCCTGATTGTCGGGCTTCAATGCCAAACAAAACGAGTAAAACTGTATAATTTAAAATAACTTTTTCCTATACTTTATAAACATTACAATCTTACTTTAAAAAAAAAAAAACTCGACACAGAGAGATTTTTTTGGTAAAAGAGGGAAATATTTATGGCATTTTTGGTCCATCAATTTATGGTCAAACTGCAACAGGCCACTAATTTCCTGGCCCCAGCCCAATCTTGTTCAAGAACTTATTCAGCTAAAATTTGTCACTATTCAGAGCTAATAGTTGGAATTTTGATAGTCTCTCAGTGATTAGTTGGTAAACAGGAATATCAAACAGCAACACCAACAAGTACCCACTTGATTTCAAGCTATATTTTGATAAATTCCTTCAATGTTTTACTATATTACATACCCATTAAGGTAATCCTTCAAATTCTTGATTTTTGATGTTTTTATTAAGTAGGGTTATGTGTTTTTGTTCATTATTTGATCCTAATTGTAGTTCTGGTTATAAAAATTTCTTCTTGGAATGTATTGTGACTCTTTGCAGTAGATAGAGGGAAATGGCAGTAGTAGCTGATGATGATCATGACCAACAAGTTAAGCCACCAGAAAAGAAGAAACCAGAGACTGAGGATGAGAAAAGGTCAAATCTTTATTGTAATTAGAATTGACCCAGTTCAGTTTTTTTCATGAATTTATGAAAATAAGTGTTTTTTAGCTGTTAATCAGTCTTTTTCAAGAAACAAAAAACTGAGGATGACAAAAAGGTCAAATCTTTATTTTGTTAAGAATTGATCCAGTTTAATGTAATCATGAATTTTTGAAAATATAGTGTTTTTAGCTGCTAAATCATTTTCTTTCAAGAAACAAGAGATTGGGCAGCCCGGTGCAAAAACATCCCGCGTTAGCAGGGTCTGGGAAGGGCCGTACCCCAAGGGGTGTGATGTAGACAGGCATTAGTGGCTGCTTACACGGCTCGAATCCGTGACCTATAGGTCACACAGAAACAAGAGATTGAGGATGACAAAAGGTCAAAATTTTGTTTTGTTAAGAATTGACCCGTTCACTTTATTCATGAATTTATGAAAATTAAAGTGTTTTGAAGCTGTTAATCACTTTCTTTCAAGAAACAGGAGATTAAGGATGACAAAAGTTCAAATTTTGTTCTGTTAAGAACTGTCCCAGTTCAGTTTTTTCATGGGCAGCCCGGTGCACTAAGCTCCCGCTATGCGCGGGGTCTGGGGAAGGCCGTACCACAAGGGTCAATTATGAAAATAAAAGTGTTTTTAGCTGTTAATCACTTTCTTTCAAGAAGCAAGAGACTGTGGATGACTAAAGGTCGATTCTTTATTGTAATTAGAATTGACCCAGTTCACTTTATTCATGAATTTATGAAAAGAAAAGTGTTTTTTAGCTGTTAATCGCTTTCAAGAAACAAGAGGCTGAGGATGACAAAAGGTCAAATCTTTATTATGTTAAGAAGTGACCCACTTCACTTTATTCATGAATTTATGAAAATAGAAGTGTTTTTTAGCTGTGCATCACTTTCTATCAAGAAACAAAAGACTGAGGATGACAAAAGGTCTAATCTTTATGTTGTTAAGAATTGACCCAGTTCACTTTATTGATGAATTTATGAAATAAAAGTGCCTTTAGCTGTTAATCATTTTCTTTCAAGAAACAAGAGACTGAGGTCATGGGTAACTGGTAAAGTTGCTACCATGTGACCAAAAGGTCATAGGTTCAAGCCGTGGAAACAACCTCTTGCAGAAATGCAGGGTAATATTGCGTACAATAGACCCTTGTGATCCGGCCCTTCTCCGGTCCCCGCGCATAGCGGGAGCTTAGTGCACCTGGCTGCCCTTTAAACAGGAGACTGAGGATGACAAAAGGTCAAATCTTTATTCTGTGAAGGACTGACACAGTTCATTTTGTTCATGATTTTATGAGAAGATAAGTGTTTCAAAGAAGTTTTTAGCTGTTATTCACATTTTGTTCAATGATGAATTGTTTGCAGAAGAAAAAAAATTGTTCCTGGAAGTTTGATGAAAGCTGTAGTTAGGCCTGGTGGTGGTGAATCAAAACCTGCTGAGGGTAATCAGGTATACTCTTACAGTTTAGGTTTCTGATGATGATCATGAAGATTCATATTGATGCAAAAGTCAGTTTCTGTGAGTTTTAGGTAGGAAAAATATTGGTGACGTATTTTGTTTTCGATGAATTTGAACAGGTAGTATATCATTGTACAGTTAGAACTCTGGATGGAGTTACAGTTGAATCGACACGGTCAGAGTTTGGAGGTAGGATTGATATGCGGAACCTTTCAGAAGCTATAGTTTTTATTGGCAAAACAACTTTTACTGACAAGCTATTAGTTCTCTATTCTTGTTCGGGGTACGGAATCCTGAGTTATAGTTTAGTCCACAAATAACTATATGATGACGGGATTTATGAAATAAATAGGTTCCACCTCTACATTTGATTTCGTCATATAACTTAACTCAGTTTTATTTCCATCATTGCAATTTAGGACTGTGCATTTAGTTGCCATCATTTCATGCGACTTAAAATTGTTTTTAACTTTATTTCTTGGAATGATTGCTGTACTTTTTAGTTTTACTCTCTTAAATTTACTGACCATGAACTCTGTAATTTGGAGTATGCCAATCTTTGCCTTATTGTAGTGAAATCTCATCTCTTTTACATTTTTATTACTCAGGCAAGGGTACCCCAATAAGGCATGTTGTTGGAAAAAGCAAGGTCATTTTAGGATTGCTGGAGGGGATTCCAACAATGTTGAAGGGTGAAGTTGCAGTGGTATAACATTTTGAACTTTACATTTAGTTATTGCGATGCGAATCTGTATAGTTAAAGTCCGTCAAAAGTAAACACTTCATAACATGTTATATTTCTCGGCTAAATTATCTCAAAATTATGAAGTTTTCTTTATTTTCTCCAGTAATTTGTTATTAGTTTCATGACACGCAAATAGTCTCCAGCGGTTAAATCTACTTTTTTAGTAATCTCTTCAGAATATGATATGTCTCCAATATTTGGATACTGTTAAAGGGGATAAAATCAATTAAGTTAAATACAATTTCCAATTCAAACTGCCTTATATATGCCCCTTAATATGAGCTTGTGAAGTCATTTTCTCTTTGTTTTTACATCTTTACATGTATGAGATGAAAAATCATATTTGTACCTCACTGTTTCTTGGCTAATGTTATCTCAGTTCAAAATGAAACCTGAAATGCATTACGGAGAGAAGGATTGTCCAGTTGCAGTTCCAGATAACTTCCCTAAGGATTCTGAGCTTCATTTTGAGATTGAGCTGATTGAATTCTCCAAAGTGAAGGCAAGAATGCTCCTAAATCCTATTTAATGACATTGAAATGAAAGTTGCAATCCAGATCAATCTGCTCCTTCTAGTTCCTTTGTGCACTTTGCGTGTACTCGTATGAGTTGGTGCCTTCATAGCTTTGTTCCTGGCTATGTTACCTCTTGATATCGCTTATGTCATTCCTTGTTTAGTATGATGATATAAAATGAGCTTAAATGAAGAAGTGGGGATTCATATAGCCGACCCCAACTTGATTGGGACTGAGGTGTAGTAGTAGTTATTGTTGTAGTGTGGTACTCCTATCTTTTTTACTGCATCTGATTGTTGCAAATTGCTATTAGAAGAGTGGTAGCACTACAAAAAAAAGTTCTACGTAGAAGAAATTGATCGTCGTCATTTAAGGAAAGTTTCTATCATTTTGGTTTCTTTCCTTTTCTCTAGTTCTTTGTAGTTTGGTTTTGTTATTTTTTTCCCTTTTTAGATAGTACTAGATTTTATGAAGTTGTGCGAAAGCTGTTCTCTAAGACCTTTGAATTCTTACCCCCCCCCCCCCCCCCACCCCCCCACCCTTTTTTATTTTTAAAGAAATCTTGGTAGTTCCATTTATGGTAGTATGTATCTAAAAATCTTATCTTTTCTTTTTCATTCTCAGGTGATCACTGATGATTTGGGAGTCTTAAAGAAGGTACACAGCTTGCTGCTTAACAGTTACTTTTCCTTCATCCACCCCTACACACTCAGTAATCTATTTGAATACTTTGGTAAAATGTGTGCGAGTATGTGCGTCTGTGTCTTATCACTATCTGGTGTTTTCATTCAAAGCTGGTAATCTGTGTAATAAGCAGAATTTTTGTTAGCTCGCAATCTTCAATCATATAGTGCAACAACATGAATGAGAATTGCTATAGCGTATGTGGTTTAAAAAATAGCATATTAAACTTAAGTGTACTAGATGGAATAAGTGAAATTGTTGCTTTGGAATGTTATTGTGAATCGGAAGAGAAAATGAGAGAACTCGGCTTGATTATTCCCTCAAGCTATTGGGGGTTTAAATAGCTAAGTTTACATGTCTTAAAAAGGGTGGAAAATCAATACTAATCAATTCCTGATTACAAAATATTCTATCCTAATTACATAATATTCTATCTATTATATTTACATAAATGGTATAATCTTCACAGATTCTAACACTCCCCCTCAAGCGGTGCATACAAATTATATGTACCAAGCTTGTTACATAAGTAACTCATTCTGGGACCGACTAGGGACTTGGTGAATATGTCTACAAGCTGATCAGTTGACCGCACGAACCTCGTGACGATGTCTCCTGAGAGTACCTTCTCTCTGATAAAATGACATCAATCTCTATGTGTTTAGTCCTCTCGTGAAACACTGGATTCGATGCAATGTGAAGTGCAACTTCATTATCACACACAAGTTCCATTTCTTTAATCTCTCCAAATTTCAACTCTTTCAGTAGTTGCTTGATCCATATGAGTTCACATGCTTCTACTGCCATAGCCCGATATACTGCTTCTGCACTAGACCTAGCAACCACATGTTTCTTATTTTTCCAAGACACCAAATTTCCCCAACTAACCCACAATATCCAGAAGTAGATCGTCTGTCAAAGGGTGACTATGCGTAGTCTGCATCTGAATAGCCAACAATTTTCTCATGTCCTCGATCATCATAGAGCAGTTCTTTCCCTGGAGTAGATTTTATGTATCGAAGGATGCGAATAACTGCATTCCAATGACTTCCACAAGGAGAATTCAAGAATTGACTTACAACACTAACCGGAAAGGTAATATCAGGTCGAGTTACTGTGAGATAATTCAACTTCCCTACCAGCCTTCTATATCTTTCAGGATCGCTAAGAGGCCCCCTGACCTGGTAGGAGCTTAACATTTGGATCCATCGGAGAATTAATAGGCCTACAATCTGTCATCCCTGTCTCTTCAAGAATATCAAGTGCATACTTCCTCTGTGAAATGACAATTTCTAATTTGGACTGAGCAATCTCAATGCCCAAGAAGTACTTCAATAGACCAAGATCCTTAGTTTGAAAATGCTGGAAAAGGCGATGTTTCAATTTGGTAATTCTCTCATCATCATTCCCTGTGATGACTATGTCATCAACGTACACCACCAAATACATGCACAAACCTGGAGCAGAATGACGATAAAACACTATCAGCTTCACTCCGTACCATGCCAAACTCCTGAATAATCCTGTTAAACTTCCCAAACCAGGCTCGAGGAGACTGCTTCAGGCCATAAGGTGCTCGACGTAATCTGCAAACCATGTTACTAGATCTCTTTGAGCAATAAAACCAGATGGTTACTCCATATATACCTCTTCTTCGAGATCCCCATGAAGAAAGACATTTTTTATATCCAACTAGTAGAGGTCAATGGCGAACAGTAGCCATAGATAAAAAGAGACGGACTGAAGCAATCTTAGCCACAGGAGAGAATGTATCACGATATTCGTCCAAAAATCTGTGTATATGCCTTGGCAACTAGTCGAGCCTTCAGACGATCAATCTGTCCGTCGGGGTCAACCTTCACTGTATATACCAATGACAACCAACTCTAGACTTATTTGGATGTAGGGGAACAAGCTCCTAAGTACCACTAGAGTGTAAGGCAGACATCTCGTCAATCATCGCTTGTTGCCGGCCTGTATAAGAGGAGCTTCACATGTAGTCTTAGGAATAGACACAGATGATAGCGATGATACAAAGGCAAAATGGATCGGAGGCAAACGATGATAGCTCAAGAAAGTATAGATAGGATGAGGGTTACATGTAGTGTGATTACCTTTTCGAGTGGCAATGGGGGACTCTGTGTAGACAAGTCCTCATCAGGTAAGGATTCTGGTGGCAGGCATGAATCATCTGGACGCGGGCAACGATGATAAGTCAGTAGTGGTGGCGGTGCAACTGAGGAAGATGGAGTTGTATGAGGTGATGTGGAAGGGTAGACTATGGTAGGATTCCCAAAAGATAGAACTAGTAGAACTTCAAAAATGTCTAACTCTTCAGCAGGAGAGGATGTAAAGTAGGGTGACCTTCAAAGAAAGTAACATGACATAAGGTATCGCTGGAGGTCAGGTGAGAAGCATCGATATCCCTTCTATACCCTTGAATAACCGAGAAAGACACATTTAAAAGCACGAGGAGCCAATTTGGTTGTGTCTGGAGTGAAAATGTGGACAAAACATGTGCTTCCAAAGACACACGGCGGAAGAGAAAATAGGTTGACTTGGAAACAAAATAGAGTGCGGAACCTGATTTTGAATATCAGAGGAAGGCATACGGTTGCACTGCATCCCCAAAAAATGCAATGGAGCATTTGCTTGTATGAGAAGTGTGCTTGTAGTCTCAACAATATGCCTATTTTTTCTCTCTGCGACACTATTTTGTAGTGCAGTGTAAGGGCAAGATGTCTGATGAAGAATTCCATGAGAAGACATAAATTGTTGAAATTGGAATGATAAATATTCACATGCATTATCACTTCGAAAAATGCGAATAGAAACACCAAACTGATTTTTAATTTCAGCAAAAAAAGTTTGAAATATGGAAAATAATTCAGAATGATTTTTCATTAAGAAATCCAAGTACACCTTGAGTAATCATCAATGAAAGTAACAAAATACTTAAAACCTAACGTAGAACTAACTCTACTAGGACCCCAAATATCAGAATGAACTAAATGAAAAAGACTGTACGATTATTGGGACTACGTGGAAAAGTAGCTCGGGTGTGCTTCCCCAATTGACATGACTCACAATCTAACTTAGACAATTTGGATAAGCTAGGTACCATCTTTTGAAGTTTGGGTAAACTAGGGTGTCCCAAACGTCTGTGGATTAAATCTGGAGAGTCGGAGACCGAACAAACTGTAGTGGAGCGGGGATAATTGAGATAATAAAGTTCATCTAACTCACGCCCTTCGCCAATCATCCTTCACGTACTGAGGTCTTGTATAACAAAAAAATCACTAAAGAATGAGATGAAACAATTTAAAGTTTTAGCCAAACGACTGATTGACAGAAGGCTAAAGGGACAACCAGGGACAAAAAAAAAATTTATTCAAAGTCAAAGAAGGTAAAGGATTTGCTTGACTGACTCCAGTTGCCATGGTCTGAGAACCATTAGCTAGGGTAACATTAGGAAGGGACCGAGAAAAAGTAATATTAGACAATAAAGATTTGTTACCAGAAATGTGGTAAGAGGCTCCTGAGTCCATGACCCAAGGGTCAAGTGTGGTGGACTATGAGATACAAGCAACATGTTTACCAGTATGAGCAATTGAAGCTATTGATAAAGATGCCTGCATACTCGCCTGATACTGAAGATAGTCATTGTATTCTGCCTCAGATAAAGAGAATCGTTGGTTGGTTGGATTATCAGTGGACTCGGTCTGAACAACATGAGCATTCGATGATTGACCAAGGGGAGTGCGACACATATCACGAGTATGTCCAAACTTATGACAATAAATACACTTAGGTCGAGATCTTTCAAAACGACCTCTTCCTCGTCGATTGTCACGAGTATGTCATTTGATGACTAGACGACATAGGTGGTGCAGCCAATCGCAATAGTCAAGCAAATAAGTCCTCCATAGCAGAAACAGTGCAGTTAGCCAAAATTTGATCACGCACCAAGTCAAAATCAGATGGAAGTCCAGCAAGTGTAACAACCAAAAACATCTTCTAACGCTGCTCCAATTGTTTTTCAACACTTGGAGTAGCGGGCATCAACTCATTAAATTCTTCCATAACCGCCTGAACCTGTCCAAGATAAGCAGACATATCCAAATCCTACTTTTTGAGGTTAGTCAACCGAGAGATCACATTATAAAAGCGGGAGATGTCATTTGTGTATAGTCCACGAGCCTTTTCCCAAAGTAAGAAACAAGTTTGGAATGGTCGGAATAATGGCATCAACGTTGAGTCAATAGATTTCCACAAAAGACCTCACAATTGAGCATCAATCCTTTCCCATTCGCCCAGTAATATCCTTAGCTTGTTTAATCAAGTGGTCCTGAACACCTTGCCCCTTGCACCATAACTGAACAGAGGAAGACCAAGATAAGTATTTTGCACTACCTATCAAGGGTTCAGTGGTGATGGAGTGGTTCGGGTTGTTGAAAATCATAGGTTTAGAAAAAATATCTGATTCGAGTGACATTTTTCTCAAATAATAGTTGAAATAACTTCGAATCAAGTTTAAGTTACAATTACCAGAGAAGCAGAATACCAGAATGTTACACTGCCTCGCCAGAAAACACACTGTCTCACCGAAAAGTGCTCAGAATCGGGTGGAACCAATGTCAAACTGGTCGGAATTTAGGGACGACTTTGCCTGAAAAAGAATCATGTCGGAAACATGGATTAACGAAAATGTGCAAAAGCTCTATTTGCCTCTGCCATTCTATGAGTCTCTTCCTTTTTGCTTATGTCATCGCCACTCCCTTTGGCAACATCCACTAATTCGAAACTGAATTTGAAAGCCATATTTCGACCCAGACGTTTTCGGGATGCTGCTAATAACCAACGAATGGCAAGTGCATGGGTTGGTACAAGTCCTATTCATGTTGAGCTTGATGATAATACAGCCCTAGATTCAAAATCTAGATGCTCCCTTAATTATGTGTGAGGAATTGCCCTATTGAGTAATGGGGAGCGGGCTTGTCCCCGAAAATGGAGTTTTCTCTTCCAATTTCGTTGGTTCTAACCCAGCTCTGATACCATGTGAATCGGAAGAGAAAATGAAAGAACTCGGCTTGATTATTCCCTCAAGCTATTGGGGTTTAAATAGTTAAGTTTACATGTCCTAAAAAGGAAGAAAAATCAATACTAATCAATTCCTGATTACAGAATATTCTATCCTAATTACAAAAGATTTTATCTATTATATTTACATAAATGTTGTAATCTTCACAGATTCTAATAGTTATTTTTCTCTTTTCATTACTTAAACAGGTTATAGAAGAAGGACAAAGCTGGGAAACACCTCGGGAACCATATGAAGTAGAAGCTTGGTAGAAATCCTTCTTTCTCTTGAGGCTGCTAGTTACTATGGATTGCATTGATAGTTGTAAATATGTGAGTCTTAAGTGTCATTCAAATGCGTATAATCTGATTATGACTTATTCTAGGATTTCGGCGAAGTCAGGGGATGGCAAAGTGATTCTACCGCGGACTCAGGATGAACCATATTTCTTCACATTTGGCAAATCTGAGGTTCGGTAATGATTTCCATAGCTTGTGAAATTTTTGCTATACCTTCTTGATCACAAGTGTTTGCTTCAGTATTTAATAGACTAAGCTTATCCCCTTGTGATTCCTCTTTTTTTATCTTGGATGAAAATTTTATCTATTACTCCCTCTGTCCCATTTTATGTGACACTCTTTCTTGTTTACTCAGTCCCAAAGATAATGACACCTTTTTATATTTAGTAACAATTTAACTTTAAACTGCCCATTTTATCCTTAATGAAATGATTTGCAGTCCCGTTTCTCTATGGCTTGTTTTAGACCAAAAATCTCAAAAGTTCCTTTTTTTCGTAAATTTTGTGCCTAGTCACACACTTTCACATAAATTCGGACAGAGGGAGTATTAGTTTCGGAGATTCATTTTCGGTTGAGCTGGGATGCCAAGCTCCTTAGTCTTGTGTTCAGGACTCGAGGGTTTGAATTATCCTTTTATCTTGACTAGAAATGTATCTAATCTTGGGTTCCATATTCACCAACTCTAGGTACCCAAAGGTCTCGAACTGGGAATATCGACCATGTCACGTGGAGAGAAGGCAGTCATTTGTGTTAAAAGCCAATATTATACAGAATCTACTGTAATGCCTGTGGTAGAAGGTGTTGATGAAGTTCATTTTGAGGTGGAACTTGTCCATTTTATTCAGGTAGATGCTGTATATCTTGACTACGCCGAGAGTGCTTCTTTCTATTGCAGGACATATTCTTTAATGTTTGTTTTTTTCCATATTCTTAATATTCAACTTTCATTCACAATATCATAGATGAAACAAGTTCTTACCTATATTAACTCTTCATTTGACTTGAAATACCCGTGTTGAGCAGATATCATGAGTTTGAGTACTTGAGAAGATCCTTCAAAAATACACAAAAGACTTTCTAATATTCGGACATATAAGTGTTGGATACTCACCTGTCACCTATACCTGGAAAGGATGCATGCCGATACTTGAGTCCGTGTAACATCAGTCTTCAATATCTGACTATTTCACTCAATTACTCATAGTTTCACATTTATGGTAGCCAGTCAGTCAATTTGGTGTTTCGTTGGCCTTTTCACTATAATTTGGTGCATTTTGTGAATGTAATCCTTGATCATATTTTCATCATTGGTAGGACGTATTTCATTATTAATATGGCCACCTTACTATTATCTTTGATTTCTAATGCTAGCGTTCCACATTCATAAGGTTAATATGCAAAGATTTCCAGAAGCATAAACATATATTCCCTCTGTTCCAATTTGTTTGTTTTACTTTCCTTTTTAGTTTGTTTAAAAAAGAATGCCTCTTTCCTAATTTGGCAACTGCATTTTTAAGACCACAAGATTAAAGGGCGTTTTGGTACATTATGCATATCTTTAGCTTAAGACCACAAGATTCATAAGTCTTCTTTACTTTTTTAAACTCCATGCTTAGTCAAACTATGACAAACAAATAGAAACGGAGGGATTACTACATGCACTGACCTCTGTGTGTCACTATTGTCGACTAATATGCTTGAGGCCAAAAGAAAGGAACATGCTTCTTCAAAGCACAAGTTATAGGTTATTTTATACCCTGAGGTGTGATTTTGGTTTCTCATATTTGTTTCAGATTTTTGGGCCTGTTTGGGGGTAGTGAATCACTTCTAGAATGATGGACGAAGTTAATAAGAGAAATATATATAGGGGTCATATTGAGCACTGACGATCTGAAGATGCGACAAGAGGATAAAGTAGACCTAGAATCATATGGAAGGAAGTTAGTCTCAAAGACTTACAAATTACAATCTGTGTGGATCAATGCTGACATAGCTAAGAACAGAACAAAATAGAAGCAAAGGATCCATTATAGGTTATATCGACTAGTCACTTAGTTGTTATTGTTACACTAACACTAGGTCGATGTTTTTCAGGAGTCATTTTAGTCTTTAGAAATTTATTTGTCACTAGGGGATAAGTTAGCGGTTTAGGGGACGTGAATTGCTTAACTTGTGCCGAGGGTCTATTAGAAACAACCTCTCTATCTCCATGAGGTAGGGGTATGTTTTTGTTAGTATTAGAGAACTCCTAATTTCCATCTAAGACAAATTATTTAGTATTGGAATGAAATGGGAACCAAAAAAAAAATGTAAGTTTGTATAGCTGACCCGAACTAATTGGCTTGAACCATGATTGATTGAATGATTGTCGCATTGAGATAGGAGAGTGTCAGAAGACATATCAAGGGCATTTTTTTTATGCATTTGCTTATTAATTTGGGAGAGTATAAAGGTGGTATTCTGTTATTCTTCATCTGCCTGCTTTTTATATTTTTATCATGCAATTCAATGTAGGAGATGCTTCATCATGTGTAAATTTCCATGAAACGATCCTCCGGTGCTTGTGACCCCTCCTTTGTCTGCCCAAAGGGCTGAATTTTCAGTTCAGTGCAATTTACAATCCTTGCAGAGTAAAGAAGTTGTCTGCTCAATTTATCTTTTATTGTTTTTTGCTATGAAGAATCTAAATGCGGATATGTTGACGCAGGTGCGGGATGTGCTTGGAGATGGACGCCTCATAAAGCGCCGAATTCGTGATGGAAGAGGTACTGTTGAGACTTAATTTCCAAGCATTATTTGAACTTATATACCTCTTCGGCACCCCTCATCACTATGCTACGTCAAGTTCTGCTGAATATATCTTAATGGAGTAAATTCAATTGAGTTCTACTTTTGGTTTTCTAGGACTACTTTTATCAGAATCAAGTAGTTTATCCGGGTCCTACAATGTGCTCTATTGTTTTCCATATGGTGATTCATCATGTTCCCTTGTTTCACACAGGATTTACTTCCCTAGGTTAACCTCCTTTTTCATGAATTCTTGGTTACCGTTCTCAATTTTTTTTTTGTTTTTTTTAATGAGTTGAAGCTTATCTACAATAAGGTTAATACTGACTGAAAAGCTTTCTCCCTTCTATGAAATCACTAGGGGAATTTCCTATGGATTGCCCTCTGCAAGACAGTCTACTACGTGTACACTACAAAGGTTTTCTTCTAAATGAAGAAAAGACGGTGTTCTATGATACAAAAATCGACAACAATGGTCAGCCTTTAGAGTTCAGCTCTGGAGAAGGGCTTGTAAGTCATATGACTTCATAAAGTGATCTATTCCTTGTTTTTGTTTATCTTTATATTTTTCACCATTGTAGAAAATGACAAAAATGGTCCCTTGTGTTGCAAGGTAGGTTCAAAATAGTCCCTTAAGCATGCAGCGAACAATTTTGGTCCTTTAAGTTTGCCAAAAGTTAACACTTTTAATCTCCGTCAAATATTTAACAATTTATGTTCGTTAAATTTGACTGAATCAGTGGAAAAAAAGATTAAACAATAAATACCAAGAAAATCCTAAAATAGGCAACACAAAAAACTGCACTATACACTAAAAAGATATTAAAAAATAGCAGAAATTACACCTTAAAAAGCTGCACCAGACTCTAGAAATATATCAAAAATAGCAGAAACTATAAAAATTGTACCTCTATATGTGAGTTCCCGCTAATTATTTTTCCATAGTTCTCGTCAAATCTAATGGACAGAGTTCGGTAAATATTTGATGGAGACTAAAAGTGTAAACGTCTGCCAAAACTGTTCAGTACATACTTAAAGAACTATTTGAACCTACCCTCAAACACAAGGAACCATTTTTGTAGATAAACATTCTTTTGGTTTTAACTCTTTCAGTTTGTATGATTTTGAGTTCTCCATTTTCATCATCAGGTTCCTCAAGGATTTGAAATGTCCGTTCGTTTGATGTTGCCTGGAGAGGTATCTCTTGTAACATGCCCGCCTGATTATGCCTATGACAAATTTGAAAGGTTAGGAGGTAGAAACCTCGGGCTTGTACTTCTGCCTTAATCTGTTCATCATAAACACGTCTTTTCTGATGAGAACTTTCCACTAATAGTAGCAGTTACAATTCATTTTTCATGGACTCAGGCCGGCTAATGTTCCTGAAGGTGCTTATGTGCAATGGGAGATTGAGCTTCTCGACTTTAACACACCGAAGGTAAAGTTACCAATTAAGAATTTGCATGCACTGGTGAAGATTGTCATATATTCTTGATTTTTCTAGTTCATAGGACTGAATTTGTGTGCTCTCCGTGCAAATTACAGGACTGGACAGGGTTCAGTTTCAGAGAAATAATGGACGATGTAGAGAAGATCAAAGGCACGGTATGTATCAAACGAATATGTTCAGGAATTTTGAGCAATGCAGATAGTCTGCTAAATGATTTTTGAGTTTCCACGGTAGATACCTGTCTATAGCTTTGGGGTATGATTGGTATACACATTCTTTTAATAATGGGGTGCTTCGTCTTAACATTAATTTGGATGCTTGCACTAGGTTTAGTGCCGCACTAGGTTTAGTGCCTCAACTGTTAACCTGTAGTCTGGATATTTATCCTTTAAGGAAGTTTGGTTTTGTAGTTGGAAATGTTAGTCTAGTTCCCATTTTAGTCTGTCATACCTGGATAGAAATGGTTAGCACTGATGTAATATTCGTTTTAAGGGAAGTCATTTGCTGCAACATGTTCCTTTTCAGGGTAACAGGCTTTTCAAGGAAGGGAAATTTGAACTTGCCAAAGCAAAGTATGACAAGGCTAGTGCGATCTTCTCTTTTCTTGTTCTCTCTCTTTTTCGCTAGATCTTTAGTTCTGATGTTCTTTTTCCTCCAGCTTTTGGATTAACTTCAATTGGGATCGCTGTTCAAATTGATTGTTCTTTTTCACTAGTTGAGATTGGAGCTCTATTACATTTTAGTGTGTCACTTAAAGGACGACTTAATAATGTGACTAAGTTTTGTGTACTGTTAGCGTCATGATCTAATTTACCAAGACAGTATTCCTTGGGCAAGCAAAAGCCTCTAATGAATGTGTTTTTGCTACTAAATAAGTTTCTTATGTTATCTGTTTTCTTATTAAGTATAATCTCTTTTGTTACTCTCATTTTCATACTACTTTAAATTTCTTGTCCGGGTCTGACCGTTTCTCTTGCTTTGCTGGTGCTTATGCTTTTTCTTGAGCCGAGGGTCTTTCGGAAACAACCTCTCTACTTACCATGGTAGAGGTAAGGTCTGCGTACACTCTACCCTCCCCAGACCCCACGGTGTGGGATTTCACTGGGTGTGTTATAATCGTCAGAGTTTTGATACATAAGGATTCCCTGTTTAAGACTTCTGATTGATTGCCCCTCCATTGCATTGCTTTCTGATCGCTGTTTCAAAGCAATCAAGAACGTTGGAATTTGCTTTCTATAAATATCTATTCGAAATTAAAGATGGTGCTAGTTATTGATTTTTCAAACTACACATTTACGAGAAACCAGGGTCCCATAGAGTTAGATACTCCATTTTATGCGGCATTTCCATTTGAATTGATGAGGAATTCTAAACTTTAGGGATGAATTTTAAACTTGTATTTTTCTTACAGGTGCTTCGCGAGTTTAATCATGTTCACCCCCAAGATGACGAGGAGGGAAAGGAATTTGCAAACACCAGGGTAATTTGTTGACAGAACAGATTATATTATTCTCTTTAAAAAAGAGGAAATTTTTTTCTCTGTACAAATGAAATGATTGGTTATATTTCTTTTCTGTCAATTTTCAACTTCCTAAAGGCTTTTTTTCTTCCTTGTGAATGTACAAAGAATTTGTTGCATCTCAATGTTGCTGCCTGCTTACTGAAATTGGGAGAGCATAAGAAGTCAATTGATGCGTGCAATAAGGTGACCCTCGAACTTTGCATATATGCAGGCCTCGTTTTTCTGGATCCAACTAGACTTGTTTCTGATGGGGTATTGTGTAGGTGTTAGATGCAAATCCCATTCATGTGAAAGCTCTCTATCGACGTGGGATGGCCTACATGGCTTCTGGAGATTTTGAAGAAGCAAGAGCTGATTTTATTAAGGTAGTTTCTTCTTCTTGTATTTTAGGCTATTAGGGAAAAAGGAACTCAGGTATTTGGAATTTTACAAACAAGGAACTCGCCCTGTTGACCGTATTGTTCCTTGAATTGGATAATCCCTCAACTTTCAAACGGTCTAGGTCCTTGCCGGCTTCCACTATCGTTTGTGAGAAACGGTGTAAACAATGAAACCAAGGGTGTGACCTAGTGGTCAATAAAGTGGGAGGAGAATCATGAGGTCTCAGGTTCAAATTGCAGCGGAGACAAAAATACTAGGTGATTTCTTTCCATCTGTCTAAGCTTTGGTGGACAGAGTTACCTGATACATGTTTGGTGAGAGGTAGCAGATATCCCGTGGAATTAGTCGAGGTGCGGGAGAGCTGGCCCCGACACCACGGTTATCAAGAAAAAAAAAAGAAACGTCGTAAACAATGGCAAATGATAATTAAAGATCTTAAAGTAAAGATCTAAAAAATCTTTCCCAGGTTTTGGAATAACTAACACCGAACACCATTCTGTTAAGTATTTATCATCAAAGTTGGCTGCAATTACTAGCAAATGCCGAGTCAGCACCTCAGTCTTTATTATCGAGGTCAGCTGCAATGTATAGCAAATACCGAGTGATGTGGTTATAAGAACTTTTAATGAGGTCATTTTTCGAAGTTTAGGGGCTGGCTAGATCAGCCCGAGGGATTCATGTAGTTAAGCACTCCTAGCTAATTTTACGATTAGAGTTAAATTTTATACTGATATTAGATGCTGAGATGTTGTTCTAAGTTACACGTGCAATGCTTGTAGATGATGAGCATCGACAAGTCATCTGAGGCGAGTGCTAAGGCAGCTCTTTTGAAACTGAAAAAGGAGGAACAGGTTAGTTGTTATTCTATGCGATAAACTTTTGGTCCATTTTAATTTTTTTATGACTCATTTCCAACCATTTGGGCAAGCAGGAAGTTGAGAGGAAGGTTCGTAAGCAATTTAAGGGGCTGTTTGACAAAAGACCTGGTGAGATTGCAGAAGTCGGGACTAATGACGGAGGGGATGATGTGGCGACAGGTAAAAAACTTGAGAAGGATGATCTTGACAATTTAGACGACCATGAAGAGAGAACTCATCAGACCACGGCGCCTCCACCTCGCCAAGGTATTTTGTCCCAATTGAGAAAGCTTTTCGCATCTGTTGGCCTGAACCGATGCACCATATTATGAGGATTCAAAACCCCGAAATACCATGCAACAATCTCGCGACATCATATTGTTTCTGCTCAAACATTAGATGGTATTATAGTCAATTTCTCCAAAGAAAACATAGAAGGTGATTGCTCACTGTGATAACACAATAAATTGATGAAGATGAGAAAAGAAATGACAGAAAAGTTTTTTTGACATAGATGATGTTGCTGTAGTTGTTCATAGTCTATTATGGAGTTCTTGGTTCTGAAAAATGGGATTTTCCTTTCTATTTATGAGGCCATAGCTTTAGAATCTGAATCATTTCTACTTCTAATTTACCTTCATCATTTACTACTGTGCACTTATATTTAAAGTTATGTCAATGATACTACAGTCAAACCTGTCTAAAAAGGTGTCATTTGTCCAAATATATTTTGATTGCTACAGAAAAATACCGTTATATAAAATATATAATATAGCATAACATAAAAAGTATGTTCCAAAGAAAACTTTGCCATTATAATAAAACGTTGTTATGGAGAGATTTGATTGTAATTTTGATTACAACCGAAATGCTAAGAAACATGTTTCTATGTCCATGATAGTGTTCAAGTAACCTTTAACTAATGGACTAATTCTTGATGCATTTATAAGTGTTTTTATTAATGTGAAACTTACACAAATGACTATATAGTTTAGGGGTTTAAAATGTCATAGCTATAGTTTCAATATTTATAGGACGTAGCTACTTTTTTAACTCACTGTATTCATAAAATGACTCGTTGTATTCATGAATATAGGGAGTAAAAATATATTCAAAATTCTTTTTGTTGTCTTCAACTCAGTTGTATTCACATCAAAATGTATTGAACTAAGTTGTATTTGTTTGTAGCTACTTTTACATTGTATTCAATTTATTGTATTTAAAAATCAGTTGTATTCAAACAACATAAAATACAAAAAAACATATTGTATTCAACTTATTGTATTTTAAATTCGATTGTATTCAAATAACATAAATACAAAAAAATAGATCCAGCTGTAATAGATACACTAAAGTATTAAATACAATGCATACAATCTAAAATTTTAACAAATAAACTCTAATACTGAATACAAAAAAATAACAAATACAATGAACGTGATCGGAAGAACACGGTTCAGCTTTGGCGGGTAGTGACCGGATTCGATCCCTCCGCCACATCACTTGTTATCTAAGGGTTCCGTCGTTCCCTCCGCCGCCGCACTTGTCATCAAGGCGTTGAAGGAATCGAAACATGATCGGAAGAAGACGGCTCAGATCTGAACGTGACTGGAATGAACGGGAGTAGAAAGCTCAGATCGCCAGTGCTAGAGAGAAAAGGGATGGCAATGGCGGTAGAGCGGGCAGATTTGGAGAGAAAAGGGACAACGGTGGCGGTGGGGCGGGAAGATCTAGAGAGAAAAGGGACGATGACGACGGTTGGTCGGGCAGATCTGGAGGAAGGCATGGCGTCGCTGCTTTTCCGGCGAGCAGTGGTGTCCGACGGAAACGATCGGAAAAGAGGAGAGAGAGAGCAGTGGTGTCCGGCGGAAACGACCAGAAAAGAGAAGAGGGACGGCGGGGGCAGAGAGTTGGGAGAGAGAGGTGAGTGAGAAGACCATAAACCTAATGTATTTTGATATACCTATGGATGATAATTAACATATAATTTTTAACTATGTAATATAATTAAAACAAACTATAATTACTAAATATAATTAGATACTAATAGTCAGTTATGCTATGTAAATTTTCCTTTTATTAAGTCCATTTTCCGAATGCACTTATCTTTCAAGTCCATATGTCAATGATGGTAATCTTGATTACCCAAAAGGCAAAAAATAAAAAGTATTTCTATTCGCATGATAAAGTTTAATTAACTTTTAACTAATGGACTAATTCTTGATACATTAATAATTGCTTCTATCAAGTCCATGCACATAGCCTAGTAGTACATGTGGGAGTCTTTCTCTATTCTCCCTCTTTTCTGGCTGCTCCATTCATGACGTGATTTGCAAGAATGACCTCTATATGGGGAGAGTGTCTTGAACTTTTAGCCCCAATTACATTTTTTTAAATGGGCCATGTTGTCCATTGGGCATGAGTAGTGGTCATAAATTAATTTTGCCTATGAGGCACGAGTTCGAGACATTTCAGTTAGTCAAAGACAAGTTAAATTGATCACAAGTTTAACCTCATAAGCAAAAGTTGTTTGTGTTGCTCAATTATTTATAAGTCAATACAATTGAAATTCTTATCCAATAAAAACACGTTACACTATCTTCAACGCTCGCGCATAGGCAAACTAAATTATGCACACATTAATAATTAGAACTTGTACCCGATGGATAACAAAGTTCATATTTAAAGATTTTGTTAAGCCGTGTTAAAAGTCCGTGACCACCCTTTATGGTGTCATATTTCTGCAATTTTTTCCATTTATGTAATTAAAAAATGTTTGAAATAATCAACAAGTTGTACTTCACACCCACAGAAAAAATCCAAAATATAATGTGTTTATTCATATGTAATAATTTGCCGTATAGTTGAGGTTATATATTTGTTTTCTAGTTGTCACTATTTTCAAGTCTAAAATGGATGGCAACTGCCTAGGTCTAGTGATAGTGATACTTGTCCCATAGATTAATAATAAGCCAAAAAATCTATTACTCATATACTCACAGAAATTTGGGTTAATAGCATTTTTGGTCACTTAACCATTGTTAAATTTTAATTTAGTCCTTGTAATATTTAATTATGTATATTTAATCTTTAAGTAATTAAAATGCACACTTTTCATTTCTCTGTTTAAGATTATCCACATATTTACTAGAATTACTAATCGTCCATCTACTTAATTATCCTACATGTTATGTTAAATTTTAACTATTATTCCATATTTAAAGATAATGTAGTTTTATAAAAAATAAATATATTATATTTTTTACGTAATTAGATCATAAATATTTGAATGAATACATAAACTATCCCTCGATATTCAGCCTCGACACTTGAGCGGGATAGAATTGACTCACGCAATTAAATGTGGTGAGTCAAGCAATACTTATATTATAAGATCAGAATGAGAATTTATTATTTGAGGGACTAAAAGATCATTATCATCCCAAGAAATTTAAATAAAATTTAGATATCAAAAAAGTAGTGCACAGGGATTATCCCAATAAAGGGGAAAAGCACTATTGAAATTGGGACAAAAGTGCATAGGGATTTACTAGTTGGAGCAATGGGAACAACAAAATTTGCCGTTAATTTTGAAAATATTTGGAGGCCAGAAAGTTTTTATTTGATTCCAGCATATAAAGCACATAAATAGCCCCAAAAATTTTCCCATTATATTTGAACAAGTCTATTTTCCTATGATTGGAGAGATATAATGGTTCATGATAAATTAAGTTTGATAAATGTTCTAAATCTCAGTCTTCGTTAAGATTTTATTGGACAAAAATTAACTGAAAATCCAAAGATATAGTTCTAACATATTTTTTGTCTAATAATTATGCTTTGATAATGTGAAAGATTTACACTCAGGTTATTAAAAATCAATTTAAGTAACATTTTTTATATACATTAATGACTAAGAAAATAATAAACACAACTATAATCAGTTAAATTTAAGGCTGGCCAGTGGGCCGGGTTGGCCCGATCCTAGTCCGGTTCCGCCCCGACACCGCCCCGGTCCCGCCCCGAACCCGAGTAGTTAAAAAATGTGGTATCGGGACTCGAACCGGGACGGGACAATGTCTCGTCCCGACCCGTCCCGTCCGGCCCCAGTCCCGACCCGAAACCCCTCCTTTTACAAAAATAACTGTTGCACCAACGACCATTTTACATTTTGGCCGTTGTGCAACGACCATTTTTGGCCTCCCCCTCCCCAACCTCCCTACCCCCTTAATATTTATTTTTAACCCATAAGTTATTATATTTACACTTTAGCCCAATTTTTCAACTATAAATGCCTCATTTTCTCTTCATCTTTCTCACAAATCTTCCTACAATCTCTCAATTTATCTCTCTACAAGTCAACATTATCTACTAAATATTCAATTTTATTTATTCATTTGGGAATTGGGAGTGAAGTTGGCAACTAGCTTGAGGATCTTCCATCGAGCAAAGTTTCAATTTTCAACCTCTCGATTACACGTCGATGTTACGTCGGCGTTTGGAACATTCGTTCCTTCATTAAATTATTATTGTATGTTTATTTTATTTAGCGCACTTAATTTTATTTACTTTAATTATTTATTAGTATAATTATAAATTTATAATGGAAGGATTTAAACGTATGCTTACGGGTAGAGGTCAGACTTCTTCTAGTAGGGACAACAAGGGCAATGATACTTCTTCTAGTTATTTTATTCCTACACAAGATGATTTTGTTGATTCCTACAATACCATTAGATTTAGACGAGGAACTATTTTCTGAAACTCAAGAAGACTTTAATTTAGACGATAATCTAGATGATACACCCACTAATGTTGATGACAACACACCCACTAGTATACCTTCAACTGAAATGCATCATATTCCCCCTAGTATGAGACGAGGTCCAGCAAAACGACCATTAAAATCAGATGCATGGATATTTTTTGATAGGGACGTAGAGAATCAAGTAGCTAGATGTAAAATTTGTAAAGATGTTTTAAAATTTAAAACTGAAAAAGGTCACGGTGGGACGGAGGGTTTAATGAGACACGTAGTAAGGGCTCATCCAGCTAGGTATGCCCAATACAAGGCTTCAAAACCGGGTGCGCAAATGGCCGCTCCATCGGGACAAGGTTCACATACTGATATTATCCCGGACCAAGTACAGGGTCAAATTAACCCTATGACGGAGGAAATTGTAGGCTCTAAATACAATAAACATATAGATAGGGAAGCAATAGCAAAATTAGTTGATGTGGAGGGTTTGCGTTTTTCATTTCCTTCATCTCCCGATTTTATTCATTACATTATAGATTTGTATAATCCTGCTTTTAATGGTTTTCCTAGATCAACTGTTAAGAGAGATGTATTTAAATTTGCACATGAATATCAACAGTATTTACGTTATTCATTATATCATTTTAATGGCAAAGTGGCTATCACTTCTGATATAGGCCGTAGTACTAACGACCATGATTATTTAACGGTAACTTGTCATTGGATAGATTATAAATGGTCTATGCAAAAACGTATCTTAGCGTATATATATATATATATAGATGATAGGCACACTGGTACTTTTATTGCAGAAAATATTTATCAAGTGTGCGATTATTACGGAATAACTGATAAAATTATGACTATTACATTAGATAACGCTTCTTCTAACAATTACGCTTTTAAAAATTTTAAAAAATAGTTTAACTGCATCTTTTCAAGATCATTTTCATATAAAATGTGCGTGCCATATATATAACTTAATTGTAAAGGATGGTCTATCACTTTTTGAAGACATTCTTAGTAAAATACAATTTGCTATAAATTTTATTTAAAAAAATAATAGAATACAACGAAGAAAAGAATATAGAAAAACTTGTCACGATTGCCAACTACCTTATAGAAAAATTCCATAAGAAGTACCCACTAGGTGGAATTCTTTATTCGAGCAACTACTTGTTGCTTATGACTATAGAAAACCTATAACTTTATTTTTTAACTCTCATAATCAAAATCCAGCTGATATGGTTGTAGATAGCGATCGGGTAAAAATTTCCGAACTTATTGTATTTTTAGAGAAATTTTTTCAAGCAACAAAAGAATTTTCCGGTATATATTATCCTACTATTTCAACTATGTTATTTTATATAGCTCTAATATTTTTATTACTTAGTGAATATATGGAAAACCCAGCTTAAATGACAACTATTAAAAATATTTATCAAAATAAAAATATATTTTATTCCTATTCCCACTATTTATATTATTGGTGTTGTATTAAATTGACTATTAAAATAGACGGTACTAAATCACTTATTGAAACTATCTACGATTGTATAGAAGTACTACCACCTCCAAGTCCCAAAAATTCAAATCACCCACCACCTATTGAACAAACTAAAGAAGAAGTGTTGTCTAGCGTAGAAGACCAATGCAAAAAAGTATATAGGTTTTACCAACAAGAAAGTGTTAGTAACCTACTGACTTCCATACCATCTTCTTAATTTTCAACACAACCTCACAAAAGACATGTTGTTTATGCGGCTAGTATTGAAAGCCTCAGAAATAGAATGTGCGGCCGTACCGCTACTAACCAAATTAGCGAGGTTGATATTTTTGTTTTGCGTGGTTATGCATCGTACCAACGCTTCTCAATGAAGAAGGGCGTGAAGACTTGCTTTGAAATCTTTGGAGGGCAATGAGAAGACCTTTCCGACACTTTCAATGATGGCCCGAGATGTTTTGAACATTCAAGCGTCATCAACTGCGTCTGGAAGCGTTTTTTCTGCCGGCAGATATCAAATAGGAGACCACAGACAATCATTAGCCGGAGACAGCTTGGAGATTGTAGTATTATTCAGAGATTGGATACGAGCAGAGCGGAGAAGGTGCGGTCAACCGGAGATCAACGAAGAAGAAGACGAAAACTACAACGAAATCTTATCTGAAGGTGGTGGAAGCGACGTGGATCAATTTGACCAACAAATACCAATTCCAACCGAAGAACCACATGAAATTATCAAGAAACTAGAGCAAGTTTTTTTCAGAATGTAATTTTTAAATTGCAATTTTACTCTGTAATTTACAACTTTTGAAGAACACCACAAAGTTACAATTTTGACAATTGTATTTGTATTACAAAAAAAATCATATGTCTATTAAATAATATAAGAGGCACAAAAACAGCTTTGAGATATTTTTATTACACTATCTTGTCTTGTTTAATTATTGAGTTTTTTATACATATGTTATTAAAAAAAAAAAAGGAAAAACCGCCTGGATCCCTATCCCGATCCCGATCCAGCCCCCGCCCTGACCCGATTGCGACGGGGTCCGGATCGGGACGGGACTTCGGCAAATCCCGCCAAACCCGATCTCGCCTGAC
The DNA here is from genome assembly GCA_029783415.1 of Anisodus acutangulus. Taxonomy (NCBI): domain Eukaryota; kingdom Viridiplantae; phylum Streptophyta; class Magnoliopsida; order Solanales; family Solanaceae; genus Anisodus; species Anisodus acutangulus. The sequence goes on along the minus strand of CM056498.1, from coordinate 2,080,984 downwards.
CCGCCAGCTCCGATCCCGCCCCCCTCACCAGTCCATCCCCGACCCGAACAGCCAAACCCGGCCCGCCAGTCACGAGCCCGGCCCACGGGCCAGCTCTAGTTAAATTAAGGTTAGGTCTTATTTTCAGCACAAAAATACGATGCGGGTGGAACTGCTCGCATTTGCCCTAATATTAGTGGCTGCTTCTTATTCGAAGCGTTCATTTGTCATTCACTTACAGATTCAATCGTCAAAATCAATAAAAAAATGATCCTAAAACTAAAGATCCAAATGAATCAAACTAACGACTAAGGCGTATAGACATACAATCTAACAATATAATATAAAATTAAAGATTCAATTGAATCAAATTAACAATTAAGGTGTACAGACGTACAATCTAACGGTATAATAGAAGTCTTACATTTTATATGTCTGAGTTCGATTCTCATTTTCATCCTTGTCTTCAGAAAAAATAATAATAACATATCTAGTGAAATCTACAAAGTAGGGACTAGTGAAAATAATGCTCAAGAAAAAACAAACAAATCAAATTGGCTGAAAGATAATGCTCAAAAAAGGAAAATGTTACATTAGGATCAGAAAACAACAAATAAAATAGACAAATTCTCGCATCATTTGTATGTGTATATATACATACTGGTTTTAAATTCTGAATCCACGTATAAATGAGCAGACGAACTTATATTTTTCCGTTCCAATTTACGTGATATTCTTTTTTTATTAGTATATCTCAAAAAGAATAATATTTTTCTATATTTTAGTAATAAGTTAACTTTAAAGTTTAAACTTCTAATTTTAATCTTAATAAAATAATTTATAGCCACATAAATATTTACAGCTTATTTAGACCACATTTTAAAATTCTTTATTTTATTTTTAAATTTTATATCAAATCAAATACGTGAGTATAAATTGGAAACTGAAGTATTTTTTTTAAAATTTTTTAATTTGTAGAGCATGGAATGGTGGGGGACCAAAATTTGGTGAAAATAATAGTCAAAAGTAGTAGGCGTCAGTTCATATAGAGCAGACCAAACAATTTTGTCATATTACTGTACTTTGCTCATCTACTCTTTCCTTTCTTTAAAGACAAGATTCTGCAAGCGTGCGTGTAAACTACAGTTGGCAGACCGCACCTTTATTTTTTTTATTTTTATAACTAGTTGTTATTAGATTCATTTATCCGATTAATTCAAATTTACATCACATAAGATACATTAAAGGGCAAAGCGATCGTTTCTAAAGGTTTCTACCTTTGACATGATTCGAATTTGAAAACTTTAGTTAAGGATGGAGGGTGAAAAAATCACATCCAATGATATAATTAGGGGACACAAGGGGGTTCATTTAGGAAAAACAAAATCATAAGTTTTTCTCCCCCTCAAAATAATGGGATCATCATGCTCATTATTAAACTTTGTGGAAGGATAATAAATTCCCTTAATTTTTTTGATACATATTTATTTTTTTATATTTTAATTTACATAGTAAAAATTCTAATTTCGCAACTAATTTAATTAAATACCAATCACATCCCTTAGTGGTCCAAACTCTAAACCATGAGCTTCTCGAGGAGCACAAAAAAGCAAAGTAAAGCAAAAAAAAACTTTGAAAACGAACCACACACTAGTTAATTGTTTTAAATTTATCGTAGCTAGTCTTAGTTATATATAAGCCAGCTGTTTCCTCTTAATTTTTATTTCATTTCTTTTCTTTTCTTTTCTTTCGATCGTTTAGGTTTGGCACCAGCTAATGTCTTGCTCTTCCTTATTAATTACTAAAAGTCTCGTGATGCTTTATTTATTTATTTTCATCGAGAACATTTCCAAAATTAAGTGCCAAAAGATTGTCTAGGTTTGATAGATGAGGGAGAAAAAGATATTTTAATTATATTTTATGCTAGTATGAGGGGTCTATTTTTTTTTTAATTAAGTACGTTTTGACATAAAGTAACAAATTAAAGGGTTGTCTAGGAGTTAACTATTACATAATTTACCTGTTACTATCATTCATTTTCAGTATGGTACAATAAGAATGTCGATTTTATTTGTATATGCAAATTATAATCAACAAGCAGCAGCTTGAAAACGATCAAAACATTTTTCAAGAACTTTATTATGAAAAAGTTATTTTATGGTGAGGAAACCTACGAAAAACATTTTCCATAAAAAACGGAAAAATAATTTTGATGGGCCATTTTCTTTATAATTATCTTGATGTTTAATTTCCTTATAAACTTTGATTTTGATTTTCAAAGAGGAATTTTCTAGCATGAATTTGAATTAATCAGACTTGAAAAGAATATCGAATATCAAGTGGAAACCAAAAAGAAATCGAAAGTTATGTTAATTGGAAAAAGATAATTTCAACCTCGAATGAGGAAAGATTTTTTTCCCAGTGTTTGGTCAATTATAACAAGAAGAAAAGAATTAGGTCCTCTTCTAGCTGGCTCAAATTTAATTTGGTGAAGAAAGAAAGATAGTAAGAACTGATAAGTCATGATTGGTAAAGAAACAAGAACAAAGATATTTAATGATGTGACTTTTGTTCTTAGTATATGCTTTTTTACAGCTAAGAAGTTTCTCTCAAGTATATGTTACACTAATATTTTATTTACACTGTCAAGAATTGTGATGGGACGACGGATTAAATTCTTCAGAGGCGGAGTTAGAAAGTGTTAGAAAAAAGTGTGTTTATGGTGAAAATTTTAGATATATTTCAAGTCGTGTACTTTGTTTGGATCATTTTTCAAAGATAATTATTTATTCCTTATAAATACTTTCTCGGAATAGAATGAAATAAAACCAAGAAATAATGAAAATTAGTCTCAGAACACACAAGAATTAATACTGCAGTTACTAAATTTATGCAGATTTTCTTAAGAAAGAATTTTGATACTTTGAATGATTCTTGTCTATTTATAGATGATGTTTTAATCTTGAACCCGAAACAACACAATCTTTGGGAAAGAGATGTATTGTTTCATGAAAGAACATACTCTTTCAGAAGAAAAATATTTTTTTCTTTTTTCCTATTTCTTTCATTTTCTCTTGAAAATTTTAACAATTTCCCGTCATTTTCAAGTGAAAAACAACAACCCATCATTTTCTTTAGAAATTAAGAGACAAGTAAATCCATGCATAAATAAAGTATTTAGCGATTGAACTTTACATTAGCGGAATATAATCTCTATTAAACTGAATAGTCATGTAAGATAATTCTTTTAAACCGACCATTAAATTGTAAAATAGGATGTATCTCGCACATGATTTCTATTACAGTATCCCTTTATAAATACCACCATAAGGCCTTCTGTTCCAATCCTCTCGTGAATGCATAGAAATCAAATCCGAGCTTCTTGAAGCGGCTCACTTCGCATTCACATAGATAGACCCTTATTAATGTGCTCCTGCAAGAGCATCCACCAATAGGTAGGGATGACAACAGATCGGATCTGGACCGGATCCTACTAGATCCAGATCCAAATCCATTTTTCATACCTGGATCCAGATTCGTCGGATCCATAAAAATCAAATCCAAATCCGGATCCATCGGATTCACCGGGTCCACGGATCGGATCTGGATCTACATGTAATTTTTTTTTGTTTGAAAATACTCCCACATGTTGAAACTTTTATGACAAAATGAAACACAATCTGATTGAAAAAAATGATTGAGTTCATTCAATCAACCTACACAAACATGACACCATTCATCCAAAATATTGAACAAAGTTTTAGCATCACAAGAAAATAAAGACGATTGACTTCATTAGTGATGCTGAACATGTTGCAACTTTGAGCTAATTTTTGGAGGTTTTAGTGATGCTTCACTTGTAGTTCTACTGATTGACTTCATTAAACAACATAAAACAATGTCAGTCATATATCAAAAGTTCCAGTTTTTTTTGCTGATCAAACAAATGAGAGAAAGATACATAAAGTTTACGACTAGCAGATTCAAGAAAGGAAAATTTAAAGAAGAGTGATAATTTTTTCTTTTTATAGAAATGAAAATATGGGAAACTGTAGAGAGCATATATGTAAAAGAAATGAAACTTCAAAGACAAATTACATGGTTGTGTGACTTGTGCCTTATCCTGGTTCAACCCTTTACTCAATACATATATTATGAAAAAAATTATAAAATTACATTCTAGGTATTTAATAAAAACGGATCTACGGATCGAATCTGAACCGAATACGGATCTCAAATACAAGATCCAGATCCGATCAGTCAGAAACAGATCCGGGTCCGATCCGGATCCGTCGGGTCCAAATTTTGAAGATCTATATCCTATAAAATGGATATGGATCCACCGGATCCGGACCGGGTCCAAGATCCATTGTCATCTCTACCAATAGATCTATTAAGAGTTTATAAACTCAACCTCCTTTTAACAAATTACAGGACAAAACACTTACTTTGGGGAGGGATGTATTATTTCATGAAAGAAATGTACTCTTTCAGAAAGAAAGATATTTTTTCTTTTTTCTTATTATTTTTATTTTCTCTTAAAAATTTCAATAGAAAGTTAATAACTTTTTGATAAATTATATGTACATATTAAGTGAAATTTTCTAATGCTAATATAGAATTTGCGCCAAAGTTGTGTGTTGTGCCAAAATCGTAATTAGAATACTAGCTCCGCCCCTAGAATTTCTCGACTGTTACTGAGAGATTTCGAGTTGGAATTGGATATATATAAAAAATATTCCCGTAAGGAACAATTGCTTTTTATTTTAATGAGTCCTATGCAATACAAATTCGAACTGGTCAGGTCCAATACAAATATTGAACAATGGATGAAAATTAAAAAAAAAACATTACTACTACTTTCTTGTTCTTACTTACACGTATATGTTTTTACAGCTAAGGAGTTTTTCTCAAGTTATATGGGACAATGATATATTTTTGTTGTTACTTCGAAGCATATGTTTTTACAGCTAATAAGTTTCTCCTTGAGTCTACAACTTACTGATTGCCTCAACAATTTTTCTAGGTTGGCAAATATATAAAGTGTCTGCCTTCCAGCCAAGGTAACTATTTTTATTATTAATATATTATTTTATTTATTTTTAATTTATATGATGTAGTTTAATCAGATACAAATTAAAGATTAAGAAAGAAACGAAGATTTTTAAAATTTACAATTTTAAATATATCATAAAATTTATGTGGCTACAAGACTGAAACTTATAATCTTAAACATGTTATACTATTTGCAATGTTGAGGTAGATACATGATATGAAGCTTATGGATTTTGAATTTTATTATTTTAAAAATACTGAGTTCTAAATTAATAATTCATACATATTCTATGAATATAAATATATGATTTGAACCAAAGTTATTGAATTGACCAAATCTTAATCGAAACACTAGCTCAACCCCTATTCATTGGTATAAAGACTTGTCATTACTAATAAAATGAGAAGTTCAAGTGATATTATTCTCAAAATTAAAAGGACTTCTTTTTGAACCAGACCAATTAAAAGATAATTTCATGTGCCCTTCTTCGGATCGTGCATAATGAGTGTTTAGTATAACGAACTACTCTTTTATTAGGATTAAATATAAATTAAGGTGAAAATATATATTAATTATTTATAGTTTTATATTTAAAAAGTATGCGATGATATGTGTCATTATTCATTAAATTGAGGTAGACACCGATATGGTTAAGTTTTAACCTTTTTAAACCCAAAAGAAGAACATTCTCTAAACGTGATTAAATGCAATTAGACGGTAATAAACTATTCAAGATATAATGACTCAAGTACAATTAGACTTGTCCAAAGGTTTTAACCAAAAAAAAAAACAAGGAGAAAGCGGTATTTTAATTTAAATGACTTTAATTAACACCTAGATCTTCTTAATCATATAATTGTTGGGATTACGTGGATCCACTTTTAACAAAGGCCAGCAGAAGACTCTGAAGTACTTTAGTTGCATGCAAATTGCCGATATAGTAGACCCCACCCACCATTATTTGTTAAGTTTTTGTTAGACGATGAAATTTCAGATTCAAATATCATAGAGAATGTCAAATTAGGTATTGGGTCTAACTCACGTTCCAAAAGCTAGCTCAAAGAGAACAGGATTGTCCAAGCCTTATAAGAAGTTCATAGATCTCATCCTTCACCAATGTGATATTTTCTCTTCAACATCCCCTCACGTCCAGATTCAGACATTCTTTTTATCTGGGTTTTACTGTCCGGTTTGAAGCGTGAACATTCATGGACCCAGGGTATTTTTACTCCTTTTAATTGGTCTAAGGGTATTTTCACCCTCCTTATTCGGTGGCCCATATCGGATATGTCTGACTCTGATACCATATCAAATTAGGTATTGAGCCTAACTCACACCCAAAAATTAGCTCAACGGGAGGAGGATTGCCCAATGTCTAATTTGATATGGTATCAGAGCTGCATGGCTATTTTTCATTGTTCCTTTTTTATTGGAACAAGGCACAGTGATGAGAAAAGAAATGTGTGGTGCGTTACTTGAAGAAGAACCCAGGACAAGACATAGTGATGAGAAAA